>JZKD02S1853311.1:208085-218148 GCA_000966675.3 Picea glauca
ATAGAAAACTTGAAGGTTTTTCAAGATTATAGAGTTTGGAAAAACACTTTAAAAAAGAACTCTCTCAGTTCCTTTTTTGTACAATAGTCCAACGACACTGAAAAAGGGTTAAAATATCACTCGAAAGACGCATAATTCAAATACTTTAATGAGCGTGAAAATAGCAAGGTCGCTCGGTAATCTTTTCATGTTTAGAGAGTCTGAAAATATCTTAAAGATAACTCCAGGGGGGTTCCTTTTTAGTGTAACCACAGCGAGCCCAGAAAAGAGATAAAACAACGCTCGATCACGTTCTTATGTTTTTCGCAAGCACAAGAACGGATAAAAGGCGCTTGAGGTTTTATGTCAAAACCATAACAAACAGACAAAATCACACCACACCAAGTAAAAATTCTGCCCATAATCATCCATATTTGCACCTATCAATCATTTCACTCATTTTTACATTAGTGATTAGGGTTAAATAAATAATAAACATAAAAAACCCACTTTTGATATAGTAAAAAGTAATAAAATGAACAAATAACAAAATTTACCATACCATTTTCACATTTTACCCTTTGAGTGCCAAAAAACCCTCATTTACCCTCTACCTTTGGCGTCGAATTCCAGGAGCTACGGGAGACCATTTGACGTGCCGTCAGCTATATTTTGGTAAGTGCCTCATCCCTTATCTTTTCATGGTTCAAAATTATATTTTCATTGGTTAAAAGTCAATTTTTAAGTCAATTTTTTGAACCCTATGCGCGTGGGAGCATTCTTGCAGGTGGCCCATACGGGGCCTGCGAGAATGACCCATTCTCGTAGGTGGGCCATGGTCCACCTGTGAGAATTTCACACTGTGCGAAGCAGGCCACCTACAAACAATGAAAAATCCAAAAATTTTTGTAACGTTTAGCCAATTGCAATAATTTTTCTCATGAATAAGATCACTTAGTATTTTTGTGTGTTTTTTTTATACAGGTTGATAGCCAAAATCATGGTTTTAGAGTGGTGGGAACGAGAGCACGAGGAGGATAATGCTAATGTGGAAAACCATCCTCCAACCATTGCTACACTAAGATACTGTGGTCTCTTAAAGTATTTCCGCATCCCGGGCATGAGAGCCCAAGTTTGATTGTTGGAATACTTAGTCTGAATGTGGGATCCAGACCAACAAGTCTTCATCGTGGGAGCCCATACATTGACCATCAATATCGAGGATATCTATTTCTTGACTGGATTATCCAGACATGGATCATATGTCAGTTTATCTGGTAGCAGAAGAGGTGGGTTGAAAATGAGCGAGTATTGTAACCAGTATTGCGTACCCGAGGCAAAAAGACAAAAAGGAAAAGTGGCAATTTGAGGAGTTACTGATATAAATCTCTGCATGATTCTCTTCACCATTGCTCAGATGGCAAGAAGTGTAGCTCCACATATGGCTCTGCAGAGCTATTTTTAGTATTCCATTGAGTGTACTGAGCCCCAGGTCTTTAACTGGGCTGACGCAGTATTACGCAATCTTAAGAAATAGTTGACTAAGTGCAGGCGTGGAGACTTGAAACAGTTTGGATATGGGTCTCTGTTAGTGTCTTTCTTCTTAGAGAGGGTCCGTGTGCTGAGACTACAGGCTGAGTGGCAGCTTTCGGTTCCCAGGGATCCGAGGATGTTATGGTGGTGTCGGCTTATGGCCTGACATGTGGCAGGTCCCATCGTCAAATATGACGATGTTTTCTTCGACTGGTTGCAGAACCAGATGCTCATGGTGGACGACTACGCATATGCCGGGCTAGATTTCCGAGGAGATCCAGATCTTTCTCTTCCTGAGGATGCACAGTGGGGAGACCTCGGTAAGAAGAACACACAAATTTTTGTTTTTCTTTTAAGTTTTTGAATTTTAATCATATTTAAATGTTTTTGTTTTTATAGATTTACCCGAAGACTAACACCCAATACTTGCTGATAACACAGACGTTGGACCATACCGGCCTGCTGGAAGTTCCCCTATCCAGAGATGAGGAGAGGCAGTAATAGCAGTTCCACAGTACGCAGACGACTATCTAACGGTGGAGCAGAACTTAGAGGGTTTGATGGCAGATGTTCCAGATATGACTCTGGAGGAGATCCCACGACGCGATCAGCATCACACCATGGGGGTTTCTGCATCTATGGGTCTTTTTCTCTGTAGAGTTGCTAGGACATTAGTGTGTTAGCGTGAACATCATCCGTGATGTCATGATGTCATTATGTAGAAGCCATGAGCTTCAATTTTTTGATATTTTGGTCTTCGGACAAACATTTTGTAAAAACAAACTTTGATCGTTATATATATATATACACAGCTTCTACCGGCTTACTTTTCATTGTGTACATTTTAATGTATTTGATTTATAAATTGTTCAAATGTCTGTCTAATACGTAACTAGCCAAAGCATCTGTTAATGTATCAAGACTTCCTGGAATATGTTGATATTCAATGTGATCAAAATGTCGTTCTAAGAGGTGAATCCACAAATATACCCTTAATAAAGTAGGACTTCGAATAGAGTAGACATTACTTAGTTGTAGCACTACTAGCTGCGAGTCAACTTGTACAACCAAGTAATGAATTCCGAGAGAAATAACATCAACCAATAACTCAATAACGGCGCTATACTCTGCGATGTTGTTGGTTGCCCAACCAATACATACACCTCGTAAAGATATAAGATCGTTTGTTGGGGCATAGATTTCCCATGCAACGGAAGCTAAGTTCCGAGTACTACGGCTAGCACCGTCGACGAAGCCAATATAAGGTAGTGAATACTCCGACATCTGACAATCAAACACAACGTCACGTAAGGGTAGAGACCAGATAACGTCAAAAACAAACTAAAGTAACACACACAGTATGATACATAAAATACAAGTACTCATGCACAAATGACTTATGCATAGTACTTCTTTAAGTATAACCCATTTCTAGGTTCACTCAAAGGTACCCCATCATAATCCACTAGCTCATACGCTCCTTTTTCCAAAACTTTGCTAACAATGTAAGGCCCATGTCACATTGGTTCGAATTTCCCAGCTCCTAAGACATCTTTATCTTGTTCATATAGAAGAACAAGATCTCCTTCAGAGAAGACACGAGGTTTGACATGCTTGTCATACTATGCCTTAACACGTTTCTTCTGGGCTTCTATTACAAGAGTAGTGTTGCGGTGAGTCTCGTCTAATCGCATCAGATACAACAGACGTTCCTCTTCAGTAGAAGTATTGGGCAAGAGTTCTATAGCTAGTTTCAGAGACGGTATTTCACATTCTATTGGCATAATGGCTTCCATGCCATAAACTAGTCGAAAGGGTGTAAATCCCGTGGCAGACTTAACAGATGTTCGATATGCCCATAATGTTGAAAACAACATCGTGTGCCAGCTGGTTTTATGTATTCCTATCATCCGTTGAATCATAGTTATGAGAACCTTATTGATTGCTTCGACCTAGCCATTAGCCTGTGGATAATAGGGTGTTGAGCTATCATGACGGAGGCCCAACTTTTCTGTCAGTTCAGACATCATATAATTTCAAAAATGACTACCATGATTTGTAACGATAGCCTGAGGAACACCAAAATGAGTGATGACATGGTTGAAAAGAAATGACGTTGAAGTCTTTCCAGTATTATCGAATGTTGGCATCGCCTCGGCCCACTTTGTAAAATAATCAACAACTACAATAATGTAACCATGCCCCCCGGCTGAGTGAGGGTGACATGTCATGAAATCAATGCCCCATTTTGTGAAAGGACCTACTGAGACCACAGGATGAAGGGGAGCAGGATGCGACCAGATCTTCTGATTGTAGGTCTGGCAGGCATGACACTTCTGAACAGCAGTAATGCAGTCATTGAACAAGGAAGGCCAAAAATATCCTACACGCAAGATTTTTTGGGCAGTAGCATACCCAGACATATGACTGCCACATGCTCCTGAATGGCAGTCATTCAAAGCTTTCTCAGCTTCTTCAAAATTTAAACAACGCCGAAAGACAGAGTCAATACCTCGACGGTAAAGAGTATCGCCGAGGATAATATAATGACGTGCTTGATAACGGACACGACGACGTTCGGCACTAGACAAAGCAAGCCGGAAAGTTTGAGTTTGGAGATATATAATGATATCTCTATACCAAATATCATCGGTACTGATAAGGAAAAGTGATTCGTCAGGTAACGAATCGACTGCTACATTTCCCATGGCAGAGTGGGGAAAATCACAAATCAACTCAGCAAAAACTAGGGATTTCTTCGACGTGGCTCGATCGAATTCCAAATCGAACTCCTGGAGAATAACAATCCACTTGGAGTATTTGCCCCCCAGCAATTGACGTGTCAATATATGTTGCATGGGGTTACAATGTGAAATCACTGTAGTTTTCCTGGCGAGAATATAATGATGGAAATGTTGAACTGCTTGAACAGCAGCCAAGGCCAGCTTTTCAACATGTTGGTATTTAATTTCCATTGAAGTTAGACTTCGACTCAAGTAATATATAACATGCTCATCGTGGGCAGCATCCTCTTGAACGAGAACCATGCCGATAGTATACTTGGACGCAGCTAAATAAAGAAAGTAATCCTGACTATAATCAGGAGGAAAAAGAAGTGGAGCTTTCGTGAGGGATAATTTCAAGGCTTCAAAAGCATTGTTAGCAACCTTATCCTAGACAAACTATGAACCTTTCTTTAGAAGACGTGTAAAACCCCAAGTAATCTCAGCGTAATTCAGGATGAAGCGATGAAGAAAGTTTGCTTTCCCCTGCAAACTTTGTAACTGGCGCAAAGAAGAAGGAGGGGGGAGATTAAGAATCACCTCGACCTTGATAGGATCTACCCAGATCCCATGGTGTGAAACAATGAAACCAAGGAGACGGTCGGATTCTACGTAAAAGACACATTTATGAGGATTCAGGTGAATGCGATAGAATCGACAACGAATGAAAATAACTCAGAGATGATTAGGGTGATCGACTCGACGTAAAGAGTGAGCTGACAAATCATCCAAATAAGATTGAACGATATGCTTGATATCATGAAATGCGTAAGACATAGCACGTTGAAACGTAGCACCTGCATTCTTGAGACCGAAGGGGAGTTTTCTGTAGGTGAAAGTACCCCAAGGACAGATAAAATCCATTTTATGTTGGTCCTCAGGAGCGATATTAATTTGATTATAGCCGAAAAATCCATCCATAAGGGAAAAGATTTCACTGTCGGCACAGTCATCAACGATTTGGTCAACGAAAGGGGTTGGAAAATTGTCCTTTGGACAAGCTTTGTTGATATCTTGATAATCAACACAAATGCGTATACTACCACCCTTCTTATCAATCGGAACTGGGTTGGAAACCCCTTCTGTCAATTCCACGAGATAAATAAAACTGGCTTTAAGAAGTTTTTCAACTTCAAGTTTAATAGCTGCCGCTTTACGTGGATGGACAGTATGGAGGTGTTTCCATACTGGTTTAGCTCCGGGGTATGTCTTAATTTCATGGACCAAAATAGCAGGGTCGATGCCCAACATCTCTTCGTAACTCCAGGCAAAGATATCACGAAATTCTTTAAACAAGGAAGTATAAGTGACAATTTCTTCGGGAGAACACGAAGCTCCAATATGAACGTTTTCAACGATCCCAGGTTTAACTGAAATATCTATGGGTATCATGGGTGAAATGTTACTGAGGTTCCCTTCCGCAAACACATCTCGTGTAGATTGGGGAACAGTGGATATAACAACAATGGTCGACGAAGGTGAAATCCGTTGATAATTCTCGAGAGTTTGTTGTTCCAGAAATAGTATGGAACGATGATGCCCATTGTCCCAAGGGGTGTCCTTCATGACAGACCTTATCATCTCATCAGTGGGAAAGACGACACAGAAAGGATCAGGAGACAACTCATCAAAAGAAGAAGTAGTAAGGGTTGTCGATTGAATGGCTTAATAAGCGGACTCAACCGGACTTAACAACATAACGTCGCCGAAACGAACATGATCTCCAGGATCAGGGACTATCCAAGGGTCAACAGACACAGGAAGTTCATGAGGTATAGTAGAGATCATATTAATGGAAGCAACTGACGGGCGTGGAATATCGGGTGGTGGTGGTATGGGAAAAGTACCCATTAACGAAGAGTCTTTTAAAAGACCGACTCCAACATTCTCGTAACCCGGTGGGGTTTTAGCTATGAATGGCATGTTGCTAGTGAGAGTATCGGCATTAAAGAAGGCAAGTTGATCAACCGTAACCACTTTTCCTTGGTGAGGAAAGCGTATGACACGGAACAGGTTTGACACCACAACACACATAGAATTGACCCAGCTACAACCAAGTAGAAGATTATAATCTAATGGAGCATCAAAAACTTCCACTTCAACCTGGACGGTCTTACCTTCAAGAGTAATAGGCAACAATGGAAGAACGTCGTAAGGCTTAAAACCAGATCCGTTGAAGGCTCTCAAAGTATTTTGTGATTCGTTTAATGGGGGAGAGCCAATGACTTTCCAACAAGTAAAGGACATTACACACGTAGAGGCACCCTCATCAATAACAGACTGACAAATACTCTTATCGACAACAAAAACTTGTATTTGAAATGCAAGCTGTGGGGGTAACCTTGGAATATGGTCTTCCAAATCAAATACTATCAAATTGGTATCTGTGGGATTGATTCCACCGATAGATTTCAATAGAGCCCTTCGCTGTGCAGGACAAGACTGAAGGACTTCAAGGGCAGACATCGCTGAAGGTGCTTGGGCCAGATCTTCTACAATGCTATAATTCTGGGCTGCACGAGCATGAGGGTTGAATGCCAATTTCTTAAAGAAACCTTTCAGGGGTGGTCATCTCACTGTATCGAGGCTCGGTCATTCGAGATGAAGAGGATCGTTTGTGGGAGGATTCGGTGGAGAGGGAGGTACCAGATCAAGAGGTAAATCATCAACCTTCTCCTTAGAAGGAGTATAGTCTTTAGCTCTAGTGGTAAGTGCAACATTGTCTTTCTTGGAATCACCGGTCCACATCAAAACATAGGATTGTGTAGAAGTAGAGGGTTGGTCGTGGATGACCAACGAATCCTGTTGTTGAGACGGGAAGGGTTGAGACAAGACCACCAGCATAGAAGGTTTTGGCGTTCCTTGAAGGAACTTATTATCTTCGGCACGTCTTGGACAATCCTTCATGTAGTGATCGTCACCATAGATAAGGCAAAGGTAGTGTGTTTTGTGCTTATCCCGGTCTTCAACAGGAGGGGATTTGGTTTTCTCACTCTGATTATTGTTTTTACTCTCCTTATTCTTGCCTCTCCCTTTCATGGATTTGTTCTTACTGGTCGACATAGATTGAACAACGTTCACTTTAGAGGTTTTACCGGCAGGAGGAGCAGGAGACGGAGAACTTTGAACATTAGAAGGATTGGATTTAGGGGTTGTAGTTGAAACGAAATGTGAGTGGGTATGAGTGGTCCCAATCACACCATCAGCTGCATGTGAAGCAACTGGAGTAGTAGAAGTGCTGGAAGTACCAGGATGAGGTAAATCAGGTAGAAGGGTGTAAAGTGTTCCCATTTGCGACTAAATGAGATCAAGATACTGAGTGCGACTAATAGCCTGCTCCTCTATAACAACACCACCCATAGCAATGTCTTTACCAATTTCGTTCATGAAAGATTTCATAAACCATTCTGCCAGTAACTGATCAAGGAGTTCAAGTTTGATGAGATGTCATCTCCTTCTCCACTCATGGATATGGTCTGAGATGTGAGTACCTTTAGTTTGTTTAAAAGAAGTCAAGATCTCAGTGCCAGTATTGTAACGGATTGGTAACTGGTAATGTGTGAGAAAATCCATAACTAAGGTGTTGAAATCAGAAAAGAAACCCCATGGCAATTCAATGTACCACTTCGCAGCCGAACCGGTAAGGGTTCGTTGAAAAAGATGCAGACGAATGGAGTCATCCATCAATGAGTTGGATGAACACCATAAATGAAAGGTCATGACATGATTATTTGGGTCCTCTCCCACCTTTCCATTGAATTTCGGAATATCCGATGGGAGCTTAGCAGGAATAGATGGCCATTGGGTAGAGTGACGAATAGGATCGTTTAGAATCCTAGTCAAATTTGGCAAATCCAAAGTAGCAAGAAAAGGAAACTATCGGTTTACTTATGGGTACTGATGGCTTTAGGGTGGAAGCCTCGTTGGCAGACCAGTAGGAGCATAAGCAGATTGTCCATAGAGGGAATCCCCTAGTTGATTTAGTGGTGGCTGGATAGGGTAGTAACCCCAAGGATTGTGACCTTGATTCTGGGTAGGGACCTGAGTTTGAGTAGTTTGAATCGAGCCCCAAATAGGATTAGTTACACCTGGATAAGGTTGACCCATAGGAGGGATAGTTGTCTGCCCCCCAGTGGTTCGAGGAAAGTTTTGTAAAAGCTGATTCCAATACTAGGCCAACTCAGGAGGTATGTTTTGTCCGAAAGGAGAGGTTGGTCCCCCCACCGTAGGTATAGTTCCACCCAGGAGTTGTGTACCAACCGTAGGTTGTGTGGTAACTGTGTTGTGGCCGAGAAAAGGAAAAGGAACCATACCACCCTGTCCACCAACATGAATGTGCAAGTTTGGTGCAACAGTCGGGATAGTGCTGCTAGTATTAGGATTGCCAATAGGAAACTGAGGGAGTGTCGGGATGAAACCGGGAATAGGATGCCCAGGAAACGGAGGACCACCTGGAGAACCAGCTGGGGTTTTTGGAGGTGTTTGATGGGAAACATTCAACAAAGGATTCAATGCATGGTAACCAGGGGGTAAATTAGGGTTGACCTCAGGTATTCACTGGGTATTGATAGGTGCAAGAGTAGTTGCAGTAATCTCAGTTTGGACACTCGTAGTATTTGCGAGATGGGCCATCTCGGGAGGGAGAACAAAATGATAAGTGGTAGTCTCTGGTGTAGTCTCTAGTTCAAGAGACACAGGAGGGTTGATTTCGTAGACAGGGGGTGACTCAGTACCAAAAAGGACTCGTCGGAAATCACCCGACCAAAAAGGATCTTGGCCTACTACACTATGAGAAGGCCCAGTAGTTGATTCAGAGGATGTAAAAATGGTTTCTTCAGAAGGATTTAATCGTCCAACAGGTCGTTCACCACGACGAATGCGATAGTCCTCGATAGTATTGGTAATTCAAAAATCAGCAAGAGGATCAGTGGGTTCTACTTGTGGAGGTGGTGTAAAAATGTCTGGGACTTCACTGATGTCCACGTGTGGTAGAGTAACAAGGGGGATTTCACCTGGACGAGGAGATTCCTCAGGGGTACCCTCAGGTGTTGTTGTATGCAAAGGTTGTGAAGCTTCCGGATGTTCCGGGGACAAACCTTGCATCCTACGTGAACGTCATGGGGGAGCAATTGTAAACAAGTAACAAACTCCACAACGAAAATCCTATGGTCAACTTCGAGAAACACACAACACACACTAGTAAACAAAATCTAGAAGCAATCACCAAGAAAACAATACCTTCTAATATCGAAGCCACTAGTTGGTGATGAAATCCAACGTCACAACAACGAAATGAGAAGGGGCGGGGCTAAGGTGGAAAAGTTACGTTGACAACCTGCTTAACAGACTTACGCCCTAGTGCAAGCTCCCACACATAATCGTGGGTATACCCTCCAAGGAGCCCGAGTGAGTTTGATCAATGTCAATTCTAGGTACCGTGAAGACTTTCCCCTCCACAGTCACCTTGGGTAAGAACCTAGAGAGATAGGCAACTAAGGTCACCACAAACAATAGTACATCCTGGGGGAACAATCGTCAGTTCGATCCACACGCAAGGGCAGGGTATCAAGCTCGAAACCAACTCAAAGGCTTCCACTCATAATTGTGGGTATACCTCGGAGTGATCCCTGTAATACGTGCAATATCTACACCGATGTCAACAAAGCAGGGTTAGTAACTCTGCCAACACCAATGCGACCTAGTGCTTGACCCTTGTGTTAGAAGGGCTTCCCAGAACAATATGCTGCCAATGGAATTTAACACTCCCT
>JZKD02S1853311.1:249362-260821 GCA_000966675.3 Picea glauca
GATGGACACAATTATGCTTTTTGGAGTATCAGGATGAAGTTGTTTTTGCAGTCTCAAGGAGTAGATGTTTGGCAAGCTGTGTTGAATGAATATAAGACTCCAGCAACAGTTCCAATAGATGCTGCAGGGAAGAAATTCTATGAGAGTAATTCCAAAGCTATGTATGCAATACTTGGAGGATTGGAAGGTTCAAAATTTGTTAAAGTAATGCATTGTGAGTCAGGAAAAGAGCTATGGGACAAACTGAAGAAGGTATATGAAGGAGATACTAATGTAAAGAATGCTAAATTACAATCATATAGAATTCAATTTGAAAGTTTAAAGATGGAAGAATCTGAAGATATAGCTACCTATTTCTTACATATTGATGAAGTAGTCAATACTATGAGAGGTTTAGGAGAAACAGTTGAAAATGGTATTATTGTGCAAAAAGTGCTTAGATCTTTACCTATAAGATTTGATCCCAAAATATCTTCTTTAGAAGAAAGAACTGATATTGCTACTTTATTAATGGATGAGTTGCAAGGAATACTAACAACATATGAGATGAGGACATCTAATGAGAATCCTTCCAATAAGGAAGAAACTTTCAAAGCAGTAAAGAAGGACAAGAAAAAGGTTGAAACAGAAACCAATAATCATGAGGATTTAGAAGAAGACATGGAAGAAGCTAACTTTGTCAAAAATCTAAAAAGAGGTTCTGGCAAGTACAAAGGTAAACTTCCTCTCAAGTGCTTTGGTTGTGGTAGAATAGGGCATTTTGCTTCTAAGTGTCCTTTCAATAAACATTATGATGGAGAAGAAGAAAGTAACATCAAAACCAAAGTATATAAGAAAATGTATAAGAAGCCATTTCGAAGAAATTCTTATAAAAAGAAAAGTCTTTTCATCAAAAATAATAGTGAGTCCTCGGATATAGATGAAAGTGATGAAATTTCATATATAAGACTTTTTATGGCTATGGAAAATCAGAATGATGAACTTATTGAAGAAGAAGAAGGTGAAGTTGACCTGGAAGCTGAACTTGTAAGTGCTTTGTCTGAACTAAAGAAAGTAAGAAGAGAGTGTAAACAATTCAAAAGAGAAATTGATAAACTAGAATTTGAATTACAGAAATCAAAGGGTTTGATTGAGAGCATTGAAATCATGTTAGTTGACTTAAGCTTAAAATAGAAGAGGCTAGAGTGATTGAAGAAGCTCTAACTAAAATGCTTGTAGAAAAGGATAAGGAAAATGAAGGTTTAAAAATTGAAGTAGTCTCATTAAGAAAGAAAATACAAGAAAATAACATGAATCATAGTTCTCAAGTGTTGAATCAAATTATTTGTAGCAAAAAATCAACATATGATAAGACTGGAATTGGTTATAAATCTATAGTAACTAATGGATGTTCTAGTTCAATTGTTGAGAAAGCAGGTATAGAGGATAATCATGAGAAAATTACTAGCGAGAAGATTGAATCAGAAAGGCAAGAAGAGAATCATGCTTCAATAGTGCATAGAAGAAGTTATGGAAGACATCAAAATAGGTTTGAAGGCTATTGTTTCTTCTGCTATAAGTATGGACACAAAGCAACTTTCTGTAACATTTTTTTAAGAAACATAAGTGCACATAATAGTCATGGCATATCTATATTTGAATATGAAAGAAGACATGATAAATCTATTCAGAACAATGTGAACAACTCACATAACAGATTTGATGCTTTAAAATTTGAGGTTGAATGTTATAGGTGTAATAAATTTGGACATATTTCAAGAAAATTTCCAATGAATTTCCAAAAATCTGTTATAAACCAATACACAAATTAGAAAACTAGTTATTGGAAAAGGAAGAATGATCATTTAGAAGTTGAAGAGTGCAAACTTGTTTTACAAGCTGATCATAAAATTAAGTGATGTGTGGACAGTGGATTCTCAAAACATATGATAGGAAGAAAACAAATCTATGATTCTTTAGATGAAAGAAAATAAGGTTTAGTCACATTTGGTAATGATCAATCAGCTCGAATAGTTGGAAGAGGCATTGTTTGTTTGAACAAAGACATACTGGCTGAAAATGTTTTACTGGTTGAAAATATGGAACATAACTTGTTGAGTGTAAGTCAAACATGTGATAAAGGTYATCTTATGATATTTGATTCTAAACAATGTCAAATCAGGGATGTTAAAACAAATCAGTTAGTTGGAACAACTACAAGGACATCAAATRACATATACATTTTAGATGAGAAGGATGAAAATTGCTATCTTGGACATGAAGATGAAAGTTGGTTATGGCATAAAAGACTTGGACATATTAACTTTGACAATCTGATTTAGTTAAATAAAAAAGAGGCAATAAGGAACTTACCTATCATAAAGAATCTTTCCAACTCTATTTGTAAACAATGTCAACATGATAAACAAACTAGAGTCAAGTTTAAAACAAAGGAATAATCTACAACAAAACCTTTGGAAATAGTACATGTTGATGTATGTGGACCTATGAGGAAAACAGGTCTATATGGTGAAAGATACTTTCTGTTATTTGTGGATGATTTTACTCGAATGACTTGGTTTTTTTTATTGAAAAAGAAGTCTGAAACTTTTTACCGTTTTCAAGTTTTCAAATAATTGACTGAAAATGAAATTGATATGAAGATTAAGTGCTTAAGGTTATACAATGGAGGAGAGTTTATATCAAAAGAATTTAACAATTACTGTGTTGAAAATGGAATTAAAAGACATTTCTTTGTTACAGAAACACCTCAACAAAATGGTGTTGTTGAAAGAAAAAATAGAACTGTTATGGAAATGGCAAGAACAATGTTAAATGAGTCCAGATTGAATGACATGTTTTGGCCTCAAGCTGTTCACACTGCTATACACATCGTGAATAGAAGTTTGCTAAGAAATAATAATGATAAGACACCCTATCAGTTATGGAAAGGAAGACTAGCAAACATAAAACATTTTAGAATCTTTGGGAGTAAGTGTTACATTAAAAGAATTGATAAAAATCTGGGAAAATTAGACTCAAGAATTGATGAAGGCATATTGGTTGGATATTCATGTTCAATAAAGGCTTATAAATGCTATAATTTTAGATTAAGAAATATTGTCGAATCTATAGATGTAAGGTTTGATGAGTCCTCAATTTTGAAGTCTAAATCTAAATAAAAGGGTCAACAAATACATGATATATATGACAAACATAAGATGGATGAAGAAGTAAGTGAAACATAAGAAACTAAGGGTGCTGAAAGTGAACAATTAATTCCTACTTTGACACAGAGCACAACTCCATCCAAAAGCATGACTCCATCATAGACTCCAAGCAAGAGAATATGGAAAAATCACCCTGAAGAATAGATAATTGGTGACATAAATGCAGGTGTTGGAACAAGAAGAAGAAGGCAAGAATCCACCTCAACTCATGAGCAAGTATCTTTACTTTTTCTTATTGAACCCAAAAATATTGAAGAAAAAATTAAAGATGAGTACTGGATGAAAGCAATGAATGAAGAACTTAGTCAAATAGAAAAGAATAAGACATGGGAATTGGTTCCTAGACCTTTGAATAAGAATGTCATAGGGGCTAAATGGGTTTTCAGAAATAAGATGGATGAAGCAAGTAAAATAACTAGAAACAAGGCTAGATTGGTTTGTAAAGGGTATGCACAAGTAGAAGGAATAGATTTTGGAGAAACTTTTGCTCCTATTGCAAGAATGGAATCCATTAGATTGATTCTAGCTTATGCCAGTTCTAAACACATTAAAGTTTACCAAATGGATGTAAAGTCTGCATTTTTGAATGGTGATTTAGAGGAAGAAGTATATATGGAACAACCAGATGGTTTTCAAGTACAAGAAGAAGAACAATATGTTTACAAGTTGAAAAAGGCATTGTATGGGCTAAAGCAAGCACCAAGGGCTTGGTATTCTAGACTTGACAATTACTTGAGGCAGCAAGGATTCAGGAAAGGTAACATTGATAGTAATCTATATATTAAAGAAGAAAATTATAGCCTGATCATTGTTGAGATATATGTAGATGATATAATTTTTGGTAGTGATGATAATAGGCTCAGTAAATAGTTTGCTGAAAGTATGCAGAAAGAGTTTGAGATGTCCATGCTAGGATAAATGAAGTTTTTATCAGGCTTGCAAATTACTCAATCTGATAAAGGTATTTCCATTTCTCAAACCAAGTATATCAATGAAATGATTAAGAAATTTCAGATGGAAGAGTTTAAACCAGTTGGCACTCCCATGGTTACTAGCTGTAAATTAAGTAAGTTTGATGATACTAAAGATGTTGATTAGACAGTATACAGATATATGATTGGTAGTCTTCTTTATGCTATAGCTACAAGACCTGATATTATGCATGTAGTTTGTCAAGTTGGCAGGTTTCAGGCTTCACCAAAAACTTCTCATCTACTTGCAGTCAAAAGAATTTTCAGATATCTTAAGGGGACAATAGAGTATGGTTTGTGGTATCCTACAGGTAATCAGCTTGATTTATATTCTTTCACTGATGTTGATTGGGTAGGTTGTGTTGATGATGGGAAGAGTACTAGTGGAGCAACAGTTTTTCTTGGAGGATGTCTTGTAAGTTGGTCAAATAAAAAACAATCAACAGTGTCTCTATCTACTACTGAAGAAGAATACATAGCAGCTGCAACTTGTTGTACTCAGGTTTTATGGATGAAACAGATGCTAGAAGATATACATATTCATTATGATGAACCTATACCTATCTTATGTGATAATACTAGTGCAATTAGTATTTCTAAAAATCCTGTTATGCATTAAAAAACAAAGCACATTTCCATTAAATTTCATTTTCTAAGAGAGTAGGTTATGTCTAAAGTTATTAAAGTGGAATATGTTGGCATAAAGGATGAAATTGTAGATGTATTTACTAAATCTTTACCTAAAATGCAATTTGAAATTCTCAGGGATCAACTGGGAGTTTACCCTCTGTAATTTCATTTATTCTCAAATATTGCACGGGCTTCATTATAAAATCAAACTGCACATGTTTATTGACTATTATTGATAGGGGGAGTTGATGTTGAAATGATACATCTTTACAAGTGGTTTTTATTTTCTCAGGGGGAGTATGATTGATTCCTTTTCCATATATGTCAAAAGGGGGAGAAGAGATTTAAATTTTGCCATCAATGCCAAAGAGGGAGTTTGTTGGTCAGTTTGCACAGGTTGTTTCATAGGTCTTGTAATTAATGTCAAAGTTTAAGCTGCACGGTGGTTTGTTGAGAGCTCCTTCAGAATTTGGGAATCAAAGAAATGAGGAGCTCCAACCTTCGACATCATGATACGCAAAATCGTGAAATTCAAAGTCATGATGGGGTTAGGACCATCTAATCACAAAAGGATGTGGCCCGTCGATCGGAGCACAAAGTCTCGATGAGATTAGGACCGTCTAATCATGAAAGGTCGTGGGGCCATCGATCAGAGAAAAGTGGATATTGGGAAATCATAAGTCAAAGGAAGGAAATGCAATAGCATTCCAACTCGCAAAATGCCGAAATGTGAAAATCCAAAATGTCGAAATATGAAAGGCTAAAATGCAGAAACATGGAATGGTGAAATACGAAACTACGACTTAATCTCCATTTTGGAGTTTCAGATACCAGGAGTTGGAGGTGTCAAGGAAACTCATGAAAAGAATTATAAAATCGTGAAATGCGAAACCACGACATTTCAGAGTTTTGGATACCAAGAGTTGGAGGAGTCAAGAGTCAATACTCTTCATCATAGGAGTCCTGAAGTTGCGAAATGTGAAACACCGAAATCCTAAAACAAGCACATCAACAAAGACTCCATTTCGGAGTTTCACAAACCGAGAAATCAAAGATCAAAGGAACTTTAACCTTTGAAGTAGTGAACCCCGAAATGTCGAAACGCTAAAATATGAAATGTCGAAAGGGACTATTCTGAGTCTCAAAAACCCGAAAAGAAAAAATGCCAAAATGTTGAAATGCAAAACGCATTTCTAGTTAAGCCCGTGGTCATAGACAATGGAAATATGGTTTAAGCACAAGTTTCTTGCCGAAGCGCTCGAGGGTTATTCTATGCTGAGATTAAACAAATGTATGATCATCGAACGGTGCTGGTTAAATATTTAAACTAATCATGTGGCTACTATTCTTCTTGAGGCCATGACCAATAAGAATTACTGTAAGGAAGTTGTTCAGTTATTGTAACTGATTCTTTGAATCTTAAGGGTTTGTTTGTACGTGTTGATGATACATGAAGATATATAAATTGAATGTTGCAAGAAAATAAAATAAGAGAGGATTATGGGAGATATATGGCTCTGTAAAATTTGAGGAAGACAAAAGGTAGAGGAGGGAAGACACATACACATATTGATAAATCTAAGTGGTCTGGTCAAGAATGAATTGTGCAGAGATGATTTGAATTCTTAATCTTTAACAGAGAAGATAAAGAGTTGGTTTGCAGGTTCTTAGTCACAGAGTGTGATTTCAGGGTGGTAGGGAGGAGCAAGGGGAGACTGTAAAAGTCTCTTGTACAAGTTGGTGCTTGTACATCTAGGAGTTATAGCTTCCATTCAGTAGGTGTTGAAGAAACATAGGTAGAAGCCTCATCTGGGTTGTAGCTTAGATAAAATAAGAATGTAAAGAGGAGTTGGAGCTTGCCTTTCATTCATAATAAGAAGAGGTTTTTCCCTTTTGGGTTTCCTCATGAAAAATCATTGTGTCATTATTTCATTGATGTGATTGTATATATATTGGTTAAATGTATTACTACAAGTTAAATGTTAAAGGAATGAATTATTGATTAATAAGTAATCTTTTTATAAAATGAAACAAATTTTATACAACTGATTCACCCCCCCCTCTCAGTTGACTTATCATGTATAACAAAAACACCATCAATTTCACGACCACTCCTTTGAGTAACAACAACCTAAAATCATGCGCTAATTAAAATTTATCTAGCAACTCTTCTAGGGCTCTTCAAACCCATATTATCTTAGGTGTAGAGATTTGGAATAGGATTGTGAGAATAACTTTCCAAAGATGATAAACAAACATAAAGCCTTGAGTTAGGGAGTGAAATCCAGTTGCTATATCACTGACTTTGGGAAGCCCTTCTAACAAAAGGGTCAATCACGAGGTCGCATTGGGGCCCTCAGAGTAATCAAAATTACTTTGTTGGTCTTGGTGTCGACTATTGACTATCCCCCCTCTGCTTTGGTATAGTAGGTGGTACTATAGAGGCCATAATCTTTTAGACTTCCTACACAAGGTGACAACACAAGGAAGGTGGTGTTGTACCTAGAATCGATGTTGGCTAGACTCACTCAGACTCCTTGGAGGGTTTCCCACTGCTCGATGAGGTAACTTTCACCAGGGCATTAATTTGTTAAGAATGTTGTCAACATAACTTTCCCACCCACCGAAACTTAGCCCCTTCGCGCATTGATTCTGCGATGTTGGATTCAATCACCAACTAGCGCTTCTTTGTGAGAAGGTTTGTTTACATGCTTGACTCCTAGATTAATTAACATGTGTTGTTTTTTCTCCTTAGTTGGCCTTAGGATTGAGTTTGTGTCTAATGGCATTAGTTTCAGGTTGATTCCTTATTTTATCAATACAAAATATGGATACAATTAAAATAAAAGGCAATAAAGAGGTAACAAATAGCTCATACCTAATTTACGTCTTATAATTATCCAAATTTGTTCTTTACACTTAGTGCAACAAACACCAAATGGAATGGTTTACACAAGGTCAATGGATAATGTTATTGTAAAATTCAAAATATTATCATAAACCCACATCTCACATATGTTTACATGCACCATAGATTCACAATCTTTCATGAAGAGGTCCAAGAGAAATGCCTCCATGCAAAATTGTCCACATCAGAATTGTCCACTACTTTCGAGGGGTTGGAACCCAGGAGTGAGGGTTTCTCTTGCTGAAATCCTATCCCAAGAATCCATTGGAGTCGACGGTTCCTCAATCCAAGTCTCGGTTTTCATTTTATGCCCAGTTGCAAGTCGCATCCCAAGCCATTTCGGGGACTCGTGGCAATTCCTCCTCGAGGAATAAAAGCCTAATGGAGCAACATTTTTGAGCTCCATGAGATTTTGCATGCTCTTTTAGGCATGGAATAGGTGACCACATTATCCATCCACTCTCGAGGCATGGTTTTGTAAATTGGACCCCTAAATCCAAATGTTGCATTGCTTCTTACTGAGCAAATAACTAGTTATCGAAATCGATGAAAAAAACAACTTCCGAGGGGTTGGAACCGGGAGTGAGGGGTGCTCTAGCTAAAATCGTATGCCAGGAATCCAAAAAAGATGACAATTCCTCAATCCAAGTCTCTATTTTTGTTTTATACCCAGTTTCACGTCACATCCTAAACCATTTCAGGGACTCTTGGCCAATTCCCACCCAGGGCATAAAAGACTAACATAGAAACATTTTTGAGTTCCGTGAGATGATGCAAGATTGTTTAGGCATGGACTAGGTGACCAAATTATCCATCCACTCCTGAGGCATGGTTTCATAAATTGGCCCCTTAATCCAAATTCTTCATTTCTTCAAACTGAGAAAAACACTAATTCTCGAAATTAATGATTAAAGCAACTTCTAAGGAATGACACCCATGAGTGAGGGTTGATATAGATGAAATCCTATCCCAAGAATCCATCGAATTCAATGGTTCCTCAATTCGGGTCTCGATATTCGTTATATTCCCAGCTGCAAGTCGCATCCCAAACCATTTCAGGGACTCTTGGCCAATTGCTCCTGAGGGCATAAAAACCTAACAGAGCAACATTTTTGAGTTCCGTGAGATGTTGCATGATTGTTTAGGCATGGAATAGGTAACTATATTTTCCATCTTCTCCCAAGGCATGGTTTCGTAAATTGGACCCCTTAATCCAAATGTTGGTTTGCTTCAAACTGAGCAAAACACTAGTTCTCGAAATCAATGATTAAAGAAACTTCTGAGGCATGGAACTCAGGAGTGATGGGTGATCTAGCTGAAATCCTATCTGAGGAATCCATTGGATTCGAAGGTTCCTCAATCCGAGTCTCGATTTTCATTTTATTCCTAGTTGCAAGTCGCATCTCAAACCATTTTGGGGACTCTTGGCAATTCCTCCTCGGGGAATAAAAGCCTAACAGAGTAGCTTTTTTAAGGTCCATGAGATTTTTCATGCTTGTTTAGGCAAGGACTAGGTGGCCACATTGTCCATCCTCTCCTGAGGCATGGTTTTGTAAATTGGACTCCTAAATCCAAATTTTGCATTGCTTCTTACTGAGAAAAGCACTAGTTATCGAAATCGATGAAAAAAACAACTTCTGAGGGGTTGGAACCGAGAGTGAGGGGTGATCTAGCTAAACTCCTATGCCGAGAATCCAATAGAGATGACGGTTCCTCAATCTGAGTCTCAGTTTTTATTTTATGCCCAGTTGCAAGTCGCATCACAAACCATTTCAAGGACTCTTGGCCAATTCCCGCTTAGGGCATAACAGACTAACATAGCAACATTTTTGAGTTCCGTGAGATGATGGAAGCTTGTTTAGGCATGGAATAGGTGACCAAATTATCCATCCTCTCTTGAGGCATGGTTTCGTAAATTGGACCCTTAATCCAAATGCTGCATTGCTTCAAATTGAACAAAACACTAGTTCTCAAAATCAATGATTAAAGAAACTTATGAGGCATGTCACTCATGAGTGAGGGGTTCTCTAGATGAAATCCTATCCTAGTAATCCATCGGAGTTGACGGTTCCTCAATCCAAGTCTTGATATTCGTTATATGCCCAGCTGCAAGTCGCATCCCAAACCATTTCAGGGACTCTTGGCCAATTGCTCCTGAGGGCATAAAAACCTAACGGAGCAGCATTTTTGAGTTTCATGAGATGTTGAAAGATTGTTTAGGCATGGACTAGGTGACTATATTTTCCATCCGCTCCCAAGGCATGGTTTCGTAAAATGGACACCTTAATCCAAATGTTGGTTTTCTTCAAACCGAGCAAAACACTAGTTCTCGAAATCAATGAGTAAAGAAACTTCCAAGGCATGGCACTCCGAAGTGAGGGGTGCTCTAGCTAAACTACTATCCCAGGAATCCATTGGAGTCAACGGTTCCTCAATTCGAGTCTTGGTTTTCATTTTATTCCCAGTTGCAAGTCACATCCCAAACCATTTCGGGGACTCTTGGCAATTCATCCTTGGGGCATAAAATCCTAATGGAGATGCATTTTTGAGCTCCATGAGATTTTGCATGCTTGTTTAGGCATGGACTAGGTGACCACATTGTCCATCCTCTCATGAGGCATGGTTTCGTAAATTGGACCCCTAAATCCAAATGTTGCATTGCTTCTTACTGAGCAAAGCACTAGTTATCGAAATCGATGAAAAAAACAATTTCTGAGGGGTTGGAATCGGGAGTGAGGGGTGATCTAGCTAAAATCCTATGCCAGGAATCCAAAAGAGACAACAGTTCCTCATTCGGAGTCTCGATTTTCATTTTATGCCCAGTTGCAAGTCACATCCCAAACCATTTCAGGAATTCTCGGCCAATTCTCACTTAGTTAATAAAAGAATAACGAAGCAACATTTTTGAGTTCCGTGAGATGCTGCAAGATTTTTTAGGCATGGACTAGGTGAACAAATTATCCATCCACTCTCGAGGAAAGGTTTCGTAAATTGGACCCCTTAATCCAAATGTTGCATTGCTTCAAACTGAGCAAAACACTAGTTGTCGAAATCAATGAGTAAAGAAACTTCCGAGGCATGGCACCTGGGAGTGAGGGGTGCTCTAGCTGAAATTCTATCCTCGTAATCCATCGGAGTGGACGGTTCCTCAATCCGAGTCTCGATATTCATTTTAATCCCAGTTTCAAGTCGCATCCCAAACCATTTCATGGACTCTTGGCCAATTTCTTCTGATTGCATAAAAACTAACTAACTACATGTCTCTGTCAACTAACTACTATATTTTACTGCCTTGAAAAAAGACTGCACCAATTTCAACTGCACATTGAGTTTAACAACCACTACTTCCTACATAAAAATGTGGGTTGCACTATTGTTAACCATCGCCATAACTAACTTATTCTTCAACTTGGATTGAACAAAACTAATATTTGTATAGTTCTACTCTTGGCTTGAACAAAACTAATATTTGTATAGTTCTACTCTTGTATTGAACAAAACTAATTTTTGTATAGTTATACTCTTGGCTTTCCTTAGACATATTGCCAATTAAAGCACCCAATATTTGCAACACACCAACTGATGGTTGGATTTATTACTCCATATTTTAAGCCCTAAATAGTGGCTCATTACCCCTTAATTGGGGCATATTATATTAGTAATGTTATTTTATTTATGTTAGCTTTAGGCCATTAGTTGTAATTATACCTCCTAGTCTCCTATACATACCAAGGAGACATT
>JZKD02S1853311.1:271894-346206 GCA_000966675.3 Picea glauca
TTTCTTCATATTTTCATACTTTATTCTTCTCATGGTCATGTTAATCCATATAGAGTTTCATGATATAAACACTCATTGTTCTAATGCTGACATAAATTCAAATCTTCACTTTGTCAATTAGAGGGCACAATAATGGCAACAATGAGAGAGTTTTGACCATATGTCAACTAATTTGTCCCTTTAAAAAAACTTCATTGAAGTGAAAGGGAGCATTGTGTTTATGAGAGGTCCTACATGAAAGTAAAAGAGGTCCTACATATTGAAATATTGATAATTAGTTCATGAAAGTGTCCTACATATTGAAATACAAATTTGGTGGACCCGACAAACAAATTATTTACCACACCGCCTTTCGCACAAAATGACACTTCCATCAACAAATAAATAGATGGGATAGTACATTGAAGTCATTGAGCCAACAGAATGGACTAAACAGTTGACTAGGATGGAAATCCATGAAAGCATCCAGAAGCAAGCCCTATTAGGGAGCCACAATAATCCTTGAAAATCCAAATAGAATGGAGAAGGCTTTGTTTTTCATTGCCTCTCACAATGAGCTTCGCCAAACTTACAACTCGTGTTTTTTGTAATATATGTTATTACATATATGTGTAGTAGAATATATATGTATGTTTTATTACACATATATGTAATAAAATATATACATTATTACACACACACACACACACACACACACCATAACAAATCAAATATGTTATTATATCCCAACTCCATATTACAATACTTGACCCACATCCACCTGCAAAGATAACAATAGACTACACCCTATAAAAATAGAGACTTGGGACCCATTTGGATGAGAAGGAGTATGAATTGAGACCCAATTGGCCCACTTAATTAAGTCATTAGATAAATAATAACATAAAGAGAAAACATTATTAACCCCATAAACACTTAACAATCAAGTGCTTTTATAACATATTGTATTTGTAGATGATCCCTTGCTAAGTTGAAATCCTATAATAGGATTTGAACTTAGCCTCGTTGTTACTTTTTGTTGCACATGTAGCCAAAGTATGCCAATGCCAAGTGCCTTTGGTTGTCTTGGATGACACCATCATTTATTATCAATCCCTATGAAGCATCATCAAAGTGGAGGTTATGCCAAGTAGGTTTTGGTGTTTGCTAGTATATTGATGATGTCTTAGTGGTGCTTTTATGATTGTCATTAGAAACATTTTAGGGTGGGGTTACTAATACTAAAGGACTTCATTTATACATGAATTAGGTTATAGTCATATAATGACGATGATACTTAATATGGTCATGATGGAATTGCCCCTCTT
This sequence comes from Picea glauca, assembly GCA_000966675.3. Classification (NCBI taxonomy): domain Eukaryota; kingdom Viridiplantae; phylum Streptophyta; class Pinopsida; order Pinales; family Pinaceae; genus Picea; species Picea glauca. The sequence continues at coordinate 273,202 of JZKD02S1853311.1, forward strand.
AATAATTAAATACAATATTTTGAATGTTTGGAACTCTTAGGTGGTTATGGTACCTTAGACATGTTCAATTTTCATTTTCATTATAATAACCATGCAATATTTGGTGAGGGGGATCGAAATCCTAGGATGTATTGCTTCAAGGATGTACAAGAAAAATTTATACCGCAATGAATTAAGGGTTCCACTTGTGTTAGTTATGGTAGGTTTTGACTCATTCATTGCTAAATCACAATTTAATTGATTCAACTAAACAACCTTAAAATTAACATGAATTAGGTTTGATTTCATGATATGTACATGAACATCATAAAATTTTAACATCATAAATTCATATCTTACCTTTAAATATCTCACAAATCCTTATTTAGGTAAATCATATAACTTGATTATGGGATTCTAAAAAGGCATATCACTTGGCTTCCCCTACTCACCGACTAGGAAAGTCAAGGTAAAGGATAAGTACCCTAACGTACCTTATCTTCTACTAGGTTATCACCAAAACCTTACTATGAAATACTCACCAAAACCTTAACTCACATACCTTCCTTATAGATATCCTAACCTTCCTTAGTTAGTGAAAGTATATATATGGTTCCTTAACCTAATTTATATTCTAATAACCCTTATTAGGTATAATCGAAGGGGGTTTACCCTATTATAACCTAGTCTCAATTGCTCTTACAAGTAAGCCTCCCTCTTAACACATATATATGTTTTTCTATCCAACCTTATTTTGGTTCATTTAATTATTTTATTAGATGAGGTATCACACAAAAGTATGATGTATATATCCTTCTATTTAAATCCTTGACATTAAATCCTATGTTTTATCCAAAACTCTATCCAGGACTGTCATAAAACTGCATAAGTATTCCACTGCCAATAGTGATTAAAGTGTTGATGTCTTGCAATGTTTTTATGACACCTTGTTTTCCATATCCAAAAGAAGCCAAAATATGTTAAGGAATTCCAAAGGACCTTGTAATTAGTCCGATCGTTGCCTCCTTTCACTATTGTATGGAGGTTTGTTAACCATATTTTTTTGTGGTGTTTGAATGTCTTTTGGTTTGGTTGGTTGACCACGATACATTCCTACCCTAACCACCCCAAACAATCTACCCAAACAGTGCAACATTCATATTGTTTGCTAGTTGAGAGGGTTGATTCATGCTACAATCATGGTTCCAAAGAATTGATCTATATTGTATGATGAGAAATAGATTAATTTCTGAGTGTTGATGAATGAATGATAAGTTTGGTTAATGATATAATTTTTGTGCCTTGACATATAATAATGAAATTTGCTAATCCGGTAGCATTCTATTTCTTCTAAAGTTATTAGATTGAGCTCGTTGCCTTATTCTCTCTTTACAATAGTGATACTTCATGTGTTTCATGGCATATAATTATTGAATGGATGCAAACTTATATTGGTTATGAACTTGTTACAATGATTCTTTATTTCATTGTTATCATAACAACCCAATTTCATGCTTAAATGTTTCATAAGTACTTGTTCATGATTCACTTCTTGAAAATGATGACTATATTGTGAATGAATATGTACTTTTTACTTACAAAGTTTCACCTTGAACATTGTATATTGCTTCATCACTAATTATCAGCAATGGTGCATTGGTGTGTTGTGTTCAATAAAGTAAGTGTTTTCCTTCCAAGAATTCATTAAGCATTTTATTCTCTTACTTTTATTGAAGCATCAATTTAGAGAAGTCAACCCAAGTCAAACAAAGTCCTTATCCTCATCTGTCTAGAAATGTAATGATATGACTTAGTATTAGACCCCTAGGAAAACCCTCCTTATGTTAGAAACCATGGCCTAGAAATGTAGAGGCAAGGGCACTAAGGTGATAGAAGGTATTTAATGGAACCATATTAAAATGTATAACCCATGAGTAAATATAAAAAAATAATATAAAATCATATATAAGACCATCAAAGTTTATTTGAACAACAAAACAATAATTTCTTTGGAAGGTTTGAGTATTTTTTTTTCCTCACCTAATAAGGACAAAGAAGGCTTTGAGGCTAGGGAGATGTTAAATATGTAAATCTAAGTTAGAGTATTGTTTTTTGATATAATTGTGTAATTTTTTTAAGAAGATAGTTAATTTGAACAGTCGGGTCAGTAAACTGACTCAACCAACCAACCAACAACTTCACTTGGATGACCACTTTAGTGTGCATTCATAGAACCTTCTCTAATTGTCTCAAAAATCAAATTTTATTTTTTTTGCTCAAAAATAAAATTTTATTTTATTTTAAAATAAATTGTTGTCATCGCAATTGCGATGCCCTATACAAATCTTGCGATGAACTTGCTATACAAATCACGAAAATTGTATAGCAACTTCATCACAATATACCCTGTTTTTGTCGCAGTTGCGACGACCTATACAAATATTGCGACGAACTTGCTATACAAATCACAAAAAGTGTATAGCAACTTCGTCGCAATATACCTTGTTTTCGTCGCAATTTCGATGACTCCTTTGTCACAAACTTTTCCCTTACTTTGCCAATATTGTCGAGTGTGCAATGATCTCTCTTTATGGTCGCTCTTGCGACCATTTCCCTATTTTTTCCCTCTTTCGATGATTTATTTACTTAGTCATTATGGTGACTATATTTCTTATTTGTCGCAATCATGACAACTTCCCTATTGTCGTCTCTCTTGTGACGTTAATCCAGGTTCGTCGCACGTTCCATGTCACATGAAGCAACGTTTAGGAGACTCAATATTCGTCGCAATATCCGTGACATAATGTGGCAAGAGTGTCAAAAAATTCATCGCAAAATGACCCAAATTTGCTAGTGCCTCTAACACAGGAGTCAAACACGAGTCCACGTGGAGGACGATCATGGACATATCCACTCTCGATCTCGAAAAAGAATTTGAGAGAGTGTATGTTGGGTGTGAATCCTCTAGCATTACATTTGGATCTATCTAGGGTATTATAAGAGTGATTCTAGCCCTATTGTGTTTTAGGCCTCAAGAGGAGCTTTGGATTAGTTACCCTGCCCATACACTTGCCCGGCTATGGACTGTACCCCCCTGGTTGTTGATTACGATTCGATGGCCTAGTTTCCATTATATAGGTTGACACATAGGTGAATGTGACATGTGTATCATGGTACCTAAGGTAGAATCTATACTCTCTGGGTGACACCCGAAGGGACTGTCGATCGGAGGTCTGGGTAACTACCTCTCCTAGCTAGTCATTTTTCTTTGTGAATGCTTTGGATGATCAAGACTTCATCTCCCTGGGTTAGAAGCATTCAAAAGGGTAGTTTGTTTGGATTGTATCTTTTAGGATTTTATTTTTAGTGGTGTGCTCTGTGATCCCTAGTTTTCCATAGTGAGTTAGTCATTCCTTGATTTGGACTTAGGACTTCATCCACTTGGGCTGAATTTTTGGAAAAGTTTTTTGCTTGCGATGTTTCTCTTAGGGATTTTTATTGGAGTGTTGCTTTGTGTAGTTAGCCTTAGTTTGTTTTAGTGTCAACACTTTTGGATCATTGATTCAAGGTGCTTGACCAACCGCTCTATTGGTTAGGAAGGACCCCTGATCTTTCTCTTGAAAGTGTTGAGATGCCTCTTAGGCATAGGTTCTTATACCATGGGTTCACCAGAGTCAGTGTGTGAGAATTTTACAGAATTGAACTATCCCATAAGGGAAGAACCTGTGCAAAAGATATTCATGGCCAAAGTTCCTAATCATACCAACCAAGGAACCCCTTCACAAGGGGGTTCTTGTGATTTTCCTTTCTTTGGAAACATTGGTGTCCCTTTGACAGACACTTTGAACATTCATGGGTTGAATGTGAGGCTAACATCTTGGTTGGGTACCACTCCATATGTCCCTAATTCTCTTGTACTTCTCATTTAAGCACCTTATGTCATAGGCATCACATTCATGTTCCTTCTTCATCAAAGTTTTCTCCGCCTCCTTCTTCCTTCTCTAGTGAAAGTCTACCTACTAGTAACCGGAAGTCTAAACAAAATATAAAGAGGAAGAATAAGAAGAATAAATCACCAACCTCTACTAGTCATGTTGGGGATTTTTCAACAATATTTGCGGGTCATGTTGAAGATAAGAAACCAACCACTACCATTCATGCTGGGGAAAATGTCTAGTCACTGCTAGTCATACTTGCAATAAGTCCATAGATTTTGCAAGTCATGTTATTGACCAAGCACTAACTTCTGCAAGTCATGTTGGAGATGTGAAACCAACCACTACAAGTCATGATGGGGGACAAGCCTTGTCAATGCGATTCATATGAGTGATATGTCAACAACCTCTGCTAGTCATGATGGCGGCATTGATTCTATTAAGAAACCTTGACAGATAGGACGTAAGCCTAAGTTGCCTTGTAAAATTTGCAAGGGAGATCACCTTACTCATTTGTTCTTTGGTATTCCAAAGGTACAAATATTGTGTTCTCTATCTGCAAGCTCTTCTGAATCCGAGTCTTCTTTGATTTCCCAACAATCTATTCAACGAGTGGTTGAGAATGTGATTGTGCTGATGCAAACATCAGTCGATCCCACTCCTCTTTTGGGGGGTGATGTGCCTTCAGACCATGTTTTATTGCATTATATTTAATTAGTGGTTGAGAAAGTGATCATTTCGATGCAATCTTTGGATGATCCCACTATTCTCTTGGAGAGTGTTGAGTCTACCAAAGTGGTCACATTGATGCAATATTTGGCTGATCCACTCTTCTCTTAGAGAGTGTTGAGTCTACCAAAGTGGTCACACCATTGCAATATTTGGTTGATCCCACTCTTTTGATGGGGAGTGATGTGTCTATTGAATATGTTCTTAGAATTTACAGTTCAATACCTTTAGAACAAGGGGGTATTTCGCTCACTTCTAGAATAACCCCTCCAATCCCTAGGATGGTTTCCTTGATTGGAATGACCTTGTTGAACCTCATCTTCCTTTTTCTACACCCTTTCAAATAAGGGTTTAAGTTAATTCAATTTTTTTTACCGATGTATTGTGGATGAAGGAGCCTTAATGAGTATTTTATCCTCCTCAACTTGGAAAGATTTGGGATCTCTTGAGCCTTTGTCTGCTTCACATGAGTTGTTGTATTTTGACAGAAATCCTAGTGAATATTTGGGGATTCTTACTTAGTTTCCTATCTCTTTAGGTGAAAATATTTTCCTTGTCGATGTTATAATGGTGCAAGCCCTGATAGATTTCAATATGCTTCTTGGGTGTGATTATGTATATTCTATGAATGTTGTGGTGTCTACACTCTTCCAGGTGATGAATTTCCCTCACAATGGAAGTATTGTCACTATCGACCAGATGACATATGATAATCACTATCCTAATTCAACGTTAGTTCAGACTGCCCCTTTGTATTTTACTAGTGTTCATGTAGACTCTACCCTTCCACGGATAAATTATGTGGCATATTATCCTTGATGTTCAATTGATTCTGAGCAAGAACGTATGTAATCATGTTTTCCTTCTCAAGACACAGTCTCAACAATTGATCATTTTTGTTATCCAATGGGGGCATGGGAGCCTTTGCTTCCCCCTCTTGGTTTGAGTGATCTGGAGTTTCCTTTTGATTCTGATCTCACTATTTGTAGATCCTCAATCCCTTGTAATTGTGATTCTTCGTTGACAGGCTCTTCCAGTTTTGGATATAACCTCCATCGTCATATAGAATATGGTCATTTTTCTTCACCCTTTAAGACTGTCAACCCTCCTTGTTCACATGATTTCTTACATATTGAATTGCCTTTGGATGAGGCTATCCTTGAAGCCATGACTACGTATTATATACCGTGGTTTGTGTTTTCTTCCATTTTGGGATACTTTTTCAGGTTGACTATTGAAGAGACTCTTGGTCATACCCTAACAACAGGCTCTACTTGAACCAATACTATGCATGAGCCGTAAGATTGTGTAGTTCATTGTACCATATTGTACTGTCCAAGAATTTTGTTTTCAAATTTTGTATTCAGTAGCACCTCTTATTTTCCGAAGTTTCTATTTATATTGGATTTATTAACTTCTGGATGAGTGTTATTGGACTTATATGTAGGATTTTGGAGACATTTTTCTTTAACATTTGTTCATTGTATCGATCTGTTTTGACATGCATTGACCTTGAAAATAGCATATAGGTTAGATTTTTCCCCTACTTTCATTTTTTATTTATCTGTTTCCTGGTTCATTTTGGCATTATGATCAACCCCACTAAATTGTGACACTAACCTTCCTTGTTGATAAGTGTGTTAAACTTTATGTGGTAGAGCCTTCCTTCCATGGGCATCCTAGTTAGATCCTTGTTTTACATTTGGTTCCCATGCCAAAGTACTTCATAGGAATGAGATTCTTGTTTAGTCCTACCATGAATTTGTGTTGAAGCCTCATCCTTCTTCTTCATCATTTTTTTGGCCTATATCCTTGGGACTCCCCTAGATCATGGTTTGTATTCTTTCTAGCTCACTTAAACTATGAAGGAGACATCTAACAAGAGATTATTTATCCTTTTCATCCTTGCTTAGATTACATCAGAAAAGGAACCCCCCTGGAGTCTTCTTTAAAGATATTTTCAGACTCTCTAAAATGAAAATATTTCCGAGCGATCTTATTTCCCTTCATGCTTGTCAAAGTGAAATTTGAATGCACATCTGTCTGGCGATAGTTTACCCCTTTTTCAGTCCAGATGGATAATTTTATGAAAAAGGCATGCCCTAGGAGCTATGGTTCATTAGGAGAATATTCTTAGGTGTAAGTTTAACCCTTTTTTGGGCCCGAGGGACTAAATTTTCAAAAAAGGGCCATTCTGCTTGTTTTTGGTTTATCACTCTTTCGGGCCTTGGAGATTATTTACAAAAAAGGAAACTCCTTGGAGTCTTCTTTAAGCCCTTTTTAGAATCCCTAAGCAGGAAAATATCTTTGAGTGAACTTTTTTCTTTCACACTTGTTAATTGGTCCAGAAAGAACATCTATTTGGCATAAGTTTAACCCTTTTTCCAGTTAATAGATTACCCAGGAAAAAGGTATGCCTAGAGAGACATGTCTCGCCATGAGAGTTCTCCTAAGTTATTTTTTATACTTTTTCGGGCTCAAGGGACTAAATTTCAAAAAAATATGAGGAAGTCCATATTTAATCTCTTTTCAGACTCCTTAAAATTGAAAAGATGGCCAAGTGATCTTGTCTCTATAACACTCGTTAAAATGGTTTTGAAGAGACATCTTTTTGGTATAAGTTTAACCCTTTTCCAGGCCGACTGGACTATGTATGAAAAAGGAATACTCTGGCCCCAATGACTAGAAGAATTCTCCTTGGTATGCTTTTATTCTTTTTTGTGTCCTAGAGACTAAACTTACAAAAAAGACCACTTTGGAGTTTTCTTTTACTGGTTTTTTTAGACTCTCTATGCATGAAAAACTATCGAGCTTACCTTCTCTGGGCTCGTAAAACTTTACATTGAAGGAGGCTCATTGCGTCACTTCGTAATCACATTGCATGTCTCATTCTTGCATCTTTGGTTGAATTCCAACTCCATGTTGTTGTTTCTAAACTTTTAGAGCCTCTATTAGGTGTAGAACTTACAACATTTTTTCCTTTTCTTTCTGACACCCTGACTCATGGAGGAATTTTCCCAAGTGTCCATATCCTGCACATGTCTCCTTGCACTGAGCATCAGTGTAGTCCATGCACTTGGAAATATTTTTCTTCCCACGATACTCATTATTCCTTTATAATGTAGCATCCTTTTATTATTTTTCAAGCTCGTTAAATATATGAAAAATAAAATATATATCTAGTCACCCTTGGACAAATCACATCCTTTACTTTGTTCTCCAAAGCACTGGGATTTAGTATGGCCTTAGGAAGATGTTCTTGTGACATAGAGTTGTGTCCTCCTCCATTTGGTTACTCTTCCAAGCACATGTAGAGTTTGTGGTGCCTTCTGTGCCACACAATTATGTCAGTGACATGTTACCTGAGTCTTTTCATATGTCATGCTCTTTTCCAAGGGAAAGTCTTACAACATGTGTCAGCCTTTCTTGCAATAAGCCTCTCAACCTTCATGAGTTAGCCATCTAGAGAGTCTTATTAAGTTCACATTCAAAATCAATTAAGTTTCATTCCTGATGATCGAGATCCTCTAGTGTTTCCATGACAGCTTATCGAAGACCTCAGGGTAGTGAGTCTTGCACTCCTATTATACTCCTACCCAAGTTTTGAAGATCTTGAATATATTTCTCAATTCCTAAAGCTATCATCTCTAGCTACAGGCATTAGTGCCTCCTAAATATTCATACAAAATTGTATTTGTATATCTTTCAATGATTTGAGATGTACATCCACTGTGTATTATTCACGGCTACAATCTAAATTGGGAACTTATGCTTATAGAAGAATGCATTTTTGTCTTATGAACACAGGAGCTACCTTTCAAAGGGAAATGGACATTTCTTTCAATGGATTAATCGGTCAAAGCATGGTGGTTTACCTTGATGATTTCATCGTTTATTCTAAAAAAAGAGAAGACCACTCAACACATCTGAAGCAGATTTTTGAACGTTGCAGAAAATATGGAATTTTTCTTAATCCAAAAAAAAATGTATTCATTGTTTCAAAAGGATTTTTATTGGGACACGTTGTTTCTAAAGAAGGGATTTCGATGAATCCATAGAGAACCAAACCCCTTTTACAAATTTCTCCACCACATAGCGAGAGGTCTATGTAATATTTCTTCGGTAGAATCAATTTCGTCAGAAGATTCATTCCATAATTTGCTGAAATTGTAAAACTTTTACAAAATATTATTAAAAAGGATGTGCAATTCAAATGGATACCATTGGAGAAGGAATAATTTAAAAATATTAAAATTGTTATAGCCAATTCATCATCTCTTCGGAGTCCTGATTTTTCAAAATATTTCCTGCTATCTAAATTTGCATCTGAGCATTCGCTAGAAGCAGTATTCACACAAAAGGATGAACAAGGATATGAATACCATGTTTATTTTATGATCACTCGGTTACATGGTGAAGAACTGAATTATCCTCCGGTTGACAAGTAAGCATTTTTCGTTCATAAAGTAATCAAGCAATTCAAACTATATATCCTAAAAAATTACACTAAAGTCACCGTCCTACACCCATAAGTGAGATCCATGTTCATTCTCGAATTCAAACCAGCCAATATCATGAAAGGTCAAGGATTGTGTAAATTAGTGATGCAAGGAGTTGATGCTAAAGAACAAGAGGAATATGGTTGGCAAGATGAACCGATAATGTATACTCAGGAGGTTCCATATGTCCCGACCATTGAAGGATCATGTTACAATGATATTAAGTATTATATAAAACATGGCACCACTCCATACCATCTCAATTCCAAGAAAAAAAGAGTGGTTTGGTTGAAATATTTGCAGTATCAATTATTACATGGAATCTTGTTCAGAAAGAATTACGATGGAGTGTTACTTAGATGCCTTGAAAGACAAGATGTTGACAAGTTCCTAAAAGGTATGCATGATGGACCAACTGGTGGCCATTTCGTAGGAGACACAACAGCTCAGAAGGTGCTAAGAGAAGGATACTACTAGCCCACCCTCTTCAAGGATGCTCACGTGTACTCGAGAATCTGTGAAGCATGTAAAAAAGCCATAGGGAGAGAATGTAAAGTTGCTTTTCCTCTCCAACCTGTAGCAATGGAGGAACCCTTCAGGTAGTGGGGCTTAGATATCATGGGTGATATAAATCGCCATTCATCCAAACAACACAGGTATATTCTAACCGCAACTGATTATTTCACACGTTGGATTGAAGAAATACCTTTAGTCAAAGTGAATAAATTTTCTTGAACAACACATTATCACGAGGTTTGGTATTCCTAAATCTTTAGTATTTGATAATTCTACCTACCTTTCATTTTTGAAATTATCTGAGTATGCATTGGAAAAGGGGATTATTTTAGAGTATTCAACCAATTACTATCCCAAAGGAAATGGCCTGGTAGAATCCACAAACAAAAACATCATATGTATCCTAAAAGGAACCATAGTTGATCACCAGATAAATTGGCACAATGCATTACAAAATTCTCTCTGGGTGGATCATGTCACCCCCAAATCTTCCATCGGAACACCACCTTATTTTCTCATGTATGGAAAAGAAGTTGTGTTACCCTCAAACATTTACCTCCCTTCTCTCCAACTTACACAACAATATCGAGGTAGAGAATGCCCTATCATCCAAAGTCATATAAATACCTTATTGAATGTGAAGAAATACGTGACAAGACCAAAACCAAGTTTGAAGCTCACTATCAAAAAATAAAGCGTTGGTTTGATAAGAAATCTACGGGTGAGAAAGAATTCCAATTTGGGGACCTAGTCCTGAAATGGGACAAGCCACATGAAGATAAAGGAAAACATTCAAAATTTCAACAACTTTGGCTTAGTCCCTACCTTATGAAAGAAAATATTGGCCAAGGAACCTTTTGATTACAAAACCTTTAGGGAGAAATCAAATATCTCCCTATAAATGTCCAAGTCCTAAAACATTATATCAGTTATCCATTGAGGCTATTGCTCACTTGTAAATAAATAAAACATGTTTCTATTTTTGCATTTGATTTTGTTTCTTTAGTTATTATTTTTTTTTTTATTTAATCGATTACTAGTTTTCCCTTTGTCCTTCTTGATGTATGCTCTTGTGATTTTGGAGTTATCGCAACCTAAAGCAAGTTACATTCTTAAATGTGCAACATATGGTGAATATGGCCTAAACATCTATGTAATATGATGTCAATTATACTTTCTCCCCAGATATACAAACCCTTTATGCACTATCACAAGTCATGATCTGGTGGAGGAACATAACTTTTTAATAAGAAGAGACAATGGGAAAACAAAGAGACAAGACACTACATTGAACAACAAATTTCTATATTATAAGAGATAAAAGAGATGGTTTGGATGAAATGTTTGTAGTAGTCTAGGAATCATGACTCAAGAAGTTAGCATATCTCACCGTCACAGGTGTCATCCTTAGTGCTTTTAAAGGTTAACTCAAATCCCCCCATCCCCTTGTATCTCTAAATAAAAGAGAATCAAGTATTATAAGAGGTAAATTATTGGGGAAAGGATTTCCAGATCACATGGGACATGCAAGTATCTTCATCGGGGCTATGGATGCTCGTTGCCACTAGAGCAAGGATTGTGACACCGGGGTGACTCCATTGAGGATATGGACGCTCATTGGAAGCGGAGAAACACAAAAGAAATGCATTACAAGTTGTATTATCAGCACTCTTGATGTTTCGTTTCTATTTTACTTCCTACATATTCCTTTTATCCATTTACCATGAAGTTCGATATAAATTTGAAAGAAATCTACTAAATTTAAACAAGTCTCATGCCTCTTTGAATCACCTCAGTCTTTTCAATATGCAAGTCATGGGACCTATCTTTTTTCCCTTATGGTTTTGTGTGATGGATTTTACTTCCTAATAAAATTATGTATGGACGTCATTTAGTAGAGATTCAAGGCTTCATCCAATGTCTCACCATTTGTTGTGACTGGCACTACAACCTCTCCATTTTACCTTCTATTTTGATACTTCCCTAAAAATGGAACCTTCTTATTTTGAACCCAAGAGAAAACCTCGTAAGCCCCTCCTTCATTCAAAGGCTTCTCTTGGTAACTTATTATTCACTTAAGAAAATGAGAAAACATTCAAAGTTGAAGTTTTAAAAACAATTGATTAGAAAAGTTGCTTTCAACTCCTTCGAACTGCTTGGAGGAGTTACATAAAAATCCTCCAAACAACTTGGAGGAGTTACTTAAAACTCCTCTGAACAACTCAAAGGAGAAAATTCAAACTCCTTCGAACAACTCAGAGGTGTTACTTCAGAATCCTCCAAACAACTCAGAGGAGTTTTTGTTAATCGTTCTGATAAGAAAATACTATCGTGAGAGTTGAGAAGTATCCCTCTGATCATATCGGAGGAGTTACTTCTAACTCCTTTGATATATTCGAAGGAGTTACTTCTAAATCCTCTAAATATATCTGAAAAAATTCAGCAAATTTATTTTAAAATCCTTCGACCTAACCTACCACATTAAATGCCATTAATTGACCTGAGGCTATATAAAGTAAAATGGGATTAAGACTATTGTTATTGGACTACATGCAAGTGAATAGAAAATAGAGAACAAAAGATCTAGGATAAAACATTGGTCGAGAAAACCCCCTATCCTTTCCAAACATGTTGAAACATTAACCAAGTAAGTCTATCCCTCTCTCCCCTATTATTTAAATTTAGGGTTGGGTTTTATTTTAATTTCCGCTTATCATTTTTTTCCCTAGAACATAAATATCACTTGTTGGCATTCACCACTTCACCAACACCAAGCCCTACACATTTTTCACCAAACGTATACTAATCCTCAACCCACTCATGGCTATGGAATAGGAAGATGATCAATCCTTTCTCTCTTTTGAAGAAAACCGCAATCAATCCTTTCCCGAGTCCTATTATCGTTTTTAGCCATTGTAAAACCCCCTCCAAAATTGTCTAAGGCACGGAGGCTTGACACAAGTAAACCCTGAACATCCCTCATGTTCCTTTAGGCTAGTCAAAGTATTCCTCTCCATTCTTTGTGTTCACGAAAACTCAGTTCAAAAACTTGTTTGGTAACGCTCTGAGTATATCAGAGAAGTTACTACTAAATTCTATGATATTCTTGGGAGAGTTCAACTCAACTAATCCACACACCTTTAGAGCAATTGGAAACAACTCCTCCAATCGTATCGAAGGAGTTAATATTAAATCCTGCAATACAATCAGAGGAGTTCCTTATAAAACCTCCGAGCACCCCATGAATTTGGCTAAAACTCTTCTAAATACTTATTGGAGAAGTTAATTACAACTCCTCTAATATGATCGGAGGAGTTGTTATTAACTCCTCCGATATTATTGGAGGAGTTGTTATTAACTCCTTTGATATGCTCGGAGGAGTTACTCTTTTTTTCTCCAATTTTCATCTAGAGAGTTGTTATGTTTTTCTCTGATTTTATTTTTTCAGGTTAATGCCCAAGATTTTTCACACTAAAATATCAATGGGAATTGATTGCTATTTGAAATTTACAAGAAACAATAGGCCATGACTAGTTTTCATTAATTCTTATGATTGCTTTGATCATTTAAACTATGTTTTTAAACAACATGCTCCAAATTTATCATGTCTACAGGTTCAGGCATGTCACCACGAAAGAAAATAGAAATGAAGCCAGCATGGGTTGAACCATATAGAAGATCATGATAGACAATAGAGATAGAAAGTGATAGGGTTGTATACGATGATACATCGTGACTTCTGGACAAAGAAGGAGAGAATTCAAAATGGGGGGAATTCTATTACATGTTAAAGAAATAAAACTTCTCTACAAAAGAAAAGGGCCTAGGTGAACTCCAAGTATTTAAGAACATCATAAAATCAGGAATTTTTAGGGTGGCCACACATCCAACAATTTTCCCTTGTGCGGACACCATCTCTTGGATTTTGAAAAACACAGACGTAGATAGTAGGTATATCTTTAATGCAAGAAAATATTTGGTAGCTTCATTCAGGCCTAATGATTTAGCTAAGTATTATCATCTTGAGGTGGGAAACAAAATGCCATATGGTCAGCTCCTTAGCGAGTTGGAGCTCACACCAAAGGATTTGTTCCCCACTTGGTATAAAATAGACAAGCACTTCAAATATCGGCCCAAGAGTCGATGTCCCACAACTAATCTAAGAAGACCCTACTAGTATATGGTAGTCATGTTGTGTTGGTTGTATGGGGAACCAGATGCAACATTGATCTAGATATTATGAGCAAAACGAAATGACTGCAGATTATTAATAGGTGCTTAACACAAAATAATAGAGATACAGTAAAATTGGTTTTCTATTCAATAAGGAAATAAGATGAAACTGTAAATTGCAGTGGAAAACAAGCTTGCTAGAATGGTGGTGGATTATCTCTGAGAAGAGATGTGATGAATGCGATCATTCACAAGAAGATCTCTACAATGAGGCTCTGAATTCCTTTTTACAATAAACAGGATTGTCAAAAACCCTAGACATCCAAAAACCTAACCCTAGGAGATGAAGTGCCAAAAGTCATGTGGGCCCTGTTTGGGTAAGTCAGTACATCAACCTCTCGGGGTCATAACTTTTGCATACGATCTTCGTTTGACGTGCTCAATACCTTGTTAGAAAGATATATCCGAGGAATACAACTTTTGTGGGAGAAAAATAGAAGGTACTTGCATGTTGCTCCCCATTTTCCCAAAAAACATCGTTTAGGGCCTCAAAACGACTCCGGAAGTTTAGGACTCGAAAAACTGCTAAAAATAGTAAATTACCAAAATTGCTAGAAAATTGTTTTGAGTCAGTTGGACAGGGTGGGTGGCCACCAATATCCACCTAGATCAATATTCCCTCCTTAGGAAGTAATGGTCTCCATTGCATTGAGTTTCCCCATCAAATGAGGAAATTTCTACTGAATTTGGCCCCGGGTGAACCACTTGCCTTAGTGCAGGAGTTGCCTTGCTTTGATGACTCGATAAAGATGGATTCTTTATTATCAAGTGCCCTTGATTTGTGTGTCCACAATATGATCACTAGATGCATGTTGTATGCAGTCGGGGTTGAGCTCTATTGGTGTCATCTATTCTTCTACTACTGAGGTGTCCAATAATGGTGGGAAATAAGGGCGAAGGAGATCCACATTGAACACTGGGTGTAGGCCAAGGAAAGGAGGAATGTTGAGCTCAAAATAATTATTCCCCATGGCCTTGGTGATGGTGTACGACCCATAACAAAGTGGGTGAATCTTTCGATGGGGTCCAGTAAGGCATTCTTTCTGCAAGTGCAACCAAACTTTGTCGCCCACCTGAAACTTATGTGGCACTTGATGTTGATCATGGCACTGCTTTTACTTGTCATTAGACTTCTGTAGGGTATCCTGAACTTGCTGGAGGATGTGATGGATCCTCTCAATGAACCGGGTGGCTTTGTCAACTTTAGTTGGAGCAGGAGATGAGTCGGTCGAGGTGACCGCAAGGAGAAGTGAAACATCTATGGGACCCAGTGGTTGGAATCCCAACCCCACCTGAAAAGGGTTATGGCTAGTTGAGCTTTGCAGGGCTCAGTTGTAGCTATGATGGACATATGGAAGGCTCTCATCCCATGTGTGATGGTGCTTGGAATTATACATGCGAAGTATATTCACAATCATTCGATTACAACCTTAGTTTGGCCATCTATTTGGGGGTGGAAGGTCATGGATTTGGTGAGCTTGGTGTCCAGGAGTGACCATAGGATTGACCAGAATGTGCAAAGAAATCGAATGTCTCAATCTGAGACAATGGTTTGTGGGATTCCAAAATGTACCTAGACTTTTTCAAAGAAGAGCTTGGCAGTGGCCTCTGCTGTGATGCTCTTCTTGTAGGCAATCAGAATCGCCATCTTAGAAAAGTGATCAAAAACCACAAAAACACAGTCATTTCCCCGCTTGGTGGATGGGAGACTTGACATGTAGTCCATTGAGATGGATTCCCATGTCCTGTCGAGAGTAGGAAGAGGGGTGTACACGCCCTGTTTCTTAGTGGTCAGTTTGGTAATAGTGTAGGTAGTGTGGGACTTCATATACTTGTTGGCTCATGTTGAAGTTTCATCTAGTAGAAATGTTTTTGTAGCATCGCCACTATTTTTCGATGCTGAAGTGTCCTGCCACCCGACTGTAGTGGGCTTCCCAGATCAGATTCACTCACTCACTTGATGGAACATAGATATGGCCCAGAAGACACAACAACCCATCCTCAATATGGAAATTATCGACAACTGCATTTTCACCCAACATTTGGTAGGTGGTGGAGAAGTCCAGGTCTGTTTCATACAGTTGGGGCCATCCATAGGTCTCATGGACACAAGAGTATAACAATGTGGTGAGTGTCATGACTGGTGGTCTCCCGAGGCAATCAATGACATGGTTTGTGCTTCATGTTTTATACTTGATGTTGAGGTGGAATTATTGCAAGTATGTGTACCACTTTTTATGGCAGTCATTCTGCAATTTTCCTTGTGTCTGCATGAAATGTAGTGGCTTATGATCAGTGTGGATGATTGTCTCCTTCCCAAGAATGTAATGTCTCCATTGGCGGCAGGATTTCACAATGGAGTACATTTCTTTGTTGTAAGTAGGGTACTTACATACATCATCTAATAGTGTCTCACTATGATATGCCACAGGGTGGTCGTGATGAGTGATAATGACGCCCACATCATAGTCTAAAGCATCTGTCTCGATGTCAAATGGATGTTGCATCTCTGGTAGTGAAAGTACTGGGGCTGAGCACAAGCGTTGCTTCAAATCATCAAACACTTTTTTTTGGGACCAGTCCCACACAAATTTTGCCTTACCACCACCCCTAGTTATTTGGCTAAGGCCCCATGCAATATGGGAGAATCCCAACACGAACCTGCGGTAGAAATTAGCAAGGCCCAAGAAGCTCCAAAGCTCAGTGAGTGTGGTTGGGGATAACCAGTCACAGATGACTTGGATATTGGCTCTATCCACATGTACAACATGTTGATCAATGATGTAGCCCAGGTAATGGACCATGTCCATGCCGAAGGAGCATTTTTCCAAGTTGGTGTATAGCTAGTGCTGCAGCAGGGTGTGCAAAACCTCCTGAATATGCTGCAAGTGTTCGACCCAAGTCTTGTTGTAAATGAGAATGTCATCCAGATACACCACTACAAAATTATTGGTGAATGGTCATAATATATCATCCATCATCCTCATGAAATTGGCTAGAGAATTTGTCAAACCAAAGGGCATGACCAACCATTCAAAAAGGCCTTCCTTTGACTTGAAGGCAATCTTCCCTACATATGTTTGTTCTATTGGGACTTGTTGGCAGCAAGAATTCAGATAAATATTATTGAAGTATTTTCCCCCGGTAAGTTGATTAAGAAGGTCATCAATTCAAGGAATCGGGTACCAGCTTTTTATGATTTTATTCAGAGCCTGATAATCAATGTAGAGTCGCCAGGTTCCATCTTTCTTCTGTACCAACACGATTGGGCTCCCGCAAGGTGATGAGTCGGGATGGATTTTCCCTTTATGGAGTAGTTCTTGGATCTGTCGCTTGATCTCCTCATTCTTTAACAGAGAATGACGATAGAGTGGCCCATTAGGCAGTGGTGCGTTGGGGGTCAGATCGATGGGGTTCCTTACCTAGCAATGCAGAGGTACCCTGGTAGGTGAGGATAAGATATCTAAGTATTCTTCCATGACCTTATGTACTTGCTTTTTCTATGTGGAGAGGTCAGCTGCAGAGACTCTGAGAGAGAATCATGAAGAACACAAACTTCCTCGTCTATAAGATGACCTTCCCACATTGCTTAGCAGAGATCAAGGAAATAGCACTAAGTGGGACTGCCTCAGGTATCCTGTATAATTTCCTGTTCAAAGTAATAATAACACTATGAGGCCTAGACTCATATACATCATGACGTTTCCATAAATAAGGTTGGCCCAAAAGAACATCACAAATGTTGAGAGGAGCAACATCACACAATACCTTGTCTTTGAAGGGATTTATGTTGTATGATAGTCGACATTGTTGGTTGACGCAAAGATCACTTCCTTGGCGGAGCCATCCAATGGTGTAGGGTTGTGGGTGTGGCATTTTCAGGGCCAACCACTTGATGAACATTGATGAGATGAGTTTCTTTTGGCTATCGCTATCAACGATGAAGTGTGGTGGGGTTCCTTTTACCCACATATTTGAATGGAAGAGGTGCTCTCCTTCTTCTTTCTCATCTAGTTCACCAGGTTGGATCTTGGTAGTAGAAACAGTGGCATTAGGTTCCACATCAATGATCCATCTTCCCCTTTCTAGTTCTGACTCAGATTCAGAACCTGCATTTGATTCATAGGCTTTCACTTCGGCCACCAGGGAGTTTTTTGAGTGGAAGTCAGTAGTGTTATGCCGTGGGATATTATGGAAGTCACACCACTTCCCAGTATATTTCTTTGTCTTTTCGGTGTCCTTATTTTCTTGTGGCTTGGAATGGTTTTCCTGATACTTCCCATCTTTTCTCTTTCCTTTTTTTTGTGGGTTAGGTCCACCCTTTCCTAGATTTTCCTGTGAGGGGTTCCCATGCCCAAATTTCCACATCTTTTGTTTGAGCTTCTACTCGATTTTGACACCATATCTGTAGGCCATGCCCAAGGATGAGATGTCTGAAAATTCCATTTAGGTTTGGATGTATCTATGTAGAGCACTGTGATACTTGAGCACCAAATGTCACTCTGAATATTTGATACCCAACTTGGTGCACAAGGTATGGGAGATATTTGTGAAATCTGGCACTGTTTGGTCTCTTTCTTGTCGCAGTGTCATCCATTTGGTATACAAGTCGTCATAACTTCCAACAGGGTAGTATTGTTCCTTAATAACATCCCTGAAGGATTCCCAGGTGGATGTGACTGTAAATAATGAGGGTTCCTCTATTTTCTTTTGCTCACAGAAAGTTTCCCACCAATATTTGACATGGGGAATGGCTTTGAGGAGCACAAAAGTAAACTTTTCTCTATTCGAAAAGTTATGGATAAACAAATACCCTTCTAGTAGATTCAACCACTTGTCTACAACATCTGTGTCTACCTGACCTTCAAATATAGGAATATTGAAGTTTATTTGTACCTTGAAGGGGGTGACGCCTCCGCTCAAAGAATATGTGTCACATGTTGGTAGCCGCCAAAGAATTTACTCGAAACTATCCATCATCTAGTTCCTCTATTGCGTGAGGGATTCCTCAAGAAATATTTTTAAAGGATCTCCTTCCCATCATATTTATTTTCTCCTTCCATGAGAGGTTGTTTGGGCATGGGAGAGCTTTTATCCTCAAGATAAACAAGCTCGAGACCCAACTCTTTGTACTCTGACCTCGTTGGGGACATGCATTAAGACTACAAGGAGAAGATCGCTCTGATACCACTAATCCATATTTTATGAGAAGAAAAAAATGAATACATATTATTAATAGGTTCTTAACAAAAAATAACAGAGATACAGTAAAACTATTTTTCTATTCAATAAGGAAATAAGCTGAAACTGTAAAATGCAGTGGAAAACAAGCTTGCTGGAATGGTGGAAGCTTCTCTCTGAGAAGAGATGTGATGGTTGTGCTCATTCGAAATAAGAATGTTACAATGAGGCTCTGAAGGCCTTTTTACAATAAACAGGAATTTCAAAAACCCTAGACATCCAAAAACCTAACCCTAGGAGATGAAGCACCAAAATTCATGTGGGCCCCGTTTGGGTAAGTCAATACATTAACTTCATAGGGTTGTAACTTTTTCATACGATCTTCGTTTGACGCGCTCAATACCTCGTTAGAAATATCTATCTGAGGAATACAACTTTTATGTGAGAAACATCGAAGGAAATTGCATCTTTCTCCCCATTTTCCCAAAAAGCGTCGTTTAGGGCCTCAAAATGGCTCCAGAAGTTCAGGACCTGAAAAACTGCTAAAAATAGTAGATTACCAAAATTGCCAAATAACTATTTTGAGCCAGTTGGAAAATTTGGGTGGCCACCGATATCCACCTGGATCAAATACACTTTCCATTGTCATATATTCCATTAATTTATTTTTTTGCAGATGTAGGGGCCTCATTCAACTAGAAAAACATATTCTCAAATAATGTTAAAGATGTGATTTCAATAGTTACAAAAGCACAATTGGGTAGCTTCCCCAGCTTCCATATGTATTCATAACTTCTAGAAATAATGTGCATCCCTCACAAATACTTGAACATTATATGGATTTGGTTTCCTTTTGATGCCTCTATCCATATTTACTACAAGGTTCTTTGGGAGCACGAATATCGAACAGATTATCAAAGGACCTATGAAGACTTCCTTGCCCCATTGTACACTTTTAATTTTTGCACCTCCCCACCTTGTATGACCAACAAGGCCATATAATTTGTAAGGAGGATTGGGGATTGGTAATTAATGAAACATGGTACATATATAAGGATATACAGTGCAATGAAACCACCTCATCTACTTCCTAGGTGCATCCCTGGCCAACTTGTGCTCTAGGAAGTAGCATATCAAACTATCATACATAGGGTCAGAGGAATGTTATATAGATATAAGAAATCCATTTGGCCTCCATTACCTCTTTACATTGGGAACTACTTCTTTGAAAACACCAAATACGCCCAGAAATAAGTAGACATCTTGCTCTCCTACCATTTTGGAGAGGAAATATTCAGGATACACGACCCCAAGAACATCATCAAAGAGCATCTTCATATCATGAGACTCCCTTACTAATACACAACCGAGTTATGGGAAGAGGAAGGAGTACATCATAATGCCATAAATTATGACGAGGTTATTTTCAATAGGTTGGGTCAACCAAAGGGTAGAATCGTGGATGAATAAGTTTCAAGAGAGGCAACCAAAAAATATGAAAAGAGAGATGAAGCTAAGATATCTTCCCTAGTTTCCCTCTCGACTCATTCAGGTTCCATAGAAGAGGATGAAGAAGCATCAACTGATAAAAAGAGAAGGGACAAAGAGAAGGCATTGAAAAGGATAAATGATGCTAAAAATAAACAAAAGTTAGAAGTTGACAAAACTAAATTCCAGGAAGAGAATGAAGCAAAAGAAAAAGTGGAGGCTGAAGAGAAAGTTGTTGCCGAGAAGGAAAAAGAGTTAGCTAAAGAAGCAAGGGTAGAAGCAAAATTAGCAGGAAAGGAAGCAACAAATAAAGTTGTAAAACAAGAAAGGCAGAAAAGGAATGTAGATTATAGAGAGGGTGACACACACCCAATGGATTTGGATGTCCTCGAAACATCCACCATTGACGCAGGAGTAGAAACAATGAGTAGTGGCTTAGGTCTTGGACCTTGGGAACATTTTCGATCAACCAAAAATTGGATCTCCGTAGTTTCACATATGATAGTAAAACCGACTGAATCATACAAGAAACGGTTTAAAAAATTCCAGCAGTAGAAGGATCTCCTTTTTTAGTAGTGACCCAAGTTCTAGTCACATGAGGTTTCAGGGAAGACCCTGTGGCAACAACTAAGGTAATATTTGCATTCATGGATGCAAAAGTGGACAATATACAAAGGTTGTTCCAACGGAATGAGGAAAAGGAAATCAAAATCAAAGAGTTAGAAGAGAAGCTCTAGCAAGTTAATATAGATGAAAGAATTATTCTCAATTTTAAAGACAACGCGAAAAAAGTGAGAAATGATTTGGAAGGTGCCATCATCAATATGTATGCCAACCTGCATCTTTTCCAAAACATGGCTACAATAGTTATTCAAGAAAAGGACCGGATAAAAATGAACCCAACACAATACAACACTATCCAATAAGGTATAGCAAACATTTATACTTGGATAGTAGAGAATCCTGATGTGCCTCCAGAATTGTATAGAGGATCAAAATCAGCAAGGAAAACATACATGTATGCGTTAAACCATTTCCAATAGGTAGGGAAATGGGAAGAAAAATAAGTAACCAAAGAAATGGGGATCTGTTTAAGAACTCACAAAGATTCTCAAGAGTTAATAAGGTATGGTCGACTCCCAAGGTTAGACAAACTTGGGAAGAATTTGGTCATGGAAGAATTAGTGAATGTGGTTCAGGAAAGTACAAGTAGAAGGAGACAAATAGTCAAAGCATCAACCTTTGTCTCAACTAATCTTATTTATTAGCATTTAATACAGTCTACGAAGCTCCATATTATGATACATGCTTACATGACAAGATTAGAGAAAGATACGAGTGCCTTGGATGATAAAATTTCCATGATCGAAGCAATGTTGTAAAAACTATCTTATAGGAGAATTGAGTCACTGTATAACCAGTTGGAAGTCTGGACAGCTTATCTCTAGAGAAAAAGTTCATAGGAAAAGGACATGCAATTGTTTTTCCTTTCTTCTTTTTCCTAACTACCTCAAGTTTTTTCTTTTTTTTTTTTCCAGTTGTCATAAGAGAAGGGAATGTGAATAGTTTTGTAACTACCTCTTCAAGAAGAAGGAAAAAAGACAAATAGGAGTTACTATTGTTTGTATAAAATACACTAGAGACTCCCTTAACAAGGACTTTTCTTTGGCTTTTCAAGAACTGTATAGACCCAATAATTGTTTCGAGAACTTATGCAGTGTTAATGAATATCGAGAATCCCTCAGGGCCTACATGTTATAGAAGGAATTCTATGTAGAATATAATCCAAGATTTGAACTACTTCAAGTGAATATATTTGTTGCTTCTATGGACTGTAAGAATTCTTTGTTTGTTATAGAATAATTCTTATACATTCTTAATCATTTTGCAGTTATTGGTGTTTCTTTGAATGTTTCCATGCCTAGATTTTTGTGATTTATTACAGTATATGTTGTTATGATATAGACTAATCTAATTATACACATATGTATGTTATTTCTTCCAATCTTTCTCTTTTATACAACTAACTGTATTAAAGTTTTGTGCAAAGTTTTGGTTGAAAAATAACTCACTAGTTACTTTAACATGCTCCTAGATAGGATATGTTAGCATATATTAGTTTTCTTTACATACATGGTCTTCATCTACATCTCTGAATTTGCACCCACCCACTTCATCAGTACAACAGACCATAACTGGTAAGAAAAACCAAAAGATAACAATAAATGACAGTCGGGTCAAATTTCGGATGGGACTCCTAAACTAAATAATGTATAGTCTATTGAGGAGTACCCTTGTTGTTGTTGGGCTAATTTGAACCCCTCAACACACTTTTAGAATACATCAACAATATTCTTATATTGTTGTCATCCCTCATGGAGTGTTTCCATGCACCCTTATGTGCTTGACATGCACCTCATTATTTATTTTTCCATTAACTTAAGATGTTCCAGAGCTTGACTTCACCTTAGAATATTTCTTCCCTTTATGGAAAACCCTTATTGAAACTTGAATACATTCTTATGGATCCAATATGCACATAATGTATGGATTTATACATCTATGGGCACCTTCTAACTTATATGAAACTTCATTTCTTCACATTTGAAATGGTGACCTTCATACCATGCTTCCATTGCGCACATTATTAACCATAAGGGAAGCACTAACCCATAATTTCATAGCCAATCCCTGGAGATGATGCACCCTATCTCCATGTATATACTAGATCCCTTTTTATCAAAACAGTAGCACTTGGACTTACCATTCCTTTTTGAAAAATTCTGGCCATAAAACACTTCCTTATCTATACATTGGTATCCTCCCTACTGAATATAAATTCACTTCTTTATCCGCTAAATAAACTAATATTACACTTAGATTCCACTGAGCAAAATGATGCACATGAGTGGATTTCTTGTAGTAGATTCCCAAGCCTTCTTGGTTGCACCTCCACTCATACCTTATCATTCTTCAGTCTTGACCTTTGATCATCTTGTGAGAGATTCTTGTCATAACACACTTGACTTGAGTACCTCTACTTATCTTTAACAAAATTTCAACATTCTTACCTATTATGAAAAAACATCTCTCTACACTTCCTTGGTCTCAATGTCATGCATTCCAATTTCTCATGCTTTATCATGAAACATAGATTATCTCTCTCTTACTCAGAATCCACAATTGGTATGTATATTTGTCATCCTGAAGTGTTTTTCCAAATTATAGTTGCATGTAAAGTCTTCTATATTACTTACTGAGTATAGACATATTTATCTGGTAGCTTCCTTAAGCAATCATTCCACATTTTGAAGGCTCGACCTTGCATTGTTCCTCATACCTGAAGATACCACTTTGATAAGACAATTTTCTCTTTTTTATCATCAATCCTAAAATTGTCTTGCAACAATTTTATTATATAAGTTAATAATTCTAGAAATTATGATGAAAGCAAGCATACAACAACAATTGTTAGTTAAACCCACAATGCACCATTCTGGTAACATGTGTACAATTTTTCCCCTTCATGGTTACCATAATTATTCAAATTTCCTGTGATTCTATTTCTCATCTCACAATTCTAGGTGATTACATGGACTCCTTGGTCCAATACCTTTACAATGACTTCTTTCTTTCTCAATTTTGAGTTTTGAGTAGATCGTTATGGCCATTTGAATATTACCCAAAAATCTTTCAACCAAGTGCAATTGTTTTAACTGAGCTTATGCATCCTTGCACCTACTCCTTTGGAAATTTGATAGGATCTCATATGGGTTCCTTCATAATAATAATTTTGTAACTCCCTGAGCCATCAACCCCACTGGCCAGGCAAATGCTACTATGCAGAATAACATCATTCTCATACTTAATTAATAACATGCATTTAAATCAAATTAAACACATTTAACTCAGAGTAAACACAATATTACTACTAACATAAATAATCCTTGGCATTAACAGTAATTCATAGGCACAACAGAATACATGATACATATAAGCATCACAGGCATGTAAAACATAATATTAAGCATAAGATGATACTTATCTTTGAAACCATTGTAATTCCACTAACTACGTGTAGGCCTTCCATGAACCTCCCAGCCTTAGACCATGCTGCTCATCACTCTCAGTAGTAGGTCACCCTCGAGTTGGGACTAAACTCCACCCAAGGCAAGGAATCCTAGTCTAAGCTGAGGTTACAGAAAAAACTGCACAGAATAACCGGAAGGATTCTTCCTAGGATGCCTTCTTATTCCCACTACTAAAAGACTCTCATTCCCCACATGCGTTTTCCACCCTGCAGTATACACCTTCACAAGAAAAGTCCATCGATGCTTCACCTCCCTCTTTGGGCCTCGACAATAGGCCAGATCAAGAATTCTCAGAGCTTTAAAGCTAGTGCTGGACTCTCTCTAGGAGAAAACCACTTCCCAACAGACTCTCTCACCTGGAGGGAGTTTCTCACAGGCCTGACAACCTACTTCTTCTACCACACCCTTCGACTCAATTCCAACTAGGTGAGGGAAACCAAAACAACATCAAGCACTCATTTGACGACAGGATGACGACCACAATAGAAAACGGGCATAGTCCCGCAAATGGCAACGACTAGACGCTAAAACACAACACGCGCAAGTGATTATCAAGGTGTCGGGTTCTACAGAAGACACAAATTGGCTCATGGTTTACCGGTTACAGGATGCCTGACAGGAAATTATGCAGAGGTCAATAATGGAGGCCAAACATAGAGACCAGAGGAAATTTATGGGAATACACAGAACAATCATAGAGGTCTCATGGTTTTGGGTTTCAGTGTTGTGTGTGATATGCCGAGCTAAGATGCAGAGGTCACACAGTTTAGACAACGAACGACAAAATGGAGAACGAACCCACTCAGATGCAACTGTCCCTGGAAAGAATGGGAAGCGAACCCCTAACATGGCTCATTTTCTAGGTTAAATTGCATGCACCTAGGTCGACACATGTCGCCCATGAAGCTACATGCATTCCATCAGCATGCGTTCCTCCCCAGGAACTTAGGACAAAACATAGATTTCACATGGCTTTTTGGAATAATATTAAAATATTATTCCCAAGGACTTAAGCCCCTAGGCTTAGCTCCTAGGCTCAACACTTATCCTCTCTTCCCAACCTTCCAGCCCCCAATCCCTTACCCACTCTGCGGAATCTTAGTCCCCCATCACTAATTCATCGTGGTTGGTCTACACACAACGATGTTTATATTTTTTATTAATGTTATGCATGATTACATATACAAAAGCAGGCTCTCAGCCTTAACACTTAGGCTCTCCAGCCTAATAACACATAAGCCCACCAGCTTATATAAATATGGCTCACCAACCTATAAAACATAATTACAATTCATAATGCAAGATTTATACTTCATAGATATGATTTACAACAGGGCTCAGCCTTAGGGACATTACAATCCCCTCCCCTTATTTTTGCACTGTCCTTAGTGCAACTTTACACTGCATCGGCGAGATTTTCAAAATTTTCAAAAAGATGTGGGTACTCTGCTCGCATAACATATTCATGCTCCCATGTCACATCCTCAGGACCATACTAGGTCCACTGGACCTTTACAATCCCTATAGCTCGATTCTGGAGCTGTTTGTTTTTCCTGTCCAATATGCACACAGGATGCACTTGCAGGACACCTTCTTGTTCCACCTGAATCACATTCCAATCAATAACATGATTAGCATATGGTATATATTTCTAAAGAAATGAAACATGAAACACATTATGTACAGTCATAGATGAAGGTAATGGGAGCATGTATTCAACTAGCCCAATCCTTTTCAGGATTTCAAATGGCCCACAAAATCTGGTTGCCAACTTGGCGCAACTTCCCAGCTTCAAGGAACTCCTGTTAGCTTTCACTTTCAAGAAAACATGATCACCCACTTTGAAATCTCTATGGGTTTTGTTCTTATCAGCATAAATTTTCTGCCTCTCCTGGGCAGCTTTCAAATTCTTCTTAATTTTTATCATTTGGTCCCCCATCTCCTTGAGCAACTCTAGCCCAACTATTACTCTATCCACTGGATTATCCAAGCTCACTGGAGTATTTCACTTTCTTACATAAAGTGATTCAAATGGGCTCATCTTCAATGATGCATGATACCCATTGTTGTAGGCAAATTCTACCAAGTGTAGGTAGTCTTCCCATCTTGATGGTTTGTCCATCACATATATTCTCAGTATGTCTTCTATTACTCTGTTCACCCTCTCTGTCTGTCCATCAAACTCATGATGATAAGTTGTACTAAAGTTCAAATTCATTCTGAATACTTTGAATAATCATTTCCAGAAATTTGAGGTGAATTTTGGGTCCCTGTCGGACACAATCATTTTAGGAATTTTGTGCAATCATGCCACTTCCTTTATGAAAATATCAGCAACATATGTTGCCTTGTGAGTAGTTTTTAATGGAATAAAGTGGGCAGATTTTGTAAGATTTTCCACCACCACCATGATCGAATCATGCAGATTTTCTATTCTGGGCAATCCCGTAATAAAATCCATTTTTACTACTTCCCACTTCCACTCAAGAATGGGTAAAGGTTGCAGCAACCCTGCTGGGTGCCTATGCTCAGCTTTAACTTTCTGGAACTCCATACATCTGGTGATGTATTCAATGATCTCTCTCTTCATACCCGGCCAAAAGTAATGGCTCTTGACTGCTGCTACTATTTTTTGATATCCAGGGTGCCTTGCATAAGGAACATTATGCATCTCTTGCAAAATCATTTGTTTCAAGCACTGGACATTGGGTACAAAATTTTTGTTCTTGTACAGCAATATTCCATCTATTTCCAATTTATAAATTTCCATCTTCTGTGGCATTTTACCCTGCTGTAGCTTGGCTACCACTTCTCTGTACTGTAGATCTACATTCTCACCCTCCAAAATTTTGCTTTTAATATTAGTCTGATACATGCTAATCGTTGTAGCATGTAATTCATGCACCCTCCTACTGAGTGCATCAGCCACTTTATTCTCCTTTCCTTTGATATGCTTGATCTCAAAGTCGTACTCACACAGAAATTCCAGCCACCTACTTTGTCTAGCATTTAAGGTTGGTTGATCAAACAAATATTTYAGACCGTTGTGGTTTGTTCTCAATTCAAATCTCCTTCCCATGAGGCAATGTCTCCATTTCCTTAGAGAGTGAAGGATTGTTGCCAACTCCAAATCGTGAGTGGTGTAATTCTTTTCATGCTCTTTCAACTTCTTGGACTCATAACAGATTACGAATCCATTCTGACTAAGGACCCCTCCCATTCCTTCTTTGCATGCATCAGTGCATACTACAAAATCCACATTTGGATCTGCAATCCTCAAGATTGGAGCACTGGTTAACAATTGCTTCAATCGCTGGAAAATTTTCTCACACTCTTCAGTCCACTGAAACTTTTTCTCCTTCCCTTGCAAGGAAGTGATAGGGTGAGCTATCTTTGAGAACCCTTCGATAAACCTTCTGTAATATCCCACTAGACCCATAAAGGATCTAACTTCCTCCACATTCCTTGGCATTGACCATTCTCTGATGGCCTCAACCTTCTCAGGATCCACGACGATCCCTTCTTCTGAAATAATGTGCCCCAAGTAATGGATCTGCCTTTGATAAAATGAGCATTTTCTCAACTTGGCATATAGCTGGTGTTCTCTCAACACTTGCAGCACCATCCTCAAGTGTTTTTCATGATCTTCCTCTGACTTGGAATACACCAAAATGTCATTTAGGAAGACTATGGAAAACTTGTCTAGATAGTCCCTGAATACACCACTCATCAAGCACATAAAAGCAATAGGTGCGTTCAACAGCCCAAACGGTACCACTATGAACTCGTAATGCCCATACCTTGTTCTAAAGGAGGTCTTGTTGATGTCTTCATATTTTATTCTTACCTGGTGATATCTTGATCTGAGATCTATCTTCGAAAATATTTTTGCACCTTTCAATTGATCGAAAAGATCGTGGATCCTCGACAGAGGATACTTGTTCTTGAAAGTTACTTTGTTCAACTGTCTGAAATCAATGCACAGACTCAACATCCCATCCTTATTCTTCACAAACGGGACCGAGGCACCCCAAGGTGACACACTTGGGCGAATGTACCGCTTCTTTAGAAGTTCTTCAATCTTCAATTGCAACTCTTTCAACTATGGCGTACTCATTCTATAAGGAGCTTTTGACACTGGAGCTGCTCCAGGCATCAAATTTATAGAGAAATTCATATCTCTCTTCAGAGGTAGTATGGGTACCTCCTGAAATACTTCTTCAAACTCTATTAGTACCGCATGGTCTCCAATATTTGAGACTTCATCTCTGGATGCTTCCTCCACACGGGATGCAAACAATTGACAGTCTTTTCTGTAGCACTTCTTCAGTTGCATTGCTGAGATTTCTCTAACAACCACATCTCTGGGAATTCCTTGGACTGATTTCCAATTCCCCTCCTCATCCAAGCATGTAAATTCCTTTTTACGACAATCCAGGAGGGCATGGTGCTGGTCCAACCAATCCATCCCAATCAAACAGTCATAAGAGCCTAAAGGAAGAATATTCAATTCAACCTTCGTGCTCAATTCCTTCATGTCCACAGGACAGGACTTAACTAACTTAGTGACTTTCCTCTTGGTTCCTATATCCAATTGCACTAGCCAAGACTTTTCATGTTTTCTTCTTGATAAATGAAAAATTTTCACCACTCTAGGGTCTATATAACTATGGCTAGCCCCTGAATCAATTAAAATAATAAATGGTTGGTTGTTAATCATACCTTCCATTTCAATCATGTGAGCCTGAAATTTAGCTTGCTTGTTGTCCAGGGCTGTATAGATCCTTGGCATTCTACTTCCCATGTCATCTAGTGTTTCAACTTGTTGGATATTATGGACAACTCTTGCTTTTCCATTTTTATGGGGACAATCTTTGTACTTGTGGTTATCTTTACAACCCCAACACTGAATGGGCATCTGTCTCAACATTTGTTCTCCCACTTCAGCCATTCTTGACTCTCTAAATGATAGATGTCCATGAGGACTATTTTCGAAAAAGAGTGGTTTATTTCCCTTCTACCTTTGTTCTTTCTTAAACTTCTTCTTGTCAACCCAAGCCTTATGAAAGGTAGGATTTTCTCTTTGTTGTTCATATAAGCATTTCACTCTTCTTATTGTTTCTTCCATAGTCCTAGGATCATCATACTGAATCTTATCACCAATGGGAGGTGCCAGTCCACTCAGATACCTCTGAATCTTGACAGCCTCATCTTTGATGAATGGAACATACTTCAGTAATTCCAAAAACCTTTGTTTGTATTCATCAATGGTCATGTTTCCCAGCTTGAGTTTGAAGAACTCCTTCATCTTTCTATCATAGTATCTTTTAGTCAGGTATTTCCTCTCAAATTACCTCTTGAATTCCTTCCATGTGATATCTTTCTCTCTAACGTGTTGCACCTGCACAAGTTGATCCCACCACATGGATGCTTTTCCTTTTAGTTGATACATCTCAATTCTTCCTTCTACATGAGAGGAGTACTTCTGCAGTTGGAAATATTTCCTCATGCCAAGCAACCATGTTTCGGCATCTTCCTCCTTCTTATGTTCTCCATCAAACATAGGAGGCTTAATCTTATTCATCTCCCCTTTCAATTCATCCACTCTAGATCTTCAATGTTTTCTGGTAGGGGATGGGCTTGAACTACTATGTGCTTCCTTACTAGAATGATTTGGGGAGTGATGACGATGTCTGCTGACACTCCTTGATCTTCTACTTCTCTCAGGGGTCCTACGACTCTCTGTCTTGCTTGAGTCACTCTCCTTTTCCAATTTATTTTCTATTCTTTCCAGACTCTTCAACATCCTTAAGTTGAATTGACCCTACCTATTCCTGACTCTCATGAGATTTTGGTTATCAGCTCGGCAAGGTTGGGCATCTTTATGTGATATTTCAATGATTTTCATCATATGTCCTTCCCTATCCAATTCTCTTTCATTCCCATTGGAGTTCGATCCTTCGACTCCCAAGTTGACATCCCTTCCTTCTCTTTCATTCTCTGAATTGGAGGCAATCAACACCCCTTCCATTTCTCTGCACTCTGTGGAAATTCTAATTGGTTCTGGAACTCATCAAAATTATGAAATCACAATGTCCAAACAACCATAATTTGTCAGGCCATCTCTTCTTAACAAATTCCACACATTCAAAACCAATCTGAATAAGAAAACGTTTTGATTTCACGAATTTTTCAAGATCTGCTCGACTTTGTAATTTTTGGGTTATAGATCTCGTTTCCTTAGTCCCTAACCCATGTGATCATGGGTCGTGACCAAATTCTAAACTACTAGGTGCTACAAGGCTCTCCAAATGAACTTCAGGTTTCGATATTTCAGGGTTTCGGGATTTCAGGTTTCGAGGTTTTCGTCCCAGAGGTTCTTGTACTCGCTTCCCTCTCCAACTCCCGACTTTCAAAAATTCGATTTCCTTACCCTCTAGGCCCATAGCACAACTATCTCCCACCAAGGTAGTGACACACGGTGTCCTTAAGAAGGTCTACCTCACTCCCAACGATGTCAGGGGGCCCCACTACTTTCACTTTTCATTTCGGAGTTTCGGGCATTAGGAGTTCATGCACCTATGCATCTTGAACTTTTGTTTGCCAAAATTATGAAATTATGGTCTATTCATCTACTTGATCCAATGGTCAAGTTCCTCTCCTATGATCTACGGTGTAGATAGTTTTAGGATGTCGGGGTTTCAGGTTTTCGGTAAATGGGAGTTCGCGATGCAGCGACTCCAAATCTCTTGTCACTTCAATCCCCGAATTCCGATATGGAAATTCATGTATGAGATCAATGGCTATGATCCTCCCCTGATCCGACAGCTCACGGGATTTTGACACTTCTTCCTGGAAGCACTCCACCGTCCAATTCTACCCTTGTTAATCCCTTTCGTGATTCGAGACTTGGAGTGACCAAGAATTTGGCCTGCGTGCCAAGTTCACGATCCCTGAATTCACGAAATGATCCAACAGTCTTGATTCCCCATGATATGACAACTCAGATCTCATCGACATTTCACGTATCAAGATTTCATGTGTCACGAGGTCGAAAGATTTTCCACCTTCATCCTCCCTATTCCCTAAATGTTGATTTCTTCTTGGACAATTAATGGTCCAGCTCTCTCTTTAGATCAACAGTTGGGATCCAATTGTGAATTTTGAATTCTCATGAACTCACCCTTAGATCATTTTAGGTCACGAGTCAGCGAAAGGCTGATCTCTCTCCGTGCATCCTTTCCAATGGATGGTCCTGACGAATTCAGGATTTCACGTATCGTGATTTCCACACTCTTGTTCAACTCCAAAGGGTTTTAAACCTTGTGCACATTCTCT
This sequence comes from Picea glauca, assembly GCA_000966675.3. Lineage (NCBI taxonomy): Eukaryota > Viridiplantae > Streptophyta > Pinopsida > Pinales > Pinaceae > Picea > Picea glauca. The sequence continues at coordinate 305,191 of JZKD02S1853311.1, forward strand.
ATATATGATGGTTGTGAGGGTTTTCCTTTCCTCTCGAATAGATCCTATGGCTCCAATACTTCTGATGTGCAGTTCTCTCTCTCCCTGTGGCCATATACCACACTGGTTGCAGTTTTATAATACCACTACACCTCCTGAGCTTTGTAACATGGTCAAGTAGTCCATTGACACTCATACACAATCTGAGGTATGAAATTAGTCCTCCAGACACAATTTATTCTCAAAACCTCGGTCCAAAGACCACTTATCTAGCCCATCCAGGCTCAGCGTTGAAACTAGTCTCTGATACCAAACTGTAACACCTGCGGCCATCAACCCCACTGGCTGGGCAAACGCTATTGTGAAAAACAACATCGTTCTCATACTTAATTAATAACACGCATTTAAATCAAATTAAACACATTTAACTCAGAGTAAACAAAAGATTACTGCTAACATAAATAATCCTTGGCATTAATAGTAATTCATATGCACAACAAAATACATGATACATATAAGCATCACAGGCATGCAAAACATAATATTAAGCATAATATGATACTTATCTTTGAAACCATAGTAATTCCACCAACTATGTGCAGGCCTTCCGTGAACCTCCCAGCCTTAGACCATGCTGCTCATCACACTCAGCAGTAGGTCACCCCCGAGCTGAGACTAATCTCCACCCAAGGTAAGGAATCCTAGTCTAGGCTGAGGTTACAGGAAAAATTGCACAAAATAACTGAAAGGATTCTTCTCAGGATGCCTTCTTACGCCCAGTACTAACAGAATCTCATTCCCCACATGCCTGTTCTACCTGAGAGTATACACCTTCACAAGCACAGTCCATCAGTGATTCACCTCCCTCTCTGGGCCTCAGCAGTAGGTCGGATCAAGAATTCTCAGAGCTTTGACGCTGATGTCGGACTCTCTCTGGGAGAAAACCACTTCCCAACAAACTCTCTCACCTGGAGGGAGTTTCTCACAGGCCTGACAACCTGCTTCTTCAACCACACCCTCTGACTCAATTCCAACTGGGTGAGTGAAACTGCAACAACATCAAGAACTCAGTTGATGCCAGGATGACGACCACAACATAAAACATGCATAGTCCCGCAAATGGAAATGACCAGATGCTAAAACACAACACGCTCAAGCGATTATCCAAGTGTTGGGCTCTACAGAAGACACAAATCAGCTCATGTTTTACCGGTTATAGGATGTGTGACAGGAAATTATGCAGAGGTCGAGAATGGAGGCCAAATGCAGAGACAATATGGAATTTATGGGAATACACCGAACAATCACAGAGGTCTCATGGTTTTGGGTTTCAGTGTTGTGTGTGATATGTCAAGCTCAGATGCAGAGGTCACATAGTTTAGACAATGAATGGTAGAATGGAGAATGAACCCACTCAGATGCAACCGTCCCCGAAAAGAATGGGAAGAAAATCCCCAACATGGCTCATTTCCTGGGTTAAATCGCATGCACTTGGGTCGACACATGTCGCCCATGAAGCTGCATGCGTTCCATCTGCATGCGTTCCTCCCTAGGAACTTAGGACAAAACATAGATTTTACATGGCTTTTTGGAATAATATTAAAAAATTATTCCCAAGGACTTAATCCCCTAGGCTCAACACTTAGCCTCTCTTCCCAACCTTCCAGACCCCAATCTCTTACCCACTCTGTGGAAGCTTAGTCCCCCATCACTCATTCATCATGGTCGGTCTGCACGCAGTGGTGTTTATATTTTTTATTAATGTTCTGCATGATTACACATACAAAAGTAAGCTCCCAGTCTTAACACTTAGGCTCTCTGGCCTAATAACACATAAGCCCACCAAATTATATAAACTTGGCTCACTAGCCTATAAAACATAATTACAATTCATAATGCAAGCTTTATACTTCATAGACATGATTTACAACAGGGATCGGCCTTGGGGACATTACAAATTTGGACAATATTTCCAACTTTTATCTTCATCTGAGCTCTAAGATGTTAAATATATTCTACTGAAGTTTCAGGCCAATTAGTACTTTTGGCCCTAAATGCTACAGGTACCTTCTACCCCCTCCTGTGCATTTTTATGTGCCTAGATTTCTAATTTAGCTCCATGAATGTGTTCTATGGATCAATATATTTCCATAAACTACTCATGTGCTTCAATCTAATTCCTGAGCAGTAAGTTATGGCCTTTAGAAGTTAACTAGGTCTTAAAATTTACCCTCCATTGTTTGACCTATAACTCCCTTATACTAACTTTGTTTGATGAATGGAATATATCATTAGAAATGTATTGACGATCTATTCCATTTCATTTTTAATTATTATATTAAGGGTGCACTATTTTCCAGTAGATAAAAACACTATTTAGGGCCTAAAAAATGCCCTGAAAAAATATGACTTGAAAACACAAAATTTTCCCATAAATTTTGAATAATTTATGTTGAATTTAGCCTACTTATGTTGACGAAAATGATGATGTGGCACCTGAATCCACCTAGAACCTCTAGAGGGATTCAATGTGATATCTCGACCATTTTGGCCCTACCCCATTGGCTTCTTACCTCTTATTTCCCTTGTTATGGGTGTTAACACTTGTTGGACCCTTCTTGAAAATTTCCTCTACCCGTGAGAAAGACTGGTGGTTCTCAGCTGCAAATTTGATTATGTATCCTTCTATCATGGTGCTAACCCAGAAATCAACGACTCCCATGATTGGGCAATCCAACCTCTGGAGTACTACTAAATTTTGGGTATCCCACACACAGATCTTCTTGGCCTAGCCTTGGAACTCGGTAGCTTCTTGGAGCCTCTTTATCCAGTGAAAAAATTCTTCTGGGAATTTAACCCAGAAAATCTTATACTGGTCGCTCGATATTTCTGAGTAAAAGATTGCTTTGCAAGTGTTTTCCAATGATTTTCTCCTTAGTTCCACTTCTTTCTATATGAAGGCGTCACATTTCCTTTCCCACCATCGATCAATGAAATATCTATGGATTGATGACAACATTCTCCTTACAGGTTCCCTTTTAACATGCGTCCTAACAAAAAAACAATTTTGTTGGCGCAAATTTGATCAGACCAGGGTCCTTCTTAGGTTACCAAAAAAAGGTATTGTGTAGTCTAGAGCATTGGAATTTTCATCTCCTCTGAAGAGAAGAAGTCTTAAAAGAAGTGCTGCTGAGACAAATAGATAGGGAAGGGTAGAGACAAGGCTAAAGAGGATCCATAGAGCATTCATAACTCATTCATGTTCTTACGTGAGAAACATTAATAGAACTAGAACATATAAAATCAAGAATACACCCTACTTAAGTTGTGGGCAAGTACTTAACCATTGAACCATCAAATAGAATTCATAAGCCATAAAGAAACATTGCAACGCATAAGTAAACATACAAAGACACAACATATTTGAAATTTGGTCCTGCTTCATATTATCTTAGGGATCTTTCTTGGATTACAAACTCAACATTACATCGTAGGGCTTAGTATAGACTCCTGTATCTGGACTCATGTCACAGAGATCTAATTCTCTAATTGGGAGTTCCAATTCGTTACAGACTCGGACTTGTATTTTCCTAACTTACAACAATTATCAACAACTAATCCCAAAATCTGGGTAACTATGACCAACCTGAATCAACTCAACTCAGCTAATTAACTCACAAAACTGATGAACCAAATACAGAGCGACGAACCTATGAGTAGGTGAAAAATAATAATAAATGACAACAACAATCCACAACAACCCCTTTTACAATTGCATTCGGTCTTGTATATAGCTGGGTTGTGTCTTCCTTCTTGGTTTGTATGCTTTCTTGTTCTGTTGCAACTTTTTTTTGCTTCGCTAGCATTGCGCTGACTTCCACAACTGCTTTCTGTTGCTTCTTTCTCTTGGCCTCTAATTGAGTTTGCGCAAATCATGCTTGGTCAAAACTTGCGCAATTCTTTTTCAAAATGAAGGGCCCAACAACACTTGAGCACTCGAGCCTTGGTGCTCACCTCTAGGCTTCAAGCTCCACATGACCGATAGTTGTGATCGAGGGATTTCTTGTAGAGGGGTGGAGTACTTGCCAAAGATATCAATGTAGGGGGGTACCTCAATCAATAGTAAGTTGACATGTGGATTTCTTTTCGAGAACATGTCAAACTTGCGGGGGGAGGGGGGGGGGCGGGGGTGTAACATACCCAACCACTCACACATTGGCCATACTACCTCAAAATGCACTTCTGAACTAGTTTTGAATTCTAATAAATTTTTAATTAATAAAGAGGCATGAAATATTCACATGCAGAGATAAAGATTCAGGATACAACATAAAAGAAATAAATATAATTCCATACACAAAAATAACAAGAAAGCATGCACATTATAAACATGAATCTCACAGATAGTAATTAATACACAATAGAATAAATACACATATAAATAAAACCATGACAGAGAGCACTTATCTTTAATGAAATGAATCACCAACTAGATGCAGGCCAAAGACGTTCCACCCAATCGTAGACATTGTGGTTCCAAGTTTCAACAACAATGTCACCCCCAAGCTAGTGATATGAATCCACAAGGATGGTTCCAGAGTGTCACTCATCTTCCCAAACCAGTCAACACTCAAGCTCTCAAAGGATTCTCAATTCACACAACAATTCAAGGTACACTATATCTCTTCTATCTAGCCTACACAACCCAAGAGAATGGACCCCCTTCATTGCCATGCAGTCCCTCAGGATATTCACCTCCTTCCAAGGCTCCAGTGCATCTGGTTAAGAATATCCATGCTGGGACTCTCGGGATTCATGATTGTGAGAAAAAATTAACACATGCAAAAGAATCTCAGACACACAGGAATTAATTCATGACTGGAATACACCAACACTCATTACAACCAACAAAATCATGGATCCTCTCCAACAATTCGTTTTTCTTTCCCAATCCAAGGTCAAAATGAATGAGGGATGACGAGTGGGTGAAAGAATGAATGGAGAGAGACTAGAATGAAAGGTGTGAACAATGAATAATGAAGAATGAACAATGAGTGAGTGAGTGAGTGAACCCCCAAACAGACCAAAGATGGGTTTATATATTTCTTGGAATTAAAGAACCACATGACCTCCCTCTAAGAAGCTCATGTAACTAATATTATCCATTAAAACAAAAATGGGTAAATAAAACATAAAATAAATACTTATCCCCTCAAGTCCCCTCTCTTCTGGAATCATAGCCCCCTATTACTATTGTCCTTGTCCATCTAGCAACCAGTGATGTATTTATTATTAATAATGATCAAAACATTAAATTTCCTAGGCACACTAGCCTCTTTTAATTGTTTGGGCACTCTAGCCTTTCATAAATTAACAAAATACATTATTTAAAATGGGGCTCAAAATAGGGGTATTACAGGGTGTCTCCAAAATGACCTTCGCGCTAGTTAGGGCTCCACAATTGATTAATAAACATCAATTTATTTGTCACTGGTGCTAACTTAATTTTATAATTTGGGTCCATCGATCCTTGGCTTCCATGTGGCACCTTTGTATTAGGTCCATGAAACTGCATGTTAGTGAAATCCAATGATCGGTCAATACAGGCGTTATCCATGATCAACGGTCCATACTTAATGTGGATCCCCAACATGAATGATTGTTAATAGAGGAGGGGGGTGTTGCAGAGAAAATTGGTGGTTTTCCTCCAGCCATTGTTTCTTCTCCTGAAGGCACAAGGATCCCCCACTTGATGGCTTCCAAACCACCAAGGCACCCTCCATGTAACTAAGAGCAATATTGCTCTAGTGAAGTTTTATTCTGCGAGTAGGAAGATGCCCACCACTGTGGCTATAGGTCACCTTACACCTCTCTCACCGTGCCAATGTGTACCTACCATGTGGCAGCACATGTCACCAATCTGCCACATCATCTGACATGTGGGCTCCACATCAAAACTGACATCTTCGTATGGAAAATTTTCCAATTTTCCCCAATTTTTCCTATTTTAAAAAATTTCTAAAAATGCCCAAATTTAAAAAATATTCCTGTGAATGCCATTGAAGCTTCATAATTAAGCTTGATATGGCTAATTTCAACCTTGTAACCATGAATTCGACTCCAACACATGTATTTGACTCTTTACATGTCAAATATCTCATGAATTTTGCTGCAGAAATTGGGGCTTTTGCCCAATTTCTCCCATTTTTACCATGGCGCTCTGTAAATTTCCAATTTCGGCCATCTCCAGGTTTGATTTTGTCCAATTAAAGTTTTAATTTGGATAATTTAAACTTTTTGGGTTCAATTTTCCCCAAATTTACATGAAATTTCTTCAATTTCATTGCAATAATACTATCGACGATTTGCAGAATCTCTCTGGAATTACTTTTCTACAATTTTTCATTTCAATGCTCTATTAACTCGACCCATGAAGGATCAGTGTTGAAAATTGTTCTTTGATACCACTTTGTAACATCCCCAGCCCCAAGTCGGGCAATGCCACATCGAAATTCCAAATTCTGATTCCAATTCAATTTACTRATATGCTCTATAATGTCCCCATTACCAGAAACTCACCAAATATCCTTTGATACCATTTAATTAAATAGGTACTCTATATATAAACATAKTTATGCGGAAAAACAATATCACACAACAACATATATTCCATAACAAAAAATCATAGTTACACACAAAGTAATCGAAATAAGCACATGATAGACACTTATCTCATGAAACAAACACCAATTGCATGTAGACCTTCCATGTTCATCCCAACCATATACCACATTACTCATAACTCTTAACAGTGGGTCACTCCCAAGCTGGGGCTAAACTATACCAAGAAAAGGAAATCATAATCCATTCTAAGGTTTGATAATCTACATAATTGCTTAGTCCAAGGTGCCCAACTGCTACAACTAGCCTACAGTCTCTCATTCTCCACCTACTTGTCCCACCCCAGGAAGTGTGCCCCTTCTCTTCTCAACAGTCCTTCAACTACCCCACTTCCCTTCCAGGGATTCAAAAACAGGCCGAACAAGAAGTCTCAGAGCCCTATAGCTATTTCCCAGTGCATCAAGGAACAATTCCCAACAGTTTCTCACCCAAAGAAAACTATTTATGGACCTAGAAACCTTCCTCTTCAACAACAACATGGGCCTGACAACCCACCTCTTCTGCGACAAAAATATGTAGTACAAGTACTTGAATGGAAATCGTAGTCGTACTATGGATCATGGGAGAGAATGATGGAATAATCCTTAAGGAATGATGGAAGTTACACTAAATCCCCCTCTTATATATGCATGTGCCTTTTATGACACATGGCACTTAAGGAATTCACTTGTCCCCACTTAAGAAACTTAGGATATATTTGTATCCATAACTTTATCCTTTAAGAAATATTAATATAATATTTCATTGTGCTTAAGCCCCCTTATCTTATCCCTTTCCTAGACTCTTAGCCCCCTTACCCTTTCTAGTGGATTTTATCCCCTAGACTCTTTTGTTGGGTTGGTCTGCAATAGTGGTGTACTTTTATTAATATATGAGTATGATTACAAATTAAAATATAGGCACGCTAGCCTTTTAGCAATCCAGGCTCCTCAGCCTAATAATCACATAGGTGCTTTGGGCTCAAAATTTATTTAAAAAGGCACTTTGACCCAAAGTATATTGGCTCACTAGCCTATATGTAAATTACAACTAGGGCTCAACGTGGTGTATTACAATGCAACAAAACATGAATCTTGGTGCAAAGAAATGGATGAAGAGATTGCAACAATTAAAAATAATGAAACATGAGAGCTTGTGGATCCTCCTACTGAAAAAAAAATTCATTGGGGTAAAATGGGTGTTCAAAGTAAAATTATGTAGTTGATGGGTCTATACAAAATCACAAAGCAAGGTTGGTGGAAAATGGTTTTTCTCAACAACCAGATATAGACTATAATGAAAAATATCCTCCTATTGGAAGACTGAATACAATAATAATTGTTTTAGCATTATCAACACAATTTAAATGATTGGTTTATCAGTTTGATGTAAAATCAACCTTTCCAAATGGTGTTTTGAAAGAAGATGTCTATGTTCAGAAGCCCCAAGGATATGAAGTTAAATAAAATGAACATAAGGTTTAGAAAATAAAAAAGGCTCTTTATGGGCTTAAACAAGCTCCAAGAGCATGGTATAGCATGATAGATAAATATTTTATGAAAAAGGGGATTTAAAAGAAGTGAAAGTGAACCCACATTATATATGAAGTCAAATGGTAGAAATGATCTACTTATTGTTTACTTATTTGTAGATGACTTGATACATACGGGTGAGTGCATGCTAATGATGGTCTCTCATGACTCATTAGTGGAAATGAAAACCTGGAAAAACAACAATATGTTAACTTGGAGGGATTATTCAAGGTACTTTTACAATGAATTTGAATATGGTGTAAGAAGATGAAATGTAGGAATTGAATTAGTTTTCTGAATATACAATTTTTATTCATAGAAATTGTGAATAACTATGTCAAATTTTATTTTTTCTAACAATGGTATTGTTGGCCCTTGACCAAGTTTTGGAAGAACCTTGGTCATGTTTGACCATTCTGAGACTTCGACAGGCTGGTCGAAGAATAGAGCGCAAGGTGAAGCGAAGATAGTGGGATCTTGCCCACTTTTGTGGGATTTTTGGGTTTAGGGTTTTATGTAACGGGTATGGGATGTCAGCCCATGGGTTTACCCATGTTTAGGACCCTTTTGTAAAGTATAAATAAGTAGCTTGGTGATGTAAGTAAGATATATGTGTGTGCTAAGTCAGTTATAAGATAAGTGTTGTGTTGTGCTAAGTGCAAGAAATGTAAGTAGTTGTATCTATGTAATTGAGTTAGCTCTGTGCCTACTGTGTGTTGAGAACTTGCAGAGCTAAGTACAAGTGATTGTAAGAAGGCTTTGTGCTTGAACCTAGCTTGGGGAAGGAGGATCTGGCGAGGTGCACACAGATCTCATGTCCTATACAGAGTTGGTTTATGGTTCTGTGCATGTAAGAAGATTGACAAAAGACAATAAAGAAGAATAAGAGTTGGTGGATGTAGCCTCACACTAGGGTGAACCACGTATATCCTATGTTGTGGTTTCTTTGTGCATTATGATTGTTATGTTATTGATGTGATTTATTCTTAGTGTAGTAATATATGTTAGATGTTTTTGATGTAGTAGCTTAGTGCTTAGTGATATGAATGAATGATAGATCTGGTTTATTCCTATGTGCTAAGTGATTGGATGTGTTAGATCTTGGTGAGTACTATGATGTTCTGTAATTAGGGTTTTCTCTTGTGTTGTGGATAAGGGATAAATATTAATGAATGCTAACTGCTAAAGTGCTCTGTTAAGTACTATGATCATAGATCTGTGTCCCAGGTAGGTTGTAGACACTTGAGTCTTGCAACCACCCCTGCCTCTACGTCAGGTGAGACTTCATCTGCTTCGCAGGTGTTGCTAAAAGGGTTGGTAGTTAGGGTTTTGTTGGTGCATTGTTGAAGCGTTGAACCTTGTTTCTACCCCTGTGCCAACAAATGGTTCCGTTGCCGGGACCTGAAACTGTGATTGTTGGGAACTGAAGAAAAGAGAAAGCTTTGTATGTAGATATGCTATTGTAGTGCGCAATATTCTACTTGACTTGTGAAGCTCTGTGCTAAGAAAGTAATCAGATCTGAAGAAAAGAGGTAAGATATTAAATCCCTATTCTCTGCTAAAGGTAAGATAAATGAATTTTTTTTCTTCGAAATAATGGATCTAGGTAGATTTTGTCCTAGTCTGAAAACTAGGGCACAACTAGAAGAAAGAAGATTTGATATGAGTAGATTTGATAGAAAAAGTTAAAGATATGTTATTCATATGCATAGAAATAATGTTTGGACTAACAAATGGATGTAGGACCCTGGAAATAATTTTTTGCAAGTTCATCACTGTGATCCCAGTGTGCAGTACAGGAAAGTTTGGGGATCATTTAAAAGAAAGAGAGGATTAACTCTTTGTTATAGTTGTAGAAGATCGGGACATCTTGCTAAGGAATTCTCTGGTAGAGGTCCTAGTTGTCTTTGTTGTAAATCTATGGATCATGAGGTTTTGGATTTCCCTAGAATGATTGCTAAAGTTGAAAAGATGAATGTGAGACAAGAAAACCTTGAGAAAAACCAAGAGACTAAGAATATGCTAGAACACTAGAAAGAATCAGAGACTATATTTTTGCAGATTAAAGAAACACTGAATGATCATAAAGACATCAACTTATCAAAGACCTTAAAAGAGAAGGAGTGCATAGAAACAAGAATAGGATATTTTGAGATAGGTTGTGTTGTGGATGAGGAAACACAGGTGAATATCATGATAGAAAGAACATGGGAAATTTTGGGAAAGCCTGCTATGGTTCCTTCATTGGGAGGAATAAGACTGTTTAAAGGAAAATTGATAACCCTATGTAGAAGAATTACCCAGATACCTATGATTGCTCATGGATCATCAACAAAAGAAGAATTCGAGGTCGTTAAGTTTGATGAGAACAATGCCCCATTTTATCTTTTTCTAGGAAGAACCCCGATTGAGAAAGATCAGATATGAAGGAAACAAGAACAGGAAGATATATAACAAAAAAAGAAAGAACTAAGGGATTTTATGGATAGGATAATAGCGCACTTACTAGAAGAACAAGAGGACAAGTCGAACCAACTAAGGGCCAGAGACCTAGTTTTCGAAGCTAAAAGAACACAAGAAGTCTTAAAAAACTTATCCATGCAGAAGAGAAAAGAACCTACTCAAGAAATAGTAACATAAAAAGTGTTACCCTCAAACTCTTTAAAAAACCCTCAATAGTGCGAAGTTACTATGCTAAGAGAAGATAAGAATAAAAATAGATAGAGGAACCCAGTGACTCAAATCACGGGAAAGAAAGATAGAAATCTTAGCAAGAAGAAAACAAAGTCATAAAAAGTGTAGGAAGTTCCAGAAAGGACTTCGCAGAAGGAAGAATTACAGAATTTTAACTCTACCGGAATAGCAGAGCAACGCAGATTGGTACTTCACCATGGCGAAGCAATATGACCATTGGAGGCATCCCGACCATTAAGACTGACACTCCAGAATGGATAGAAACACAGTTATGGCCGGTGTTGGCACAGGGGCAAGCCCAGGGTTCAACGCTCAAGAGAGCACCAACAAAACCCTAACTACTAGCCCTTTCGACAACACCTGTGAAGCAGATGAAGTCTCACCCAAGGTAGAGGTAGGGGTGGTTACAAGACTCAGGTGTCTGCAACCTTAGCTGGGACACAGATCTATGATTATAACACTTAAAGAACACTTAGCAACTCGATGGGATTGATCCTATGGCAAAGCAGAAAAGACATCGAGATGCAGAAAGTGGAGGTGGAATCCCAACTTAAATGCAACAAGTCAGAGAAAATAACTTTTTACCAAAGGACCTTCAAAATGCCCCAACTCTCAAAAAAAATTCCAAATACCCAAAGTTATATTTCCCTTGATCATCCCGAGAAAACTCCTGAACCATCTTAAATGAATTTCAATTTAGAAAAAATGACAGAAGGGGCCGAAAATTGACAAAAAAGGGCCAAACACCTCTATAAATAGAAGCTAGTAGCTCATTATCACCATTGTTAATTCATAAATTGACTAAAAGCTAAAACTGCCTCTTTGTGAAAAGAATTGATTCTGGGAGCTTCGGTGGACGAAACGACCATCTCTTTGGACCAAGTAAGTATAAACTCTCTCCTCTTGCAAATTAAATCTTTCTTTATGAATTTAATTTCATGTTTTTGGGGGGTGTCGACCCTCAAAAGGTTGTCCCTAGGTCCACATAGGTTTTCCAATGACAGGCTGCATGTACACTTGAGTAGAGTAAAAACTGCATGTGTGTACACATGACTGTAATCATTACAACCTGCGTGGACCTTTTATTTAATGGAAAAAATTTCAAAAAAGAAAGGGTTAACCCTCCTGAACTTGGTTTTTTGAAGGATGTATGTTCACTGGAGGGAAAGAGAGCATGAGGATATTAATGCATTGGTCGGGGAAGACCCCAATGTTGTTGTTGCCTTAATGTAATGTGGGCTGCTAAAATTCTTCCTATGTCCTTTTATGCAAGCACAACCTAGGCTACTAAATACCTTGGTTTATTATTGGCATCCTGACGCAGAGGCCTTTATGTTGGAGGGGCAATTACCGGTGCCAACGACCGAGGACATATACTTTTTGACTGGCCTCTCTTGGTGAGGGGAACCAGTCAACTTTCGTACATTTCCCTCAGGTCCGCATAACATATTAGAGTTGATTGGACTCTACTGTGAGGCAGGTACAGAGAGGACAAGCTCACAAGTGCCGATAAGTAAGATATTTGACTTAGCACTGCAAGCTATAGTGTTGCTTATCGAGCAAATTACAGGGTCTGCCACTTTGCATTAGGCTTCCCGTGCACAGATGAACTATGCAGTTTAGTGCTTGAATGAGCAGATTTTTTATTGGAGCACCACATTGTTGGACTGTATGAAGAGACAACTGACAGACTGTCATTCATGGACTCAAAGGAACTTTGGGTTTGCAACCATTCTTTGCTCTTTCTTCTTTGAAATAGTGCCCAATTTCAGTCCTCAAGAGGTGGTACGGGGACATGAGGCTTCTCTTCCTGCGATATGCAGATGGGCAGTGTTACTACCATGACAGGGGGGAGGAAGGACCAATGAGTCCTTTGATGATAACTTTTTTCTTGGTTGTCGCGATAGATCCTAGTCATAGAGAATTACCCTTATGTTGGGATTGATTTATCGAGAGACCTTGAGATACCGGTACCTCCTGGCGAGGAGCGAGGAGAGAAGGGTAGGTTTGCATCATTTTTTTTTGGTGAAACATATGTAATTTTTATGTTTTTTTTTATATATATCATTTTTTTGCACCAGAGTATTTTGACAGATATGTGTCTATTATGTGTAGATGTGGGACCAATGCAACCTATAGATTATGTGAGGAACAGGCATCGTCCTCAGCCAGGAGCTGCACCCGCCACCGTAGGGGGACCAACAGCAGCAAGAGAGCTTCCAGTCGTTGAAGCTGAGAGGGTTTTGAGATGAGTTGAGAGAAATTTTACCTCGCTCACTCGCACAATCCCCATGGCAGAGATTGCGGATCTGCCACCATCTATGTATCCTCATGTAGTGGGGGAACCACAGATGTGGGTCTAACTATTTTGGCATTTGGCAAACGCTATCGATCATTACAACAGGGCCCACAGGCCCTGACTTTAGTTAGTCTAGACTTTTCACATGCCAAGAGCACTACTTGTATATATGTTTTGAGGGCATAAACCCCATAACTCGGTATTGGTCATATTTTTTAGGCGCTTGCGTCCACCCATGTACTTTGATGATTATGATATTATATATGTATTTGTATGTCTTTTTATGTCTTATGGATCATATTTGTCTTTAAAAAAGTATTTACATGTTTATGTGTATATCTTTTTTATTTTTATATGTGTGTGAGATGTCAGTATAAGATTTGATTAGCTAGAGTATCTGTAACTTGGTTTAATCTCCTAGGAACATGAAAATATGTAATATAATCAAAGCTTTGTTCTAAGAGATGTACCCTAAGGAATTGTCGGTGTAAAGTAAGATCATGAACATGGTAGACTCTATTTAACTGAGACATAATCAGCTAAGAATCTAAATAGACCCGGAGATGAGAGATACTAAATGACAGGGCGTCACGAAGAAACTCAATAATTCTGTTGTATTCGGCGACATTGTTTGTGGTGTCACCTAAACATATACCTCTTGAAGATAATAACTGGCCCTGAGGTGTAAAAATTACCCAAGCTATAGAGTCAAGCCTCTGAGTGTGCCAGCTAGCTCTACCTGCATACCCAATGAACACCTCTGATTCACTTGTCATCTGCCATAGTGACAAAAGATAACATCAAAAACAACACGTCCATAAAACCAAAAGAAACCAGCAAGTAATAGTACAAATACTATACATTGTTACAAAAATTTATCCAAGTTGAACTAACTATGAGTAATATTTCTTGAGGTAGAGCCCATTTCTAGGCTCTGCTAAAGCATTTCCCTCAAAGTCTACCAGATGATAAGCGCCCTTTTTTAGAATCTCTTTTATGATGAAAGGTCCAAACCACATGGGTTTGAATTTGCCTACACCCAGGGAGTCCTTAACTTGGTCATAGACCAGGACAAGGTCGCCTTCAGAGAAAATTTGAGGATGAATGGACTGATCATATTGACACTTGAATTTTTGTTTGTGAGACTTGTTGGCTAGGGCCGCATCATGATGCTGCTCATTGAGTCGCTCAGGTTATAATAACTACTCTTCAAGTGGAGAAGTGTCTGGAAGTAACTGTACTGCCAAATTTAGGGACGAGATCTGACATTCTATAGGAAAGTCTGATTCCAGCCTGTAAACGAGTTGAAAAGGTGAGAAACTAGTTGCAGTCTTAATAGATGTTCGGTAAGCCCATAATGTCGAGTATAACATCAAATTCCAATTTGACTTGGCCGAACTGATCGTTCATTGTAGGATGGTCTTAAGAGATTTATTTACAGCTTCCACATGACCATTTTCTTGGGGGTAGTAGGGTGACAAATGTTCTTTCCACAACCCAAGCTTTGATGTTAATTTGGTCATCATTTGGTTCTGAAAGTGACTTCCATGGTCAGTGACAATTTCTCTCAGGATGTCGAACCTTGCAATTATCTGGTTGAACAAAAAGAGATTTGCAGTCTCTCCATCATATTTAAACATTGGCATAGCTTCAACCCACTTCGTGAAGTAGTCTACGGCTACAATGATATAACAATGCCCCCTTGATGAAGGAGGGTTGCATGTATTGTAATCAATCCCTCATTTGGTGAAGGGACCAACTGTGATGACATGAAACATGGGAGAAGGATGTTCCCTCATCTTCCGAGAGAAGATCTGACACAGGTGGCACTTCTTGACCGATTCGATACAATCTTTGATCAGTGTCGGCCATAAGTAACCGACTCATAAAATATTTTGGTTTGTTTCCAACCCAAACAAATGACCACCACATGCTCTAGTATGGAAATCGTTAAGCACGATTTATGCTTCTTTATGATTGAGGCATTGATGAAGAACAAAATCTACACCTTGACGATAGAGAGTGTCCTCGAGTATGAGATAATTCTTGGCCTAATGACGTATACAAAGAAGTTCATCATGAGAAGTAGAGGCGGGGCACTTCAAAGCCTGGATATAGATAAGAACATCCCCATACTAGGGGTCTGAAGATGCTATCAGAAACATATCTCCTCGAATAGGTGATTCTTCAGGCACAACATCACCTGACTTGACCAAAAGTTCCGAAATAAGTTCTACGAAGACTAGTGACTTTTTGGATTTCGCCAAAATGAAATCTAAGTCAAATTCCTAGAGGACAACTATCCATCTACTGATATTTCTGTTGATTACCCATCGTGTCAATACGTATTGAAACGGATTCACAATGGCAATGATGATGGTCTTGCGAAACAAAACATAATGACTGAACTGTTGGACAACATGGACTACTTCCAATGCAAGCTTTTCGATATGAGAATAATTGAGTTCCGGTCCGATGAGGCCTTGGCTCAGATAATAGATCACATATTCTGAGAGCAAATAATCTTCCTGAACTAAGACCATGTCGATGGTTGACTCTACTTCCGCCAAGTATAATAAAAAATATTTGTTATAATTGGGTGGCTGAAGCAGAGGGGCAGTTGTGAGGGCATGTTTCAACGCTTTGAAGGAGCATTGAGCGGCATCGTCCCAATGAAAAGGAGCATATTTCTTCAGTAAGCACATAAATCCCTTTATGATCTCGACATAGTTGGCGATGAAACGCCTCAAAATATTTGCCTTTCCTTGTAGACTCTGAAGTTGAAGGATTGTGCATGGGGGAGGCAACTAAACTATTGCCTCAAACTTGAGAGGATTGACCATGATCCCTATTGTTGACACTATGAAACATAACAAATGTCCTGATGTTATGCAAAAGTTGCATTTGTTTGGATTCAAGCGAATCCATAAGTAGCGACATCGCTCAAAGATAAGTCGGAGGTGAGTGGGATGATTCATTCTCTTGCGAGATCGTGATGCTAAATCATCTAAATAGGCTTCGAATATATGCTTGATATCATGGAAAGCAAAAGACATGGACCGCTGGAATGTAGCTCCAACATTTTTGAGACCAAAAGGCATATTACGATAGGCAAATGTACCCCATGGATAAATGAATGTAGTTTTATGTTGGTCTTTGGGTTTGATTTGTATCTGATTATATCCCAAAAAACCATGCATGAAAGAAAATGCCTCGTAACTTGCACATTCATCAATTATTTGGTGAATGAATGGTGTGGGAAAATTATCTTTTGGACAGGCCTTGTTCAAATGATGGAAGTTTGTACATATGTGAATCATGCCCTGTTTCTTGTTGATCAGCATAGGATTTGACACCCATTGGGTCAAATGGATAGGATAGATAAAACCGGCTTTGAGAAGTTTCTTGACTTCAACCTTAATGGCTGCTACTTTCCTGGGATTAACTGGATGAAGATTCTGTCAAACTGGCTTGGCATCTGGATAAGTTGTGATTTCATGTTCGACTATTTTTGGATCAATGCCTGTCATTTCCTCATAAGACCAAGAAAAAACGTCGCGGAATTCTTTAAATAAGTCTATGTAGATTTGAATCTCTTCGGGAGAGCAATCATCTCTGACAAAAACATTCTCCATGACACCAGGGGTTCTAGAGATATTAATCAGTATAGTTTCAACGATAGTTACCATATTACCCTCGGAATAAACCTCATGTGTATCCAAGGGATTGATAGGGAAATACCTATCTCCAGTCATAGTCAAGGTGAATTCCCCTGCTTCGATTCTGCTTAACTCTAGGAGGAAGTATGATCTGTGATGGAGATCATCCCAGGGTTTTTCCAGACTAGTCATTACTTCAATGATTGCTTTGTCTAAGGGTAAGACTAAGTCTAACAAATCGGTACCAGCGAGGGAACCTTGAGCCCATATAGGCTCTGGGATAAGATCTAACTCTTGTGCAAGAGTCGGATCTATGTCGGCTAAAGCTTGCTGGACTAAAGAGTATGTTGCCTCTTTCGTAGACAAGGGCATGGACATACCATGGTGCCTTGTCCCTTCCATCGTGGTCGATGGCGAAGGAAGAATCTACGGATCATTGAATTAAGTCATGCAAAATGCCGAAACTTGGAAAATCTCAACCTTATGGTGGTCAGATACAAACTTGACATCACCTTGAGGAGGTGGGAAATCGAAAGTTCCCATCAAAGATGGGCACAAACCAACCCCGATGTTAACGATGCCTGGTTGGGGATTGTCAATCATCGGGACCGTGGATGCTCCCAATGAAGGGTCAAGTCTGGAGAAGGATAATTGATCAATGGTCATGATCCAGCCTTCATGTGGAAACAACAAGACCCCAAAAAATGTAGCAACCATTGCTTGCATGGAATATGTCCAACTCCTACCTAACAATATATTGTAGTCAAGGGATGTGTCGACTACTTCTACTTCAACACACACGGTCTTCTCTCCCAACTACACGGGAAAAGAGGGGATGATGCCATGTGGTCAGAATGAATGACCATCGAAAGAGGTAAGAAGAGTAGGTGACAGAGACAAAATGGGTTGGCCAATGGCCTTCCAACATGCCAACGACATGACACATGTCAAGGTGCCCTCATCAACCACCATACAGAAAATGTTCCAAGTAAAAGTTTTTGTGGGGTAAGACACTACTATCTGAAATGCTATGTGGTAAGGGAGACAAGGTTTTAAGTCAATTGTATCCAACATTATTGCTCACGGATTACAAGTCTTGGCAGATCCTAAAGCATCTAGCAAATATTTCCTCTGGGAAGGGTAGCTCTGGAGGACCTCCAAAGCAGACATCGCACAAGGGGTTTGAGATAAATCCTCCACCATAGAATAGTTCGAGGCGACCCTTGCATTTGGGTTGTGAGAAGATTTCTTGAATTCACCTTTTGGGATGTGTGTCATTGTTTCACCCAAAGTCTTCTCAATATGGAGAGGAAGAGATGGGATTTTAGCTTCTTTGCCTTTCTCAGAGGTGCTTGGCTTACTATAGTCATTTTCTCTAGTCGATATAAAAGAATCACCTTTCACCATATACACATTCGCAGATGCAAGATTGTTCGAAGATGGAGAGGGTCCTTGACTGCCCCCTTCCACACTTGTTGAGACTTGGGTTAGGTTTTGCCTATGTTGGAATGCATTCGTTAACACAACAGGATGTTGTTGTGTCACAAAATTTTGGGCCTTTGCAAGCCGAGGGTACTGGTGGTTTAGGTGGTTCTCCACGCATAGGTTACATGGATACTTCGCCTTCCATTTTTCATTGTTTCCCCTGCCATCATTATTAGTGGGTTTCTTATCCCCCTTACCCTTCTTTTGTTGTTTTTTCTTTCCATCAGGCTTCTGGGTGGCCTTTGGATTTGTCGATTGCACACTGTGTACATCCGACGTTTGGGTAGGGGGATCAGCCAAAACAGTAGTTTGTCTGGCCATTGTATGTTGTGTAGACAATTGTTGCATTTTTTTTGTCAACTGTTCAGCGGGCTTGGTTTGTGTTGAAACTACAATACCATCGGCATGTGGTTTGGCTCTCTATCTAGTTTTATCAAGTATGGATCATGGTGCATCGGGAAAAACCTCATACAGTAAACTAGAATGAGAATAAATTAGCTCAAGTTGTTGAGCTCTCATGATGGCATCTTCTTTGGAAAACACTCTTGATGTTGCGATGTCTTTGGATAGCTGTGGGACCAAAGACTTAAGGAACCACTCAAGCAGGAATGCTAGTAGGACTGGTACCTTAATCAAACTCTTTCAGCGTCTCCACTCTTAGATGTGGTCAGAGATATGGTCCACTTTTGTCTGTTCGAAATTGGCTAGCAATTATGTGCCAGCGTTGTATCTCATAGGCAATTGGTAATGGTTTAGGAATGCCATTGCCAATTCGCCGAAGGAAGAATATCTCGAGCAGTTGAGCTCAATGTACCATTTCATAGCACTCCCGATGAGAGTGTGTTGAAACAATTACAATTGTATGAAGTCATATTTCAACAAATTAGATGAGCACCAAAGATGGAAGGTGGTCACATGATCCCCTAGATCTTTGTTAGTCTTGGTCTCAAACTTTGGTATGTCTGAAGGCAATTTTTTCGGCATAGGAGGCCAACGTGGATCGTGACAGATGGGGTCATTCAACAATCTTGTCAAGTCTGGAAAATGTAAGGTTGCCAAGAAAGGTATATTTGTCTAGTGTTGCTGATAACCATGGAAAAAGGGGCTTGGAGTTTGGCTAGCACCAGGTTGCCAGGAAAAGTTGGGTTATTAGCCGGGGTTCTGGTAAAAACCATGGCCATGACCAACGTACGGATTTTTCATGTGAGGATACATCATTGGCTGATTCCCGAAATAGGACGTAGATGGTTGGGCATGCATTACATTCAGAGGAATTTAGGAAGGGTTTCCCCATGCCGATCCCATGGGCATAGGCATAGCACCTTGTCTGGGGTTCCATTGGTTGTGAAAATAATTTCCCCAGATCGACATTCCTGATGAGGGAACTGATCCTTACCAATAATTCCAAGGTCCTGATGTAAAAGAAGTTCTTGGGTCTTCCCCCTGTGCAATAATAGTACCCTGCATAGGATTAAGTTGGCCATAATCGAGGTTTCCCCCAGTCGGGAAAGAAACTGACAAGAAAGCGTTGTTACCAAATTCACCGAACAAATAAAATGGTGTCGACCCTATCGACATATTATGAGAAGGTGGTCCTTGACTTCCTACTCCAATTGAACTATGGTGTGTGTTTGGCCCGACGGATTGCTAGTGGGTACCACCAAGTGAAGGGGATGAAGGAGGGCTCCATAAGGGAAGGCGTTAAAAGGAGATGAAGTGCCTCCCATGGGTCCTTGAAGAGGAGCATTAGAGCTCCCTTCCCCTAGAACTAAAGTCTGTAAAGTGGAGTAAGATAGTACAGGACTAGTACCTATGTTAGGCATCCCATATGAGAATGGAGGGCCTGTCGCAGTCTATGTGAAAAGAGCAGTAGCCATATTCAAAGACTGGATCGGGCCACTACTCGAGGTAGAGGTAGTCGAGACCGTGGTGGATTGGACTGGCGATGGTGGGATAGGAGGTGGAACACCCCCCGTGACGACAATCGTGGTGGGAATATCAGGATTCCCAGAAGAAGAGACAGGATTGGCCTCCATTACCATCCGCTTTAAAGGTGTCAAAAATTCCTTTAATAGAGGTTGGTCAGGTGTGATTTCCAGTGACCCGATCACTTCAAAATACCCTTGTTGGTCTAGCTTTCGCCTTAGCAGTGGCGGGGGTGGCTACAGTGTAACCGGTGATAGGCCAAGAAGCCTTCGTGACCAGCAGAGCTCGTGATCCTCCACTGTGGGAGAAGATCAAAGACACACTAGGGATTTCTATTCGTTCAAAAACAACACACAGTATAAAATTCCCTACAAGATAAAACAAGCAAACACTAAACTAGTTGGAAGAACAGTTACAACAACCAACACTAGAGAAACTTACCGATGCAAGTGAAACTCGAACATGAAATCACCCTCCGGGTATACTCTGCAAAGCGTGGCCCGATGTCTATCCTAGGTACCGCAGTATAGCCCCTCAGTCACCTATGTATGTCCATAAAAAAGATAGGCAACTAGGTTGCCAGTGTATGAACAGTCACCAGGTGGGTACAGTCGAAAGTCGGGTAGACCAAATTGAGCAGGGTATCGAAAGCAAGTGGTCTGGAAGACAACTGAGGACCTCAAATGGATTCGAGACCCAAGAAGCTTTATGGAAAATGTAGTCGACAGAATCCCAAGACAAGCCCATTATATGTGTTCTCCACTACGATTGGTCTGGCTTTGGAGGGGTTATCTCTGCTACCTTTCCGCATGCGACCTCGTGTTTAGCCCCTTTTTTATAGGGGGGTCCTGGATAACTTTCATGACACTGGAATTTTAACACTCTCTAGCTTAGAATCCAATGTTTTATTTAATGGCCTTGAAGAGTTTCCTCTCCAACCTAATTCAAGGCTCTAACCCTAAACTAGTTGGTTGACCGTACAAACATAAAAAAGTCTAATTATTTTTAGATTTAGTGTTAATTTTTATGGCTTGTCTTAAGTTAAAGGTTATGAAAGTGAAACTAGTGATGTTTGAAAGACTAAGGAAAAATAAACAAAAAGATGGAAACAAAATAACTTCTTCTTGAATCAAATCTTAATCAACTTTTCAAACTAAAAATTTCTAAGATCTTTGAACAACAGACTCAAAATAGGATTTCACTTGAATACGAGCTACTTATCATCTAAGTAAACTGTCAAGAACTTATGAAAGAAAAAACTTCTCCTGGTTACGAATGCAAACTAACACTATTTAACCAAACAAAGAAATAAAAGATTTTTTTTTATTTGAATGCTCACAAAGAAAAAAGGAAAAATATCAACAAGTAAATACCAAGAAAACCTCTGGCCTAAGCGAAGATCGCAAAGAGTCTCTCTAAAAACAACCCACAAGCAAATTAAAAAGGGACTCTCACACTTGCCTAAAAACCTTATAAAAGGAAAATTTTGAGGAAAACTTCTTAATGACAAAGAAAGTTATTACTGTGATCAAACCTAAGTTACTGAATGCTATGACAGAGACCAAAAAAACCTGAGAGGTATAACTCTTGACAAAGGAAAGGATGACTGCCCCTCCTCAAACAATAATTTTCTCAATAGGCATGATGTTGACAGTTCGACAGCTAGCGTGTGCACACGAGTTGTGTAAGGTCAGAGCGCGTGTACATGCGTACAGACCTTCTTTAGGCCATGTGTACCTCTGCAAATCTTCAAAAAATGAAAATAAAAGAAATCAAGCACTGGCAGAGACTATTGGTATTGAGGACCAGACACTCTTGAAGACTCAAAAACTCTCTTAGACAGAAAAAAGAAAAAAATTCAAACAAAATTTCATAGCACAAACCAATCTAAGGTGAAACCTAAGCTATAAACTACAAACAACAAAGACTAGAATGAGTTTCAGAAAACCCCTGAGAAGAATTAATTTTGACAGGGGAGAGGA
The DNA here is from genome assembly GCA_000966675.3 of Picea glauca. Taxonomy (NCBI): domain Eukaryota; kingdom Viridiplantae; phylum Streptophyta; class Pinopsida; order Pinales; family Pinaceae; genus Picea; species Picea glauca. The sequence goes on from JZKD02S1853311.1 coordinate 327,407, forward strand.
TGAATACCTCTCTAAAAGAAATTTTTTGAAATCATACACGTGACTGACACTTCCTCAGCTAGCGTGTACACGTGGACTGTTTGAAGGTAGGGCGTGGGTACATGCGTGCAGACCTTATACAAGCCACGTGTACCTCTATGGGTCTCAAGGAAAAAAATGCAGTCAAGCAAAGAAACAGAGATAACTGGTATGGAAGAACAAAATCTCTAATAGCTCAGACTTTTGCAAAAACTTTAAAAACAAGGAATGAAACTAGTTTTTAAAAATACCCAAGAAAAAATGTTCCCAGAAACCCTAGAAATCCCCAATATGGTCATCAATTTTGTTGTGTGTGAGAAATCCCTCTATGAACTAGCACTTAGGTTTTTATCATGCATGCAAAAAAGACCTAAAGATTCCTACTTTTTATCGTCATCCATGACCTAATCCCCATTATTCTTAAGAAAATATGTAGTTAAGAAGATCAAGTGAACATACCTTATTTCAGGCGTTTGATATCGATCCCTCTTTACGCTTGGTTTCTCTTTGACTACAACTCTCCTCCCAAGGCTGACCTGCATTCACAAAAGACAAACAAAGAACTCCACATGCATTTGATCTACAGATTAATGGGTTAGAGATTTAATAAACATGTACGCAATAAACAATGAAAACCTCATATGGTGGGATGGGAAAAGTACTTCTTTATTATTAACTTCACTAAAGAAACTTACAATGATGAATTCAGACACTACTCCATGAACCTAGTCCTGGGCTCCTCTTCAACTGTCCTCCAACTTATTTGCTCTATACTTCTCTTTTCACAAGGATGGCTAAAGGTTGGGGCAAGGGGAATGCTCAATTGGGTATAGTCTCTTTACTATGATTTTCCCCCTTTCAAATGGGACCCTTACCCCTTCTTTTAGAGGCTATAAGGAGCTAGGTATTTGGTCGAATGACCAACCATGCATGGCCGAAACGTTTAGTTAACTTGCCCAAAACTGTGTGTTCCGTCAACAACTTTCCTTTTTCCGTGATTTTGTAGGTACATGCGGGTTGTATTGGAGAAGCTAGAATGCACACGCATGCAGTAATGGAGTAGGGCATGTGGGCCTTTATAAAGAGAGTTTTTTAATTAGATTTGTTCAATACTGGCTTGGCAAAGAAGGCATATGGTATGGCTTGATTTTAGGTAAGTATGTTTGGTGCAAATTAGGGTTATAACACTAAGCCATCGAATCTTCTTACATTGCCCAAGTATCTACTTATACATTACAAAGGTGGGCCTAAGCATGGGTAAACCCACGAGCCAACATCTGTTTCCCATTACATTGATTGAAAACCCTAAAAGAGGCCCAAAGTGGACTGAGATCCTATGATCTCTGCTTCGCCTCGCACTCCATATTTGACAAGGTGTCGAAGTCCAAAACGGTCAATTATGACCAAGTGTTCCTCAAAACTTGGTCAAGGGCCAACAGGCCTCCAACACTCACCTATGACTCATCCTGAGTCACTCATATCTGATTAATTCTGCTTCGAATTCCTCAAGTTTGGCTTGATCTGCTTTGACCTGCCACCTTTCTACTACCTCTTGCTCAACGAACTCCTGGATGAGTGCCTCATTCACTGGCCCTTATAGGTGTTGTTCTGTTGTATTCACAACCTATTCAAGTTCTACTCCTTGGCTTTCAAATTCAGTGAACAGTTGGCATTCCTTTTCTTGCACTGGTTGAATTCATTGAGAGACTTCCATTACTTTAATCTGGAGCATGTGAATATGTTGTTGGGATATGCATTTCTATGGAAACCTCTTCATTCTCTCTATGGGTGATAGGGCCTTTAGCTACACCTGTAGATTTTCAGTGTCATACTTCACCTCTTGGAGATGTGACTCCAATTGATGCAATTATGGGTTCTCAGTTAGGTTCTCGTAGATCTGTGCACTTCTGCTACTTAACTGTTTGCATTCCTTAGAGAGTTATTTAATTGTTTCCATGGTGCTCTGGGAAGTTATTTCTCGTTGGTCGTGCACTTCTTGTGGGGTCTTTGGTATGGTCTCAATCTCTAAGTCCACGACTCTTTGTTGAAGTTGTTGAATAACTTTAGCAAGCTTCATTACTTGGCATTCTATGGGGTCCTCTACCTTCTATTCTAAGCCAGTCACAGAGCAAAATTCTCTGTGGACTGCTTCTTCAATCTCAATATGATTCGTGAGTAGCTTCTATTTCTCTTTTTGGATCTTCACTCTATCTTCTTCAAATTTCCCTTGAAGAGTGTCCTTCTCTTGTTACACGGCTCAGTTTTTCTCAATGATTTCCTCCTATGATTTATTTAAGGCCTGGGTGGTGTGTGCTATTTCTTCATGTACCTTTCAAAGGAGTACTTCAATTGTGTCAGCAATCTTGCGGAGTTGAACCGGTGCATTTCCTTCTTCTGTTACTCCTTCTAGCAGGGGCGCAAAGGAGACTGGGCAGCTAGACTGGAGAGCTTGTTGTACTCCTTGGAGTTCGATCTCAATTCTATTGTACATGGTATCTTGCTTAGCTTCTTTCTTCTCAATTATCTCTTCTATGGCTTCATTCATAGTTGTGAGGAGAAAACTGAAGTCATATGGAGTGAGCATAGTCTTCAGCTTAGTCACGGGTGCTTTTGATTTCTTTCAGGAGGAATATTATGGAGGCGAACCCTTCCTTTTCCTTATGTTTTCTACTTCATCTACTAGCCTTTGTTTGACTTCCTCTAAGTCTTCGCCATTACCTCCTTGCTCCGGTGTAACAGATGTGGTTCTTACGGATCTGTTGTCTACATCCTGGATTTCCTCATCCTTCTTTGTCTGCTTTGTTTTCTTTCTCTTACTGGGTCTAGGTTTATTCTACGTAGCTTATGGGATGTCAATGTCAGACACTTCTGTGGGGTCATATGGAATAAGAAGGTCCGTTGACCATTCCTTGGTGATTTCCTCCAGGTCTTCTTCTGTCATCTTATAACAGGATTGAAGTTGTTCCTTGTTCTCATCAGCGCATGTTGTAAGATAGATAAAATGGTGATCTGCACTGAACTTTATCAAAGGTCAAAACCTGTGTAAAGTATTTGGGGTCACGCGTGGCTTGAACTAGATGGCGAGCTTCAACTGGGTGTAGTAGGTGTGAAATACGACATTGGATTTCCACTGCTTCTTCATGTTGTTCGAGTACCACAGGGTACTAAACTTTGTCGCCAGTGATTCAAAGGGGTCAATGTCGGGGAAGGTTGCACCTTCCAGTAGCTCCCATGCAACAAAATCTATAAGTATCAAAAGCCAACTAAAATGAAATTCATGGCCCTGATTCTGGGCTTCTTTGCAATCAATCTCTAGTTGATTCACTAGGTACTTTGCCTAGTTCATATGTAGTCCCTCTGCGCACTTTCCTACAAGGTCGACTACAAAGTTGGATACTTGCGTGGGTCAATTATTGCATACCAACTTCCCTGTGATCAATTGACAGGCAAGGCGCACTGCGCCACTTTCAATGGAATTTACCTCGTAGCCTCACACTCCTTTCTCAACATCACCATAAGCTTCTTTGATTTTCTGAGAAAGAGCATGATCCACAGTCTTTCCAGGATAGTACTCGTGGGGATTAGGGCCTTGGATGCTAAGCCCAGTGATCTGATTGATCAGTGCTGGATCAACTATTATATGATGGTTCAGCCATAAGTATCCTCCATGGTAACTTTCCAGTAACAACTTCACACAAGCATTCACCTCCTGGTGTCTGCCGAAGTGCAGTATCTTCATAACTTTTGAGCAAAGTGGACTATGCGAGGTTCATCATCCATTGCTAAGGGACGATCTTCAAATTATTTCCCTTGGTTATGGTTAGGTACTTGTATGGGGCAAGTGTGTTGTAGAATTTTAGATCCCCCAGGTTGAAGTCACTAAACTTCAACACTGCGATCTTGTCGTGATCTGCATGGACTACGCGTACCTCTTTCGGCAGGTATGCAATGACTAGAGTGTACTCAAAGTCTCTAGGCACACTATCTCTATTGATTTCACCACTCAAAGGTGGTATGTAAGTAGGTAGGATGGATGGGACCAACTTCACATTGGCCATATCATCTTTATGTTTGGTTCTTCTTTTTGTTCCGGCTCGGGATGTTCCTACTCGAGCAGTCGATGGGGAGGCTTGCACTCCTCTTGTCGATGATGCTTGTAAACCTGTAGACAATCCTTGTTCTGACATGACTCTTTCGGCTCTGAGGCTAGCGAGTACCTCTCTTACACATTCTTCAGCTACGCTAAATTCATCAGACATATATGCTCAGGATCAATAGCTCGGGTTCTCATAGTAACGTAGGCACTGTAGTAAGGTAGAGAGTAAGGGCGAAGTAATCATTGTTCAGAATTTAGGTAATTTGCAGGCTCAAATTCATGATTTAGAAAAAGTGTATTTTGTGCATGGCGCGATGGATTAAGTAACTCTGTAACAAATCATTTTCAATAGATATGAGGATTCCTTAACTCTGGTTCGATCCGTTATGGCATGGTCTAACGGTCTAGTGATGACCCATAAATGCTTTTCTATCCATTTGGGGTGGAAGTCGAATGGGTATATCAGCTCAACGACTATATTTCTTTGCCATGGAGAAGTGCCATAGGTCGTTGTTCTGATATCCCAACAAAGCTCCCATTCTGTGAGTTTTCTTTCTACAATGTTCCATCTGGAATCTCCTGTAACTTTTCAATCTTTTCCCTCTTCTTACTTAACTTTCTATCCTTCTTCCCAATAATCTTCAACTCCGTCTGTCTTTTTCTGTTTTGATTCCTATCTTCTTTTAGCATACTCAGTGCATGTTGTTGAGATTCTCTTTGAGGTAATAATTTTTCTTTCTTTGGGACAGGTGCTTCAGTCTTCTACGAGCCTTGTGACATTCTTTTAGCTTCGACATTGGGGTCTCTAGTGTCAAGGAGCTTCAATCTGTTCTTATGTTCTTCAATCAACTATGCAATCTTCTTAGTCATAAAATCTTTTAATTCTTGTTTCTTCAGTTCCAAAACTTCTACTTCTTCCTTCTATCTGTCAATCCAAGGTTTTCCAAGTAACATAGTAAACAAGGCATTGTCCTCAATAAATGTAATAACCTAAAAATATTCTTCAGTCAAAGTTCCATTAGCATTCGTAAATATCTGAGTGATCCTTCTACATAGGTTTACCAATTTTCTTTGAAAGAGTCCTATTCCTCCTAGTGAAGGAATCATGGCAGGCCTCCCTCTATCTTCCCATGTTCTCTCTGTCATGATATTCATCTTTGTTTCCTCATCTAGAACACAATCAATGTCAAAGTCCCCTATCCTTACTTCGATGCATTCCTTTTCTTTAAATATCTCTGATAATCTAACATGTCAGTGTTCATTCATGGTTTCTTTCATCTGAATTAATACTTTCTCTGATTCTTTCTGAGGTTCTGTTATCTATGGATTTTCCTTAGGGTTCAAATTCATTCCTTCGAACCTAGCAATCATTCTGGGGCAATCCAATACTTCATGATTCAGAGCTTTGCAACAAAGACAACTAGGTCCTCTACCAGAGAATTCCTTAGCTAGATGTCCCAGTTTTATACAACTATAATAGAGGGTTAATTATCTCTTTCTCTTAAATGATCCCAAACTTCTTCTATACTGTGCATCAGGATCATGGTAACTAGCCTACAAAAATTTATTTCTAGGATCCTGCATCCATTTGTTAGTCCAAACATTCTTTCTATTCATAGGTATAACATATCTATCATTATTCTTATCAGATCTATTCATATCAAACTTTCTTTCTTCTATTAATGCCCTAGGTTTTAATTTAGGATCGAATCTATAAAAAATACCTAGATCCATACTTTAGAAACAAAAATTTCTACTTACTTCTACAGGGCACAAAGCTTTCAGATCTAAGGCTTTCTTATCTTTATCAGAGCACAGAGCTTACAGATCTTACCTCTTTTCTTCAGATTTGATCTCTTTCTTTCAGAAATTTCCACTTTTAACTTTCTTAGAGCACGAAGCATTTGGATCTTGATTCTCTTCTTCAAATCTAATCTTCCTTTCTTCAAATCTAACCTTTCTTTCTTGGCACAAAGCTTCACAAGTTAAGTAGAACACTGCGCACTAGGGAAACATATCTATGCACAAAGATTTCTTTGCACAAAGCTTCTTCTTCTCTAGTTCCTAGCAATCACAGTTTCAAGTCCCATCAATGGAACCATTTGTTGGCACAGGGGCAGACCTAAGGTTCAATGCTCAAGAGAGAACCAACAAAACCCTAACTACTGGCCCTTTCGGCAACACCTACAAAGCAGATGAAGTCTCACCTAAGGTAGAGGCAGGGGTGGTTACAAGAACCAGGTCTCTGCAACATTAGCTAGGACACAGATCTGTGATTATAACACTTAAAGTGCACTTAGCATCAATCCTTCATCAATATTCACCCCTTATTATACTTCACAGATAGTGTAGAGAATCATAACATTTACTTAGATCTAAGATATTTCAGCACTTAGCAACAATAACTAGATCAGATCCAATGTATTGGCACTAAGAATCTTCACACATATCAGATCTAACATTCATACACATCTAAGAAGTGCAAAGCATAAGTAGATCTATCTAAATATATGAAAGCACTTAGCAAAGAAAGAGATAAACACATCAAGTCAAAGCACAAAGCATCACACACAGATTTACATGGTTCACCCCCACCCTGGGGCTACATCCACCAACTCTTATTCTTTATTATATTGGTCAAGCAGTTACAACACAGAGCCTCAACAATCCTTACTCTGCACAGGACAGAAGATTTGCGCAACTCGCTAGATCCTTCTTCCTTGCACTTTAGCAGAAATCCTTTCACAACCTCCTATAATCACTTGCACTTAACTCTGCAAGCCTCTTAAAATCATGCAAAGAGCATTTACAATCCACCTCTGATCACACAGATCTAATTACTAGCACTAAGCCATCGACTCTTCTTACATTTCTTAAGTATCTATTTATACATTACAAAAGTGGGCCTAAGTGTGGGTAAACCCATGGGCCAACATCCCTTTCCCATTACATTAACCCAAAACCCTAAAAGAGGCCCAAAGTGGACAGAGATCCCGTGATCTCTACTTCACCTAGCTCTCCATCTTTGGCAGGGTGTCAAAGCCCAAAACGGTCAATTACGATGAAGTGTTCCTCAAAACTTGGTCAAGGGCCAGCAGCTAGAAAGATCACCATTGGATCATTGAGATTGTGCCATAATGGATGAAATTTCATTGATTGAGGCATTCTTGTCCATTGGAGGAATCTGTTACGATGTTGTATATTTATCACGTCAAATGTTGCACCGAGAACAATTTTTCAAATTGTGAGTATCCGAGCTCGCATAGAATTCATTGTTATCGTGCCATACCTATTGAAACCTCACCACTCATTCTATTACATTGAGTGTTTGTTCACTGACAAGAGATATCTGATCTCGAGCATGTATGTCGGGTGACTTTAGCGCAGTAGAGAAATCCGTCGAAGAGATCCTCATAGACCTCATGGATGAGAAGGTCATGTCCACAGGGGCACAAGCCTCATCAACTAGAGGATTGCAAGCATCCCCATCGACTACATGTTGATATGGGCCCTCTAGAACTACGACAGAGAAGCGGAGCAAGCATCATGATGACTTGGTGAACGTGAAGCTCATCCCATCAATATTTCCCAACTACATCCCGCCTCTAGCTAGCACAGTTATTTCTGACAACGTCTTAAGGGACTTCGACTATACATTTATCACTACGTACCTCCCAAAGGGGATACGCGCAATTGGATCGCAGTTGGGACAAATTCTGATGTTGAAGATCAATGATTTTAACTTGGGAGATCGCAAGAATTATGGGATGCTCGCCCCACACAAGTATTTGACTAAGACAACAGAGAAGAAGTCAAAGATAATCCCCTAGCCGTGGACCATGGACATTGCGAGGTCCACCATCCTTAATGTGATGAAGATACCACATTTAGGTTAACGTGTGCGTTAAAATCCTCCTGTCTTGCTACCATGGAGGTTATCTTTGGTTGGATAGACACATCACCATAGATCCAATGTTGATCCATCTGATCATAGGATTAAGCATGCAAGGACCAGACCCACAGGAATTTTACCCAAGGAAGGTTGCAGATCATGCCCTGGTGCAGCGAATCAAAGACACTTATGGCAGTGTGGAGAAGGGGAAGTGGGGCTACAAGATATCCTCCATCCGGAATGGTGCAGTGTGCCTAGCCTACCAATTGATCATTGGTAAGCTTCTCAGAAAGAATAGACCCACGCAGGTCATGGGGTTCATTTTCGACCTCTCGGGAAAATGCATTGAAGGGCTACAAATGATCTGGGCAAGCTACCTCATCCACCAGTTAGAGAAAGACTGTCATGAAGCTCAGGATCAGGGCTACCAGTTCCATTTCAATTAGTTGTGGATTCTCATTTCCTTCATTGCTTGGGAGATGTTGGAAGGAGTGACCTTCCCTGAAATTGAGTCATCTGAACCACTAGCTATGAATTTCACTATGCTCTAGTATTCGAGCAACATGGAAAAACAATAACAGTCAAACACGGTGTTCCACACCTATTACCTGCAGCTGAAGAGGGATATTGAGTCCTTCCCTTGCATGACACTAAATACCCTACACAGGTTCAGGCCACTTGCAAATTTCCACACAGATATACATTTCATTTACATCACTACACACAGAGATGAACATAAAGAAGAGATACAGTCCTACTATAAGCTCACAGAGGAGGTCATGGAAGAAATAACCAAGGAATGGCCTACCGAGTTCCTTATACCAGTCAACCAGGCAGAACTGTCCGACCCCTAACTCATCGAAAGTCTTGTAGTCACTTGTGAAGAGTATGATGCATCCAAAGTAGAATGAAGAAGAAAGAAGAAGTACAGGAATTGAACAACACATCCAAGGAAACTACACCAGAGTCACCAGGAGGGGGAGGTGATGACGAAGTAGATCAGGAAGAGAATGAAGGGAAAGAATAAAAATTGAAACAAATTGAAGTGACACCGCCTAAGGATCCCCTTGATGAGGCTGAGACATCAAAGAAAAGAAATGTTTCCCCTAAGAAACCTTCATCATGGAAGAAGTCAAAAGCTAGTAAGCCCAAGTTGCAGACTATTCTCACAGTAGATGACATCGACCTCATCATTGTCGCTGTATCAGATACCTTAGAGGATATTTTACAACGCAACGAAGAAAAATAGGAGACCATGTATTATAGGATTGAAGTAGAGCTAAAAGGGGTACAACAATCCCTCTACTTAGGTTGCGTAGTGTCTATTGTGCCACCGTGATTTGAAGGAATTTAAGTGGGATATGAGCCTGCCCAGATATGCAAAATAGCAAATGTGTTAGAGGATCACCTTTGTCATGTCCATGAAGAAAAAGAGTAGGCCACAAAGGCATTGAAGCAAGCAAAAGAGGAATCCATATAGAAATGATGGGTTGCACAACAAGAAAAAGATGAACTCCAAGCGACTTGTAGAGGATAGAGCGCAGATCCAGAAGGAAAACGAACAGTTGTTCACAGAATAGATGGGAATTAAGGAGGCATTCACTAGAGAAATTCGCTCTATGTCAAGCATCACATAGATGGAAGAAGACCCAATGGAGATTCAAGTGGGGAAGCTTGTTGATGCCATTCAGTAGCTCTAACAAAGAAGAGCAGAACTGGAATTACAAGAAGTGCTAAGCACTTCGTAGGAAGTGCGAGACCAAATGGAAGAAACTACCCAGGGTGAAGTCGAGAGAATAAAGGCATTGGCTTTAAAATTCAAACAACTCAATAGTATAAGTGCGCAGACCCATGAGTGCCTTGCCGAGGACCCAAAACTAAAGACATTGGAGTCACAGCTCCAGGGGGAAAAGCAACAAGAAGCAATAGTGCAAGAGCAGTTGAATCCACTATAAATGGTGGAGAGGATGAAAAGGTTCCATAAACAACACATGGTTCAACAATAGGTCCATTCCATCTAGAATAAAGTCATAGAAGTGACCCAAGGGCTCCAACCAGCGTAGGATGAAGCTTGCACACCTTTTGAGGAGATTGAAGGACGAGGTGCAAAACTGGAACAAGTGGTCACAAAAATATAACAACACTTGAAAGGACCTATGACCGAGAAGTTTATTTAGGATTTCACCGAGTAGGAGGCTCTGGCGAAGCAGCAGGTTGAAGTAGCTCTAGATAATCTTGAGGCCTTCGAGGCAAAGTTACCCAGATCAGAGTGACTTGGGATGAGTCACATGTGAGTTTTGGTGGCTTGTTGGCCCTTGACCAAGTTTTGGAAGAAACTTGGTCATGTTTGACCATTTTGGGACTTCGACAGGATGGTCGAAGAATAGAGCACAAGGCAAAGAGGAGATTGTGGGATCTTACCCCTTTTGTGGGATTTTTTGGTTTAGGGTTTTATGTAATGGGTATGGCATGTTAGCCCATGGGTTTCTCATGTTTATGGCCCTTTTGTAAAGTATAAATAAGTAGCTTGGTGATGTAAGTGAGATATATGTGTGTGCTAAGTCAGTTGTAACCTAAGTGTTATGTTTTGCTAAGTGCAAGCAATGTAAGTAGTTAGATCTATGCGATTGAGTTATCTTTGTGCCTACTCTATGTTGAGAACTTGTAGAGCTAAGTGCAAGTGATTGTAAGAAGGCTCTATGCTTGAACCTAGCTCAGGGAAGGAGGATCTGGTGAGGTGCATGCAAATCTCCTGTCCTATGCGGAGTTGGTTTATGGCTCTGTGCATGTAAGAATATTGACATAATACAATAAAGAAGAAGAAGAGTTAGTGTATGTAGCCCCACACTGGGGTGAACCACATATATCCCGTGTTGTGGTTTCTTTGTGCATTATGGTTGTTATGTTATTGATGTGATTTATGCTTAGTGCAGTAATATATGTTATATGCTTCTGATGTAGTAGCTTAGTGCTTAGTGATATGAATGAATGATAGATCTGGTTTATTCTTATGTGTTAAGGATGTGTTAGATCTTGGTGAGTATTGTGTTGTTATGTAATTAGGGTTTTCTCCTACGATGTGGATAAGGTATAAATATTAATGAATGTTAACTGCTAAAGTGCTCTGTTAAGTACTGTGATCACAGATCTGTGTCCCATCTAGGTTGTAGACACTTGAGTCCTGCAACCACCCCTGCCTCTACCTCGGGTGAGACTTCATCTACTTCACAGGTGTTGCTGAAAGGTCTGATAATTAGGGTTTTGTTGGTGTGTTGTTGAAGTGTTGAACCCTGGGTATGCCCATGTGCCAACAAGTATCTTATTTTTCCAAAACAATATAAGGTATATGTTTTTATTCATGCAGGTGTTGAGTACCTTAACGATGGAATTTCATTCCAAAACTTGTATACTTGTATAGAACTCATTTTCTAGTGTGATGTATTTTTTGGATATATATATTTGGATGTATTTTCAAAGTCGATATATGCCTGAAATTGCAACGTATTTTGTTCGTGCAGGCTAAGAGGGTCTTAACATGATCAAAATAATTGATTTATTTTAGATCGTAGATATCAGTCTCCTCTAGTGTGGCATATAACTCACTGAAGAAATGGTTAATCCGACAAAAAAAATATAGTTGAAATAAGAGAGGTATGTATTCTAGGATTTTGATATATGCGAAGACAAAAATAGATTAAAAATAGTAAAAATTATTAATTTAAAAAGAAAAAAAACTGTATATTTGGAATCTGCATAGCCGACTCTATCTATGTCTGTACTTTCACCAACAACTGAATTGTTTATATTATATAAAAATAATTTCAAAGACATAGATGTAGATAGGTATTCAAAAAAAATTAGGTTCTTATCAATTTGCAAACTAAACCACTAGGTTTGTTAACTTGAACCTAAATCAAAGGAAACCAAGTCAGCATACACATTTTCATCCCACCAAAAAAAAATGAATTCAAAAGAACATGCACATTTTCTTAAGAGTTTGCACTCTCTCTACCCCCTCTATAAGGTACCCTATCTATTATAATAGCATGAAACATAAATATTGTAGATAATAACAACAGAACAACACAATAGATGAAACCACAACACCAAATAAGACTTTTATTGATAGGAAACAATGTTCACTCTATTACAATAATTGTCAAGACAAAACTTCTCATACCCTCTACTCCTATTTATAGTAAATCTATCTATGTAAAAGAACAATCTAGAGGAAGATCCTTCTAGAATCGAAAGGTTCTATTAGGTTTTCTTACATTTGAATTATTCTTCCCTATTGCTAGGACTTCTTAATATTGGTCTTTATTACATAGAAATATGTTATTCTACCTATGTGAGGGGTTAGGGAGGTTAGGTCCCTAACATGCCCTCCCCCTTAAAAGCAACATTTTTCTCAAGGCTTGAGACAACAAAATTGTTGCAAAATGGTAGATGGATCCTAGGTGGAATTTACTGAAGTTGTATCTTTCCACTCGACTAACACTTCCTTATCGGTGCGGTGATGAAGAAGACACTCATGCTGGTCCAAAATGGGTTGTGGCTACAACCAGATGGATCCTTCCTCATCCTATTTAGGAAGGCTGGTTTGAGTTTAGTACTTAGTTCCAATCACCTTCTTTAAGCAGGAGACATGAAAAATTTGATGGAGCTTAAAATAACTGGGAAAAGCTAATTGATAGGCCACCTATCCCACGTGCTTGAGAAATATATAAGGAACATAAAATTTGGGTGCCATTTTCTGACAATGATGATCCTTGAGTGGATTTTTCTTATAAGGTTACAGTCGAAGAAACACCTGGTCGCATTCAACAAATGGACATTCAGAGTGAACATGATCTGCTTGTTGCTTCATGCGATTCTGAGCCATGACCAAATTCTCTTTGAGGGTACAGAGAATATCCTCTCGAATTGTAAGTTTTTGTTCAACCACCTAGACCTTCGAGACACCTAGCATGTATGAGATAACTGAAGGTGGATTTTTTCCATATACTACTTCAAAAGGAGTCATGCTTGTAGTTGTATGGTAAGAAGTGTTGTACCACCATTCAGCTAGTGGTAACCATTGAGCCCACTGATTTTTCCTTTCAGCTGAAAAACACCTCAAATATGTCTCGAAACACTTCTTGAAAACTTAATTTTAACCATTAGTCTGGGGATCATAGGTTGTGTTAATATGCAATTGGGTGCCCTATAACCTGAACAGTTCTTTCCAAAAATTGCTGGTAAAATTGGGATCTCGATTAGAAACAATGGAATGAGGAATTCCATGAATCTTGAATAACTGATACATGAAACGTTGAGCCACAATGGAGGTGGTAAATGTGTGTTGAAGATAACGTAAATGAGAATACTTGGATAGATGATCAACGACCACCATGATGATTTACTTATTCTTCGATTTAGGTAAGCCCAAAATAAAATACATAGAGATTTCCCTCCAAATAATGGGTGGAATCGAAAGCGGTTATAGTGTTTCGAGAGATTTGACTATTTCACCCTTGTTTCATTGAAAAACATCACATTCTGACACAAAATTTCAAACATCCTGTTTCATACCATCCCAAAAAAAAAACCATTTGACCCAGTCGTAGGTTTTGGTAAACCTTGAGTGCCCAGTTGTGGGTATAGCATGAAGCTAAGAAAGCATAGTGTATTTAAGTTGTGACTGTTTACTTAAATACAAGAAACATTTGTAGCGAAGCTCATCATTATGCCAAAAGTACCTGGGGGAAACTAGAGAATTGGCTTGCAATTGTTGGATCAGATGCGAAATTTTGGGATCTTGTAGTCATTCCTGGCGAACAACTTGGAGACAATCTGGTACAATGGAGAGGGAAAAAAGGGACCCTTCATCTTCATATTATCTGGAAAGAGTGTTAGAAACCATGTTTTATTTTCCTTTCTTGTAAGTGATCTCATAATCATATCTAAAGAGCTTAGTCACCCATTTTTTTCGCTCTGGGGAGGAAGGTTGTTGCACCAAAAAATACTTGAGGCTTTGATGATTTGTCTAAATTTGGAATTATTTCCCCAATAGATAAGGGCACCATAGATCTACCTCATGAAGAATAACCAACATTTCCTTTTCATAGATTGATTGGTCTAAATGTTTCTCTGACAATTGTTTTCTGGTAAAGGAAAAAGGTCGTCCATATTGCATAAGGACTACTCCAATTCCTCTTCCAGAAACATCACATTCTAGGACAAAGTTCTTTGTGAAATCAGGAAGGGATAGGACTAGAGTGGTTCACATAGCTACCTTCAAGGCTTGAAAGGCTTATTCACTTGTGAGAGTCCAAGTGAAAGAATTATTTTTAAGGAGAGTAGTGAGAGGCGTTGCAATCTTTGCATAATTCTTAACAAACTTACAATAATATCATGTTAACCCCAAAAAACCACACAATATTTTGAGAGTCTTGGGGCGAGGCCAATCCTACATTGCTTCAATCTTCTTAGGATACACCCTAACACCTTCCTTTCCAACAAGATGACCCAAGTAGTCCCCTTCTGATGCCCTAAAAGCACATTTAGATTGTTTGAGGAATATTTGGTGCTGAGAGAGTAGATGTATAACTCGATCCACATGAGCAATATGGGTTGTCCAGGTTTTACTATAGATGAGAATATCATCAAAGAATACTAAGACAAATTGATGGAGAAAAGGATGGAAGACATGATTCATGAGGCTTTGGAAAGTGGAGGGATAATTACACAAGACAAAGGGCATGGCCAAAAACTCATAGTGGCCCTCTTGAGTTCAAAATGCAATCTCAGGAATGTATTCCTCTTTCATACGTATCTGGTGGTAGCCAGAATGAAGATCAACTTTAGAAAAGAAATGGGCACCACTCAATTCATTCAAGATATCATGAATGATAGGAATGGGGAATTTGTCTTTGATGGTGAGTTTGTGAGGGTGAAAAAGTCAAGACATATGCACCAAGAGCCTTATTTTTTAAGTACCATGACCACATGAGAAGAATAAGGGCTCATTCTAGGACAAATAACACCTGCAGTGAGAAATTCTTGAACAATTTTCTCAATTTCATTTTTATGGGCAAAGGGATGATGATACAGATGAAAATTGGGAGGAAGCTTGTCAGGGAAAAGGGGAATGGAATGATCATGAAAACCACGGGAACAAGGGAGTACCTGAGGAGTGGGAAAAAAAATTGATGTTTGGAGAGGATGGATTGGAGGTCCGACGACATAGAGGGTATCTAATGCTGTGAATGGAATGGTGTTGTTCAGTAATTCTGGAATGACCTTTTTTGAGGATCTTTTTAATGTGATGGGAATTGATGATCTCATGGGAAAATGTTGTGATGCCTTGGAACTTATACTAGTGGCCCTCCTAGTTGAATTGCATGGTTAATTCCTTAAAATCCATGAGAATGGGACCCAGCGTCCTGAGCCATTTGACACTCAACACAATGTCACAACCACCCATATCGATAGTAAGCATATGATATTTCATGTGGTACTGACCAATTTGGATATGCACATTTTCACAATGCCCCCCACATTTCATGGATCCACCATTGGCAATCATGATTTGAAAATTATTGACTGCACGAATATAGAAATTACTTTCTTGGGAAATGTCATGATGAATAAAATTATGGGTGCTTCCACTGTCAACAAGGATGATGACCTTTTGATGCTTAATGTAACCAATTATCTTGAGGTTTTGGGGAGGAGAGAATCCATTAAGAGAATTCAGGGAAATGACTGGTTCAACTTCGAGAGGGTCAGAAGGTGGATTCATGTCAATGGGTTCAGGTGACTCGGCCACAGGGGGAGCTTCAACATATTCATCAGCAACATCCTCAGATATGGCCATAATTATTTTTTTTCCTTACACTTGTGCCAAGGAAAATATTTGTCATCAAAATTATAACAAAGGCCCTTGAGTTGGCATTCAACCATTTCTTCCCTAGACAATTTATGAATCTTTAGGGGAGTGGAAGGAGGAGTGGGAGTGACTTTTTTAGGGCGAGGAATAAAGGAGGGTTTTCTGGTTTGAGAAGATACAAGATGTTGTGATTCCTTATCTCTTTTAGTATCTACCACCCAACTCTAAGGCCAAGCCATGAGTACATGGGCACATATATTTTCCTTAAAGCCACTGATAAAACATTCTCTGAAAAAGCATCAGACATTCCCTCTGTGTGGAAAGCCAATTTCTCAAAATAAGCTATAAAGTCTTCCACTATTCCAAATTGTTTCAACTTTTTCAAATAGCCTAAATGGTGGGTGAGTGTCAAAGCATTCATAAAGTTATGGAACAAATTGTTTCCAAGCCACGCACCCTTGGCGAGATTTTTTTCGCCATTTCCAACATTTTAGATCTAGATGGAAAACACCATACCTTAGTTTGGCTAGCTCATCAATAATTCAGTACAAAGAGAAATAATGTTCCATTTGAGTGACCCATATTGTGGGATATGAGCCATCAAATTTGCTCACCTCCACTCGAGGGGGATGCAGGTCCCACTGAAATTTGTGGGGATGGGGGGAAGAGGTGGATTGGTAGGATTTAGGACCATCATGGTTATAAGGTGTGGAAGAAGAGAAATGATCTGGGGTGGGCTTAAACAAGGTATTCAATTTTTTCACTGCGTCTTGGCATTACTGACAGGTGGTAGTCAATTGAGTGATGGTTGTGGAAGTGATTTGAGTGGAGTAAATTGAGAATCAATGTTACCAATATTGGACATGATGGAAGAGATATCACTGCGGGTTTGGTCATGATATTTGGCCAAGGTGGTGAGACATTGTTCCCAATATTGGTTGCGAGTGTGGTCCATGGGGATGGTTAAGGGGTGGGGAATGGGACCACACATAAATGAGTTACTGGTTATTGGTACCACTACGATCGATGCAAAGAGAGGAAGTCAATGGGATAGATTCCCAATACGGGTGTCGGGAAGGGATCGGTTCCATAGAAAAAAAAATTGTTGAAAATCATAGGTATGAATATCATCAGGGTGAAGAGAGGAATCTAATGGTATAGGTCTCAAATAATGGTGCCCAACTATTTAATAGGAAAAATGTGTAGGAATTTTGCAACCAGAAGGAAGAAGGTACAATTGCATGACAATAGTTATTGTTTGTTCTGGTTTTTTTTTCTGTCCCAAAGGTTAGGGTATTCAGGGTTTCTACATACAAGGGTTTTCCATGTGTTATATCTATCTAATATACATGCGGGATCCAAAAATAGTACTTCGCCCAATATCTCAGGGAACCAACTAAGGATGCTATACTGTGCCCTTATCCGTACTACCCAACTATCCATGTACTAAAGAGTATATTCTGGAGTGTTTTTCTTGGTGGCACTATAGCATTCAGGCATTCGATTGGTTTATCTATGGAGGGATTAGGAATATCTAGGTTGATACATATACATGTTTTTTTTGATGCACTACCACTCAAAGGGGTACCAACAATGGTTACAGTTGTGTCCAACAATGTGCACTTAAGTATCACTTGTATTTCCTGTGTGTATGCTTCCCTGACCACAAATTTATGCATTGAACGATAGATCTTTGTAGCTTAAAGATGCCTGAATATGTCTCTACCCTGAAAAACATTAACCCACAATTTTATGTCAAGGAAAGTGCTCTGATACCACTTTTAAGGTTCTAGATCTATTATAATAGCATGAAACAAAAATATTGTAGAGAATATCAGTGGAAGAACACAGGAGATGAAACCACAACACCAAATAATACCTTTATTAATAAGAAACAATGTCCACTTGCCTCTTTGAGGGGGAAACCTCCAACAGAGTAGCGCTCTATTACAATAATTCTCAATAAAAAACTTCGCATACCCTCTACTCCTATTTATACTAAATATATCTATCCAAAATAACAATCTAGAGGAATATCCTTCTAGAAGAAGAAGCTTCTATTAGGTCTTCTTATATTTCACTTATTCTTTCTTATTTCTAGGCCTTATTAATATTGGCCCTTATTACATGGAAATATATTATTGTACCTACGTGAGGGGTTAAGGAGGTTAGGTCCCTAACACCCTCTTTGTCTCCCTCTCCCTCCCTCTCACACACTCTCTCTACCCCTCCTCTTTTTCTTGCTCTCTCCCCCTCTCACACTCTCACGCACTCTCTTCCCCCCTACCTCTCACTGTATCTCCTCTATATCTCCTACATCTACCCCTCTCTGCTACATTTATCTCTCTCTCTCTACCCCCCTCTCTATATTCCTCTCTTTCCCTCTCACACACTCACACACTCCCTCTACTACCTTCTATGTCTTTCTCTCTCTCCTTCCCACACTTTCACACAGACACTTTCTATACCCCCTCTATGTATTCCTCTCTCTCCTTCCCATGCTCTAAAACACTCACTCTATACCTCCCCTCTTTGTATTCCTCTCTCTCCCTCCCACACTCTCACACATACACTTTTTATCCCCCCTCTGTGTATTCCTCTTTCTCCCTCCCACACTCTAACAAAATCACTATCTACCTCCCCTTTTTGTCTTTCTCTCTCTCTTTCTCACACTCTCACACACTAGCAAGTTTGGCACATTGCAAGGCAAGGCATGGTAAGGCAATAAATTCCCTTGACCTAGAAATGGAAAATCATGTCAAGACTTAGACCTAGACATAGAATTAGACTTATATCATGACCTAGACCTAGACATTTCCTCACCATGCCTCACACTCACACTCCCACTCCCTCTCTATCTCCCCACTCTTTTAATCTCTCCCTCTCTCTCCCTCCATCTATTTCTCTCCCTCCTCCATCCC
>JZKD02S1853311.1:357582-377218 GCA_000966675.3 Picea glauca
CTGACATAAATAAAATAGAATTACTAATCTAATATGTCCCAATTAAGGGGTAATGAGCCAATATTAGGGCTTAACAGATCAACTATTGGCCAAGTGGTTTACCAAGTCACTCATTGGTTCTATAGCCCATGATGTTGCCATGGGTGGTGTTGTCACTTAAGAGCAGGCGATTAGTCGTGCTCAATATTTGGATCTCGTTTATTCACAAATGGGCACACTATATGACTTGATCCTTGATTCTCCTCATCCATGATCCAGGTGGATATCATTGGCCACCCACCTTTTTCAATTGGCTCAAAACAATTTTCTGGCAATTTTGGTAATTTATTATTTTTAGTAGTTTTTAACTTCAGGGACCATTTTGAGGGCCTAAATGAAGTTTTTTTGGGATAGATATTCTCAATGATAACCAACATCTTTGATTGAGACCCCTAAATGAATCTTCCTGGCGATACCTTTCCAAGGAGCTATTGTACGCCCCAAACGGAGATCGTATGCCAAAGTTACGCCCCCGTGAAATTGATACACCAAACTACCCAAAACGGGGTCCACAAAACTGTTGGATTTTCATCTTTTGGGGTTAGGGTTTTGGATTTTATTTATGATAAAAAGGCCCTTAGAGCCTCATTTTAATAATCATATTCTTGCGAATGCGAGTAGCCATCACATCTCTTCTCAGAGATAAGCTGCCACCATTCTAGAGAGTCTTTCACTCTGTATTTTTACAATCTCTGTACATTTTCATTAATAGAAATTGTGTATTACTGTATCTTTGTGTTTATGGTTGCATATTTGATACATTTATGTTATATTATTGGATATCCACGATATCTCTTTTCATTTAGTTATTATATCTTTTCTCTCATTTTGTGCTGAAAATAATCTGGATCAGTGGTATCAGAGAAGGCTGCTCTTGATCATCTTTTTTAGTGCATGTCCCCGACGAGGTCTGAGTATAGCAAGTTGGGTATCAAGATTTTCTCTCTTGAAGACAATATCTTACGCACTCCTAAAAAACCCTCCATGGTAGAAGAAAAGAAAAACAACAGAGCAGACGATCCTATCAATTTGTTGCTTGAGAAATCTTTAATGTTTGTCGATAGAAATAGGGGCATCTTCATCAAACAACCACTTTGGAAGAACCTCTCCTTTAAAGGTATAGGTTAATTTTTATATTCCCGTATTTGAAGGTCATATAGATGCGAATGAACTAGACAAATGGTTAAATCTATTATAAGGTGATTTCTATGTTCATAATTTTTTCGACAGGGAAAAGATCACCTTCGCACTCCTTAAAGCTCTCCCAGATGTAAAAAATTGGTGGGAAACTTACTAGGATAAAAGTTCCACAGAGGATTCTGCAATATATGGGGTCGAGCCCACTTGGTATTTTTTTGTGGATGCAGTAAAGGAACAGTATTACCCTATTGGCAACTATGAGAACCAATACATGAGATGGACCACACTGTGGCAAGAGAGGGTCCAAGAAGTTCTGAAATTTACTAATACCTTCCATACCTTGCGCACCAAACTGGGTATCAAAGACTCTGAACGACATTTGGTTCTGAAATACCATGGGGCTCTACACAGATACATCCAAACTGAAATGGATTTTCTGGACATCTCATCACTCAGTGTTTCTTATTGATATGTTGTTAAAATCGAGTAGAAATTTAAACACCAGAACAAACGAGAGTTTGGTTCTGCAAATCCAAAACAACCAAAGTATGAAAAAAATGGCCCTAACAAACAGTCTCCCGAAAACCAGTCCAAGCCATAGGAAAAGAAGGGTCACGGGAAGACAAAGAAGGACACCAGAAAGTGGTGCAATTTCCACAAAAGTACCTAGTACAACACCGATGAATGTTTCTCAAAACAGTCATTGGTGGCCGAGATCAAAGATAAGGAGCCAAAACCTGATTCAGAATATGATTCTAAAAATACTAGTAAAAGACAAATCATCAACATAGACCCCATTGCTATTGTTGCTATCGCAACAATTCAACTAGAAGAAGCAACAGATCCTGAAGAGGGGGAGCACCTTTTTCATTCACATACATGGGTGAAAGGGACCCCGTTGCATTTTATTGTTGATAGCCTAAGCCAGAATAACCTCATCTCAACAGAGGTCAGAAGATAGTTGGGATTGTCGACAACACCACACCCACAATCATACAACATCGGGTGGTTTCACCAAGGACGAGATCTTCGTATTAACCACCAGTGTCGATTGTCATATAGAATCCAACCCTTCAAGGATGAGGTATTATGTGATGTATCCCCACTGGATGTCTATGATGTTCTCTTGGGCCATCCATATATGTGGAGAATCCATGTTGTTTATGAGTCTTGACCCTGCAGTGTCATTATTTCTCTGGGGGATCATATCTATAGAATACCAAAGGTAGTTCTGACTACTGTTCCAACTAAACAATTTCACAAGGTATTATCTCATACTACAAAATTCAGCTTCTTCACAATCTGTTCAAAAGGTGAACAGAAGGATACTGCAAACACTACAACCTCGGCCCAAGCACCTTCTATCCAACAGAAGTAGGTCAACAAGATTGAAAAAAAGTGTAAATATTCCTTCTTCACACAGGAATCTTATGTATCCATCATGGTTAAAAATTTCCAACCCTTCCATCCACATGTTCGTGACAACCTTCAACAAGCTAAGCAACACAACTTCTCCAACAAGGCAAGCAGCTCATCAAGATGCAGATTCAGCAAACACTTTTCCCTCTCCCCCGAAAACTTAACTCAATGGAGACCATTTCTTATTAAGGAGGGAATATTGATCCAGTTGGATATTGGTGGCCACCCAACTTTTCCAACTGGCTCAAAACATTTTTCTGGCAATTTTAATAATTTACTATTTTTAGCAGTTTTTAACTTCCGGGGACATTTTGAGGGCCTAAATGAATTTTTTTTTGGATAGAGCTTCTCAATGATAGATAAAGGCTCTAATTGAGCCCCCTAAATGAATATCCTTGATGATACCTTTCAAACGAGCTATCGTGTGCCCCAAACAGAGATCGTATGCCAAAGTTACGTCCCTCGGAAGTTGATACACCAAACTACCCAAAACAGGGTCCACAAAACTGTTGGCTTTTCATCTTCTAGGGTTAGGGTTTTGGAATTTATTAATGATAAAAAGGCCCTTAGAGCCTCATTTTAATAATCATATTCTTTTGAATGCGAGTATCCATAACATCTCTTCTCAGAGATAAGCTGCCACCATTCTAGCGAGTCTTTCACTCTGTATTTTTATAGTCTCTCTACATTTCTTTCATTAATAGAAATCATCTATTACTGTATCTATGTGTTTATGGTTTCATATATGATACATTTCTATTATATTATTGGATATCTGTGATATCTTTGTGCATTTATTTATTATATCTCCGCTCTCATTTCATGCCAAAAATAATCTGGATCAGTCCATCTACGAATCCAACCCCAACACCTCCAGTAGCTTCTCATGCTATTGATAGCATGATTGACGCTTTTCATGTTGAGTCTCAATCTGAACAAGTCAGTCATTCCAATCCCAAGTCTACTACTCCTAATTTATAAAAATACTCCTCCTTCGACTCCTTCTCCCAGTAAAACCTCTGAAATTAATTCAGTTCAATCTACACCTATCGGTAAAAATCAAAATAAAAAGAAAGGGAAGGGTAAGAATAAAGAAGACAAAAATAATAATCAACAATCTGAGAAACCCATGACTCATCTTGTTGATGAAAAATAAAAATGCAAAGGCTCTAATTGAGCCCCCTAAATGAATCTCCTTGACGATACCTTTTGAATGAGCTATCGTGCGCCCCAAATGGAGATCATATGCCAAAGTTACGTCCCTGGGAAGTTGATACACCAAACTACCCAAAACAGGGTCCACAAAACTGTTGCCTTTTCATCTTCTGGGGTTAGGTTTTTGGATTTTATTTATGATAAAAAGGTCCTTAGAGCCTCATTATAATAATCATCTTCTTTTGAATGCGAGTAGTCGTCACATCTCTTCTCAGAGATAAGTTGCCACCATTCTAGCGAGTCATTCACTCTATATTTTTATAGTCTCTATACATTTATTTCATTAATAGAAATCATGTATTACTGTATCTATGTGTTTATGGTTGCATATATAATACATTTATGTTATATTATTGAATATCTGTGATATCTTTGTGCATTTCTTTATTATATCTCTTCTCTCGTTTCGTGCTGAAAATAATCCAGATCGGTCCATCTACGGATCCAACCCTAACACCTCCAGTAGCTTCTCATGCTATTGATGGCATGATTGGTGCTTAATGTTGATTCTCATTCTAAACAAGTTAGTCATTCCAATCCCAAGTCTACTACTCCTAATGTATAAAAATACTCCTCCTTCGACCCCTTCTCCCAGTAAAACCTTCGAAGTTAATTCGATTCAATCTACACCTACCGGTAAAAATCAAAATAAAAAGAAAGGGAAGGGTAAGAATAAAAAGGACAAAAATAATAATTAACAATCTAAGAAACCCATGACTCAGCTTGTTGATGAAAAAGAAAAACGCAAACCTCGTTATCCTTTCCTTATTTATGGTGAGGATCATTATATGGAAGATTGTCCACGACGTGCTGAGGTTAATAAGTTCCTACAAGGGATAGGAACACCTCCTAAACCTGTCATTTTGTCACAACCATTTCCTTCTCAGCAACAGGACCAATTGGTCATTCATGACCAACATTCTCCCTCTACCACGTCTTATGTACTTATATCTATTGGTGAATCCAAGAAGAATAAAGTTGCAGTCGTAACTCGAGACAAAGATTAATCTCCTTAGAAAGAGAAAGTTGATGATTCACAACCTCCATTGGTTCAACCTCCTCCACCAACTTCACCTCCAAACGGTCCTCTTCGTCTCAAATGACCGGTCCTAGATACAATTCGTCTTCCTCCCCCTAAGGGTTTTGTTCTAAAGTCATCTTTTAATCCTCACGTACACACTTCCCAAAACTACATTATTTTAGAAGACCTTGTGCAAGCACCCTCTGCGATGTTAGCTCTCAAAGTCCTTCAAAGTTGTCCTACTCATGGAAGGCGTTGTTAAAGGATATTGGTGGAATTGATCCTACTGATACAAATTTGATAATCTTTGACTTGGAAGATCATATTCCAATGCTTCCTCCTCAATTAGTGTTTCAAATACAAGTTGTTGTGGAAAATAAGAATATTTGTCGCACCATTATTGACGAAGGAGCCTCAAATTGAATCATGTTCATTACCTGTTGGAAAGCCATTGGCTCTGCTTCCCTTACCGAGTCACACAATACTCTCAAGGATTTTAATGGTACAAGGTTTAATCCTTATGGTTTTCTTCCTTCATTGTCTATTATGTTAGAAGGAAGACAGGTTAATGTTGAAGTTGAGGTCTTTGATGCACCTCTAGCTTACAACCTTCTACTTGGTCGTAGTTGGATTGATTCCATGTGAGAAGTTGTTTCTACTCTTTTCCATTTGTTACGTTTCCCGCACCAAGGAAAAATCATTATTGTCAATCAACTGGCCTTCTTTAATTCTGATTCACGTACTAGCAACGTACCTTTCATTGCGAGAGCACCTCCCAGTTATGATAATGTTGGTGTGGGTCTTTTAAAATATTCATCGTTAATGGGTACATTTCCTATTCCACCACCCAATATTCCTCCTTTTGTCATTTTGATTAACATGATATTGACCTTTTTTAGTGAAACCCCTGAGTCTTATGACCAGTGGATAGTACCTAGCTCTGATGAGTGTCTTCATTATGGCGACCGAATGCCTTTGAGTCTGGTAGACTTGGATTATCAAGCTATTCAATCAGAAACTCCTTCTCCTCATTCTCTCTATGATATGTCTCTTGATCTGTTTCATTAGGGTTATTAGCCAACTCATTAAGGTTTCTTCTTTCTTCCTGGAGTATTCTATTCTCGTCAGGTTTATACGTGCAGGTAAATACCTCATGCAGCTACCATAATATCAACACTCCCTCTTAGCTAGGGAGGTATTATAGGTAATGGTCTTGAGAACAAAACATACCATTCACCCGGTAGCATCAACATAGTCGTCTAGACTATCTCCATGAGCATCATTATCACCATTGGTGTCATCAACTGCATCATCTCTCGAAACCATACTCTATATGAGTAATCACACATGATGTTGGATAAGTCACTCACACTAAAGAGTGATACAAGAGCCATTCTTCTAATCTAGACATATGTCCTAGAAGAGTAGATGTTCTGAACCAATTTTCATCTGGGAAATCTCTGTCCTTTAATCATTCATCTGGATGATAATAATTTACCAAATCGTTGATAGTCTTCAACGTAATCGGAACAAAATATAACACAACTATGTCTATCCATAGTAATACATAAATACAATCCAGTGGTACACTACCACACCAAGTAGAAAACAAGTACTTGATCAGTAACGTATAGTCACAAATAGTGGAACACATCCACCACAGTAGTATACATATACTATCATATAGTCTTCATAACAATCATCTGATATCAACCTGCATAGAAACAATGTTATGATATAAACTGAATCATCTAGGACAATCTTTCACTCACGTCTATGAGATATGAAAGAATATCTGCCCTCAGAGTAGAACATCAACAATGGGCTATCTGCCTTATTCTTCTCAAACAAGGAAGAATGGTTGTTCTTATTTCTGAGCCTGGACCATTCCTCACCCTGGGCCATTCCTCCGACACTAAACAAAGTGTAACCTCGAGAGAATGAATATTCCCTAAGGAATTCTTGTCCCTGATTATTGAGCCTGGACCATTCCTCTGGCACTAAACAAAGTGCAATCTGGAGAGAATTAATACACCCTAAGGAATGACTATCCAGACCATTTCCTATGTTAACCACAAGAGGAAAATATTGTCCTGTACCAACCTCTAAAACAGACCATTCCTCATGTTAAACATAATGAGAAATCGTTGTCTAATGAGGCGGGCCATTCTTCTTGAGTAAAACTCAATAAGAGAGACTTCCCTAGACCACTCCCCATGTTAGCCACAATGGGAAGTCACTTTCTATGGTACATTAGCAATCTCGACCATTTTCTGAACTGGAAAATGTCTGTCCATTAGAAACCTCAATCCACTTTCCAAACTGGAAAGAATCTACTCATCCTGGACCATTTTTTGAACTAAAAAATGACTGTCCAATAATACATCAGTGCTCCCTCCCAACCTGGGAGTCTTTATTTTCAATAATGAAGTTGTCTCCATGAGCTTCAGCTTGAGTACACAAACTCTTTCATCTTGGAAAAAAGATTTACTAAAATGTCTGCTTATCTACTCATTTGTGGAGATATGTATTGGAGAATCTCTTTCTCCTTTCTAGACTTCATCATGGATAATGTAATGCTTGATTTCAAAATGTACTTTGGCTGGAACACTGGTTTTCTTTGAAGGATTCATGCAGATCTGATCAATAGAGTATATTATTGTTGGAAAACTAGAACATATCCATGTGACACTTCTTCTTTCATCATGAGATCTGATCTACTGAGTAATCATCTTGATACAATATCTCTGTTATAGAAAATATTCACCACGCTTCTTTTGTGCACTGGAGGTTCTCCACCAAGTTATCTTCCTCCATCTGCATATAAGGGTCTCTTTCTCAAACTCTTGAGGTTGCTTTTCATACACGCTTTGTTCAATTGTTCTAGAGAACATTCTTTGCAGTCATCTGATGTAGAAATCCAACCCATGGATGTTGCGGATGATATATTGAGTTATGTAGAGGTATGTATGGTTTAATGGAACAAATAATCATCATAATATTCTCCCTCCATCTGGGAGAACCTCTAGCTATGGATCTTTCAATTCTTGTATTCATATACACTATTCTTCATCACTATTTTCAGTTCCTTTGCTTGATTTCTTTTAGTGAGTTCATGTCAGGCTGGTAATCTTGTGATTCTTAATACAATGACTAGTTATTTTGGCTTCTCTTCCTTTCTTGGAATCTTCGTGTTCTTCCTGATGTGTTTCATTAGTTCTTGGGTTCATGGAGTTTCTTATAGATTCCATTCCCTAAATATTCCATTAGTTTCTTTCATCATAGGATCATGGATCTGGATGGACAATCATGGATACTTTAAGGCTTCTCTTCGAAGAAGACTTCTAAACACGTATTTATTTTCATGTCTGCTACCATGGATATATACTTCATCATCTTCAATGGATCATAGGATTAGCTCCCTCCTAATCCTTGCTTCATGTATGAATGCATTCTCTTCCTTTAGGTGATATATAATTGGCTCCCTCCATCTAGGAGAGTCCACACTTCTGTCTGCATCCTTATTTCCTTCTGCAAAGTGTTATAAGTCTTTCTCCAATTTCTTTCTGTCTTTGCTTCTCCTAAGTCTCTTCAGGATTGATCCTAATTTTGGCTTATCTTTTAATAGCTTCCACATGATTTGTTTGATGTATTTCATCTGTTCATGTGTTTTATCTGACTTGTATAATGATAGCAAGCCTTATCTTGTTTTTCTTCCATAGGTATAGTTCTTCTTGGAACACAATATATTCTAAGATATAGATATACAATATATGTGTAGAGACTATGCAAACAAGATATGTACAAGAACTAAGAAGAGTATTGTTACCTTCAGAAGAAGAAGTCTCTTCCATCCTGCTTAGTCTTCTTTGTAGGTTCCTTTTCTTCTGCAACTAATGCTTCGTGTGTCCCCTTCCTTTTCTTTAGTTTGGGACAATGATTCTTGTAGTGACCATACGTTTGACAGTTGAAGCATTGTATTTCTGAAATGTATTTCTCTTGATTTGGCTTTCTCCTTGAGTCAAAATTCCTTTTGTTCCTAAAATTCTTGAATCTTGCTATGAAGGCTTGATCATCATACTTCTTTTGGGGTTTCTCTTTTGCACTGCTCTTGGATTCTTCTTGAGCAAAGCAATTCCAAAGTTCTTCGAATGTAGGATACTCCTTCCTTGTGTTCATGCCTGTAGAAAATGCATCCCACGTCTTGGGAAGACCATTGAGTATTATGTTTACCAATTCCTTCTCTGAGATGGTCTCTTCAATGGCTTGTATTTGATCTCTTAACTGAGAGATTATTACAAAATATGATGTTATGTTGTCCTCATCATTCATCTTCATGTCACATAGCTCATTCTTCAAACTCATAACTTGTCCAATGTTTTTGACTGAGAAGAGATTTGTTAGGGCATCATACATCTTCTTAGATGAGTCAAGATGGGAGATGTAGGGTATCAAGTGGTCTTTTATATATTCCACTATGATACTCATAGCATTGATTCCATTGTCTTTGAACTTCTCCATAACTGCAACGTTTTGTGGTTCCTTCTCTTTTCCTTCTTCAAACACTATTTCCACGATCTTTCCTTTCACAATATTCAACACTTTATTCTTGGCAAGGATGAGGTAGATCCTTATATTCCATGCTCTAAAGTTAGAATCTCCATATAACATTTTCTCTGACTTCATAGAGTAAGTAATGGTTTCTTTGACTTGGTCAACCCTATATTTGACCAGAAACTCAAACTTGACATCTTGGCTTGCTGAGAGTATCAGGAGATGCACTAAACTAGGGCACACTGATCTGTCCAAAAATTAGGTCAATCCCTTCACTTAAGGTGCCTCAACAAGAGGATTAGGGTTTCTACAACTCCACCTGCTAGTAACCCTAGCTACAGGGCTATGGTGACTGCTCCTGCTAGAAACCCTAGCTACAGTTCTTCAACGAGATCAATATCCTTACGGCTATGTTTCCTTCCAGTGGTTAGACTGAATAAAGGAGGTGTGGGCCCATAACCTGTTAGAATATAGTGGATGTGCTCATTTTACCATTGACAATATCTCTATTGTCACCCAACCATAGGCCAAAGCCACCCTCYGAGCACCTTAACCTTGAYAGAGAATCACTCTGGAAGCAAACCCTAGGATAGATAGCCAAACAAAGGGTAGCACACCTTTCCCCAAGGATAACGCACCAACAAGAGCTAATCAGATAGTCCAAACACTATCCAAGAGATATTCCAAGCCAAAGCATAACTGCTAGCTGTAGCAGCTGCACCAACAACTCTCCTCCAAACCTATGCACAAAACTGGGCACTGGAGTGCGCACAAGTGTTGCTTTGAAATTTTGAGACTTCCTGTCAGAATGAGAACTGGCCTCCTGTATTTATACTAATTCTGGCTAACTTCTTGGGACAACTTCTCATTCTGGGTATCTTTATGTTCAGTATATTATTATTTCTTATGGCCGATTTCTTCTCTTGGAGGCTAATAACCTAATATAAATTATCTTATTGAGTCGACAAGTCCTCTAGGGTTATTATTCAACTCATTAGGGTTTCTTCTTGCTTCCCAGAGTATTATATTCTCATCAGGTTTACATGTGCAGGAAAATACCTCCTGCAGCTACCATAATATCAACAAAATACTCTAAATCAATAGTTATTTTCCAAGAGTTTGATTTGGAGTTTGAACGTGCCAAGTCAAATAAGTCTTTGGTTTTTGCTGAGTTTATCTGTGACCTTCCCTCTATTGAAATAGAAACTGTGGAAGAAGATTCATTTACTGATGAATCTCTCTTTCTAATCAGTTCTGACAACATATGGTATGGAGACATTATCATTTATCTCCAAACCTAAACTTTTTGGCCTTATATTTCTAGTATAGATCATTGTTGTATTCGGTATCAAGCCCGTCAATATATTATCCTTGGGGATACCCTTTACTGCCATGGTATTGATTCCATATTTTGACGATGTCTCACCTATGATGAAGCTGAGAAGTATTTGAATGACTGTTATTATGGAGCATGTGGTGGTCATATGTCTAGGTATGTCACTGTCCAAAATATCTTACGATATGGTTATTTATGGCCCTCATTGTTTAAGGATTTCATTAATGTCATCCAGAAATTCCATGCTTGCCAAACCTGCAACAATAAGATCCGATCTCATCCTACTCCCTTACACCCTATAGTTTTCTTCGGTCCATTCTCTAAATGGGGAATTGACTTCATGACATGTAACCCTCACTCGGACGGGGGGCATGGATACATCATTGTAGCCATGGATTATTTCACTAAGTGGGACGAGGCGATGCCTACATTTTATAATAATAGGAAAACTTCAGCATTATTCATATTCAATCATATCATTACTAGATTCGGTTCCCCTCAAGCCATCGTCACTAACAATGGTAGTCATTTTTAGAATTTCATGATGTCTGAACTTACTGAGAAGTTGGGTATTCAACATGAAAACTCAACCCCTTACTATCTGCATGCCAATGGCCAGGTTGAAACAATCAACAAAGTTCACACTACTATGCTTCGACGGATGGTAGGAATTCACAAGTCAAGTTGGCACACGATTCTCTTCTCGACATTATGGGCCTATCAGAGATTCATTAAGTCTACCATAAGGTTCACACCTATCCAATTAGTATATGGTATTGAAACAATTATGTCGATTGAATGTGAAATCCCATCTTTGAAACTAGTTGTCGAACTTCTCCCTAACACCTCAGCTGAAGAGGAACATCTCTTGTATTTGATAAAATTAGACGAGACTCACTGTGATGCTTCCTTAGTCATTGAAACTCAGAAAAGTGTGTCAAATCTCAATATGACAAGAATGTCAAACAACGTGTTTTTTTCTGAGGGTGATTTAGTTCTTCTTTACGAACAAGATCGTGACTTATTAAGGGTTGAAAAATTTGAGCCCATGTGGTGTGGACCTTATATTTTTAAACGAGTGTTGGAGAAAGGGGATTATGAGTTGGTAGATTATGATGGAATTCCTTTGAGTGAACCCAGAAATGGGCTTTACTTGAAGAAGTACTATGATTAATTTTTTTTTGCATAAGTGTTGTGTATTTTTAGTGTATCATACTCTTGTGTGATTTTTCATTTTTGGTTCCTCCTTTCAGCTGCATACCTTGCATTGTGCTTGGTTTCCATATGTCAGTGTCTTCACTACCCTATAGAGACTTTATTGATTGTGCTAGTCGCAGTACTCAAAACCTAGCATCTGTTGCTTGGGAAATCTATGCACCTACGAATGAATTAATAATTATACATGGTGTTTTCCTTGGTCGTGCAACTAATAATATCATGGAATACAGTGGAGTTATCGAGTTTCTAACTGACATTTCTTCACTTGGCATCCATCATCTTATTGTGTGACTTGATTTACAATTAGTAGTACTACAATTGAGTTACAATTATTCCATCTGAAGCCCTACTTTGTTACAGGTATACTTATGAATTCACCTCTTGGAAAGAAATTTTGATTACATTGAGTATCAACATATTCCTAGATGTCTAAATACATTGAGAGATGCATTTGCTAATTATGGGTTAGACAAACATTTGAGACATTTATAAACCCAATCACACTTTTTACAAAAACAAGTAAGCCAGTAGGAACTTTATATTTATAAAGACAAAAGTTACAAAAGTGTTTGTCCAAAGACCAAAATATCAAAAAGTGAATCTCATGGCTTCATGTACAAAAATCATCAAGTATGTTGCTCAGTGTAACAAACAATTGTATGTTCCACTTTACGGAGCAGTTGACCAATAGATGCAGATATGCCAACTGTGTGGAATTGATAGTGCCTAAGAAGTGCATCCACCATAGCACCAAGGACATTCATGGTTAGTCCCTCTAGGTTATATTCAATATCCTTGAGATCTATGATAGGTACCCTTACTACAACACCTCTCTCTTCTCACCTCTAGATGGGAGATGATTGGGGAGGGCGCTAAGGCCCCATGTCTGCATTGTTGAGAGCACTTGATTAGTCTCAGATCGATGACACAAAAAACTTTTTATATAATTAAAATATCAAAAACATTATATAAAAAAAAAATTCCTTCTTACCTATGTCCCCCCACTGACATCCCTCAAGAAGAGCTAAATCAGGATCCCCACGGAAATATTTCCCGGCATATGCATAATCCTCCACCATGATTAGCCGATTCCTCAGCCATTGGAAGAAAACATCGTCATATTTGACAATAGGAACGCCACTATGACGATCCATTAGATCCACCCACCTCTTCATCCTTGGATATTTTGGAGCAAGTATACCCTGCTCCACCTGTAGACGTAGGACATGAACTCTCCCCAAGAAGGACACCAAAATGGACCCATATCCAAATTTTTTCAATCGATCGTTTCTGCACTTTATGAGTTGTTTTTTCATGCTTTTTAGGACACCCTCACACTAGTTGAAGACCATGGGTTCCTTACACTCTATCTCATACTGAAAATGGATTTGCAAAGCTATGTGGGGATTTTCATTCTTTACCATGCGGGTAATGGTATAAAGGATGGTCCACAACGATAAATCTCGAACATCTTTGATGGCTACCTTGCCACTATGTTTTTACGTACCTGGCACACAATGGTGGGAAACATAGTAATCCATAGGTTCTCCTCCACCCCTGCTTATTGTGAGTGATACCATGAACTACGGCGAGACAACCTTATTAAAAAGTAGATATACTTTATATCTAATGTGAGTGTATGAACACCCACTCAAAAGGCTTGGTCGTTCACATCCCACATGTGAACCAAATACTCTAGCAACCTTAGTTAGTCTCTCATGCCATGAATCTTGAAAAACTTGAGTAACCCACATTGCCTTAGCACCATAACTATGACCGGGTCATTCTCGAAAAAATAATCCTCTTCCTCATGCTCTCATTCATGCCACTCGAGCATTTTGACCAAGGAAATCCTTCCAAGGGACATTAAAAGAATATTAGAAACATAAAAAATTCATTCTTGCAGAGCAACGTCATCACACCCTATCTATTGGGTCCCCTACAACGATGTCATATCATCACAGTTCACAAGACAATGGACCTACGATGATCTCAACATGCAAGTAGCCCCCAAAAATCGGGCTAAAATCCAAATTTAACCTATGAAAACAAAATTTGAAACCATGAAAGGATAAAGAAGAAGAAGATTATATTTTTGATGAAGATGGTTCGCGAAATGATCCACCAGGTGCTCTGAAATTGACAGTTGAAATTTGGGGAGAAAAGAGGGTTTTGGGGCACTATTTGGGTAAATTTGCAAATGAAATGGTAAAATGGTGTTTTGGCCTATTTTATTTTTTTTATCATATTTTATTGCAAAATTAAATTATTTTTATATTTTATCCATGCCCTAAAGTCTAACCAACTTTGCGAAGTGTTGACTATCACCATTCAAAAGGTCTAGGGACGAGCCATTTGAATAGGGTTCCACCCTTTTTTGATTTGTTTTTTTGTATTTTTCTTATGTACAGATACTTTTAGGGTTTTTTAGGAAAAACTCTGAGCACAGTCTTAATTATTTCTCACGCTTGTGAAACCATGAGAATGTAATCGAGTAATATTTTGTCATTTTTTCGAACTCACATTGGTAATATGGAAAACGAAAAACTATGGAGTATCCTTTAAGATTTTTTCAAGCTCCCTAAACATGAAAATATAGCTCGTAAAACTGTTTGAAGAAAACTGATGAGCGGTAGGTTATCTCTTCGTCAGTCTCTTCTCATTAGGGACTATTTAACGTACGATTTTCTTCGTCGCTACTGATGTCATTCAGAATTGGTGCTATTGGTAATGGGTACTTTTCATTCACTAGTACATTTATTGGGGGTGCGTCATCCTTCCTTGGAGGTAAATAGTCCCTGTGAAAAATTGTTGGTGGCACTGGGGTCGAAATTCTGACCACCTCCTCGACCTCCAAATACATTGTTTGCTTCGATTCTTTCTTCGTTGTGGTGGAAGGCCATGCCATTCTCGGTGGCACCATTATCTATGTATGATGGACTCTTGGATGAACTCTATGTGTCTGTGTAGGTTGCATTAACTTGGATTTGGTAGTTCAGATCTATTCACTCCCGCTTGCATGTAACAATGATTTAGAGTTTACTTACCTCTTGTTATTTTTGTGCTTTCATGCCAAGTATATATTTCATATTCTTCCTTAAATACCTTTTCCAATATGGCATCGTAGTTGGTGACTTGGTAACTAAATTCTCCTTTATTTATGAATCCTTCTAATGATTTTCCTTTCATACTATTGATATGTTTGTAATTTTCGACGACTTTTCCTATTTAATACTAATACAATGATTTTATGACATGTCATTCCTACCGCCTAGATATAGTTTCCATGCCTTAGTATATTTAACAATATTTTCATTTCCAAAATGCACATTCGTTCTTTTCTCTTCCAATGGTGTACTTCATAGTCGGGCTCGTCCATATCTTGTCACTTAAATTGACGCAGGGTTGTATTTGTGTGTGATGATTAGTCTATCTACACATTGTCAAATACCATGGGACTCAAACACTCTTTTTCTTTTTCCTCTATCTACTTTTTATTTGTTTTCTTTCCTTTTTCTACTTTTTATTTGATTTTTCTTGTTTTTCGTGTTACTATGGTACAATTACTATAATACAGGGGTTTTTGTGCTGCCCATATTACTGTGTAGATTGTCAATTGTCTATATAGAGTTTCAAACGACTCACATTCACAATTCCTTCTAGTATTTTTCCTTCCAAGTTTTCCAACCATGCAACACCTGTCTCGGTTATTTGCTGAATTACATAGGGTCCCAACCAATGCATGCAAAAAWTCCCTGGATGTTGTAGATACTTGTTGTCATAGAGTAGCACCAAATCACTGACCTGAAATTTCTTTGGTTAATGTGTCRATCGTGCTAGGCCTTCTCTCTGGMTTTTTGAACCTATTGATGGAATCCTGCAATAAACTAGTCCTCCTGAAACTATACTAACTGTGCCAACCACTCCTCTATCATGCAAATATCCTAGAAATCAGTGATCACTGCAATGCATAGGTTAGGTAGAATGAACTCCATTGGAATCACTGCTTCCTGCCCATAGACTAATTAGAAAGGTGTCTGTCCCATTAGATTCTTACTTGTAGTTCTATAATCCCATAGTACCACAGGGATTAGTAAGTTCCAATCATCTCTCCCAACATTGCAGATCTTTGTCAAAGCATTCTCCAATATCTTATTAAAAGATCCCCTTGTGTCATTGACTTGTGCGTGATATGGTGTACTCTTTTGATGATGAATATGAAAATCCTCTGTCAATGCTAAAATTGTTTTGTTCAGAAAGTGTGTACCTTGATCACTAAGTAATATGCACATACATCCAAACCTCATGACTACATTCTTGAATAGAAACTGTGCAATAGTCTATGTTTTACAATCAACAACCGGTGTTTCTTCCGCCCACGTCAAGTACTATATCATAGTGATGATGTATATTTCCCTTGATCTCTTTTCTTGTGGATTGATCAATCCTACAAAGTCAATGGACCACTTATCAAATTATTGAAACGTTACCTATGGATTTAATGACATTTCATCTCTCCTAGATGGTTTTCCCACTCATTGACATATGTCGTTGAAGTGTAGGCCACTAAAGCCCCATGCATAAAATATTTTGTGCCATTTCTTTTCCTACATAATGTCCTCCAACAATTCCATCCTACGCTTCCTCTAATATAATCAACCTTTCATGTTCCAGTACAAATCGCCTCAATATTTGATCTCCCCTAACTTATGTAAGTTCCTTGCGATTAACTGATAATCCGTTGCTTTCACTACCAATTGCTTCTTCTACACAAATTCCATTTTAGAGGGGGCCATACCTGTACTTAAAAACTACACAATGTCTGAGAAGTAATCATCCACCATCCTTACTACAAATAACTTCACATCTGGGAAAGTATCATCTAAATTACTTGCATCCTCTCTGGTCAATATGTGTGAGGGATGATCTGGTCCTTTATTCAACTTTCTCGATTTTACGATGACCTCAATGTCATATTCCTAAAATAATAAAAATTATTTGCATATTATTCCTCCTAATATGGGCTTGTTGACTAAGTAATTTAATGCAGAATGGTATAAATACATCTTGAAGTGGGACCCCAATATGTTGTTCCTAAATTTCTAGAGCACATAGAACATCGCCAATCCTTCTTGTTCTGTAGTGGTATACTTCATTTTAGATATAGAAAACTTCCTACTTGCAAACACAATTGGATGATCGATGTCCCCCTATCTCGGTTGTGACAACACTTTGCCCAACACTATGGATGATGCATCAACATGTACATGGAACTCATTGTTCCACTCCTGAAATATCAAAATTGGTGTGAATACAAGTTTTTGTTTTAAAGTGTCCAACCCCTTATGATAGTTCTCATTCCATTGAAACTTAAATTCCTTATTCAATAACTTTTCTGTGGGTGTTGCAATCTGTGCATATCCTCTGATAAATTTCCTATAATAATCTCTATGTCCCAATGTTTCCCTAGGTTGACTAACCAATGTCAAAGGTTCCAACTCCAAAATTACAATAATCTTGCTTGTATTAACCAATATTCCTTGTTTTCATACTGCATGCCTATTGGGATTGTATTTTGATTGTTTTGTTGCAATGGTTGAATCCTTTTTGCCCCGGTATCATATATGATTTTGACCATTTTGAAGGAGTTTTCAAAGGATTTTGTATCAATCCATCATGGATTTATAACAGGTATGTGTAATCAATGTTTTGCAATGGTTTTGAGTTAAATTCAGTTCGATTTGATGTTTATGAGAATCTAATGTGTGATATGTGTGTAATAGGGAGAATTCATAGTCTAATCCTCCATCTGGTAGCTCATCCGACACTTCATCCAACACCCCATTCAGTACGCAATCCGACACTCCATCTGGCATGCGATCCAACACTCAGAGCGCAGGGGAGTTGGTGGTTGGTGCATTAGCGATCTGCGATGGGCGAATCGACGACCTGGGTTTTGTGCCCCCTCCTGGCCTCCAACTACAAATCTCATGAAATCTCATATTAGGTGGTTATGCTAATTGTTGAGTGGCTCACCCATTTTCTAGAAGAAGTTGTTAGAGTGCATTTAATGGATGTTTACATTTTTAGAGGAGGTCGACCCTTCCAGTTGTTAACCTCTCGAACTGTAAATCGCTATAAATACCACCAGTAGTGGAAAGGCCACAAGAGAGAATTTTAAGAAGACGTTGCATTGTGTAATTGAGACATATTTGCAAACTTATGTTAAGACTCTGTTTTTTTTTAATTAATGACAGAATTGTGTTGATTTGAGCCTGCATTTTGTTGTTGAAGAGTAGCCACAACCTACTAGGGGGGGCACCAGTGGTCAGGTTGATTGTTCAGATAGATAGATCATGTGTTTCATTTTCTTAGTTATAATTCACTTTGTTTCTCTATTATATGTATTTTGTAGTTTTAAATACTGTAAATGTTGTGTGTAATTTAATTGCTTAATTTATCTTTTGCAGATTGCTTATAGGAGTTGGTTATCTTTCATGCTGTGTCTTTTATTTATTAACAATTGGCTTGGAAGGTACTAACTTAGATGAAGTGCTAAAGTGTTAAATTGGTTTCTGCAAATTAAAATAGAGTAGTATTTAAAACAGAGGATTAGTGTAGGCAAAGTTTCTTTTGCAAGCTTCGATGGATAAATAATTGCAAGTTTTATTAGTTGATTTAATTCTCAGTTCAGTT
Organism: Picea glauca; assembly: GCA_000966675.3. NCBI lineage: Eukaryota > Viridiplantae > Streptophyta > Pinopsida > Pinales > Pinaceae > Picea > Picea glauca. The sequence continues at coordinate 376,221 of JZKD02S1853311.1, forward strand.
ATGTGTTCATAGATTTATTTTGTTTATCAATCTTGTTTTAGTATGCAAGGATATAAATAGATTTTGAGATTATATTTGTAAAAACATTCTAGTTTGAAATCTGAGTTTTTAATGATAGGATTAACTCAACTTAATTTATGAAATATCAGTTCTAGATTTGAATTGCAATTTTAATTAGAACATTGAATCTAAGTTAAGATTTTTAGTCATAAGTTTATAATTTTGTAAATTTACTTGAGTTAGCATAAGAGTGTGTTCAAATTACTTGTTGGATTACTGAGGAGGGGGGGGTGAATTAATAATAGCGTAATTAGAAACCTTTTTCTTCAATTGTTATATCAATGTAGAATTATTATTCAATAATGAGCAGTAAGAAATAAACAATCAAATACATACATAGTACACTAGTGTTTTACGTGGAAACCCAAATCGGGAGAAAACAACAGAATGAATTTTCTTATATGTCTTGAAGAATTACATTCATTGGAAGCACCAACTTCCTTTGTTTTCCAGCTGCAACTAGAAGGAGGCTCCAATCCCCTAGTTTCTCAGGCTACAACCTGAGGGAAGCTCCAACTCCCAATTCTCTAGCTACAACCAGAAGGAGGATACAACCCCCTATGCTCTCTGGATACAACTGGAAGGTGGCTACAGCCACCTATCCTTGCCCCGTCCTACCACCCTGAAGTAGAAGTAGAATGATGGAACCACCGTCAAACTATCACTGTAAGATATACCGCTATAAATCTATACCAATAAATCTGAACCATGCATCAACCATGCATCAACCTGTACCTCAACCTGTAATCAACCTGTACCATAAAAAAATGCATCCAACCATGTACCAAGTATGTACCAATCACGTTTCAACTACTTATAAACCAACATCATCAACTATACACCTCATGTATGTGCCAACTCATCAACTACTTGTCTCAACCATGTACTCAACATGTAACTCAACCAAAAGCCCTCATTAATTTCATCATCCAAATATG
>JZKD02S1853311.1:419899-436328 GCA_000966675.3 Picea glauca
CGTGTTGAAAATCATTGGTTCAAGCACCACCAATTGCCATGGCCAAGCTACAACAAAGTTTTCAAGCCTGAGTTTTAGAATTTTTCTGGAGCTAAGGGGTACTCCAAAGAATGGATTAAAGATGACCTGATTAAACCCCTGATTGTCATCACCATAATTATCACTTGTGAAGGTAGATACTCTATTTTCAAAGCTTTCCATTTTCATCTATTAGCTCATTTCCAATTGAACAAGCCCTTGAATTTTCCTTTTTACTTCTTGAAAAGTCTTGAGAAAATGTCTTCCCACTTACGAAATAATGTGGCCAATCCTCATAACAGTCTATTCCACCATGGCCTCATCAAATTTCTTGTCATAACCGAGTTGAAAAAACAGGGGAAGACATGGGATAAATTCATCTAGAAATTTTCAAACTCCCATCTCACAATCAAGACCAACAAGAAATCACTTGATTTAGGGACTGTTACTCCATCCAAACCTCATTCTCCAAAGTGTCCAAACCCTCCTACTAAAGCTATCTCTCTACCTGAACAAAAGAACAAGAAACTTTTTGATTCCCTTGTAGTTTCATCGGGAAAGAAAACTAAAAATCCTATTGATAATTCTCCAATGCCCTCAATATCTATTGATCCTCAACCCAAGAAGTTACAAGAGGCAATTCAACAAAATTTCCCTATAGTCCCTATGAATAGAAGAGGATCCAATTGATTCAAAGGAGGATATTTTCTAAAAAGTACCTGAAGTGCAAATGCAAATCCTAATGTAAAACCCCCAAGCACTTTAGATCATATCCAAGTATCTTCCGATCATGAAATCCCCCATAAAAGACTTAGGGAAGTTTTTGCAAAAGAGTTGGAGCCTGATAGAGAAGTAAAATATGAACATATTCCCTCTCATAAACTCTCTATTACTCCTACTTCATATATGCCTACACCAGTTTCCAAAGATGATAGACCCTCTACATCCATCAAGGGATATAACCCCTCCTCTGAGACATCTGATCATACTCTCATTATTGAGAAATTACAACAAGAAAATGTTTAGTTGTTGCAACAATTGGAAGAGAGAAAGACTATGGATAGGCATCTCCACCACAACCAAGGATGATTTTAGGGGCTAAATTTCGCTCATGGGCTAATTTTCCATGGTTTTTCCAAAAATGAGATTCACTATTTTAAAAATGATTCGCCCAAATTCTATAAGATAAAATGATTTTACCTTAAAAATCGCAAAAACTATATAAAAATTATATGAAATCCTTAGAAATTTGAATATTTTTACAAAAATATTGCCAATTATTTTTAGTTGGCATATGAAGGATTAGTAATATTCGCCAAGGTTTCTACATTTTAAAATAAATTTCCATCCTTAAAATCATCCCTGACCACAACAATGTGGTATTACAAGCAAAAGTGAATTCCCCCCAACAATTGGTTGATCAAATGAACAATGACAATCGTAGCCTCCATGCACAATTGAAACATCGCAAGAGGGCCAAGACAAAGTCTTCAGGACAAGAAGCTTCTAAATATAATCCATCCACTCCTCAGCAAGTCTAGTCATGTTGGGTAATTCATTTTTGTTTGTAGTGGGACTTGCAAATCCTTAGGCATGGGGGTAATGTTGGGCTCATATTTTTATTGTTTTGTTGTGATGGTTGAATCCTTTTTGCATCGGTATTATATATAATTTTGACCATTTTGAAGAAGTTTTCAAAGTATTTTGTATCAATTCATCATGGATTTATAAAAAGTATGTGTAATCAATGTTTTGCAATGGTTTTGAGATAAATTCAATTCCATTTGATTTTTATGAGGATCTAATCTATGATATGTGTGTAACGGGTCCAATTCGTAGTAGGATCCTCCATCTAGTAGCTTGTCCGACACTTCATCCAACATCCCATCCGGTACGTGATTCAACACTCTATCTGGCACGCAATCCATCACTCAGAGTGCAGGGGAGTTGGCGATTGGCGCATTGGCGGCCTACGATGGGTGAATCAACGACCTGGGTTTTGTGCCCCCTCCTGGCCTCCAGCTACAGAGCTCATGACATCTCAAATTAGGCAGTTATGTTAATCGTTGAATGGCTCACCAATTTTCTAGAAGCCAAAGTTGTTAGAGTGCATTTAATTAAAGTTTCCATTTTTAGAGGAGGTTGACCATTCCAGTGGTCGACCTCTTGAACTGTAATTTTCTATAAATACCACCAGTAGTGGCAAGGACATAAGAGATAATTTTAAGAAGATGTTTCATTGTGTAATTGAGACATATTTACAAACTTATGTTCATACTATGTTTTTTTTAAATTAATGATAGAATCATGTTGATTTGAGCCCGTGTTTTTCCATTGAAGAGTAGCCACAACCTGTTGGGGGGGGCACCAGTGGTCTGGGTGATTTTTCAGATCGATAGATCGTGTGTTTTATTTTTTTAGTTATAATTCTCTTCGTTTCTCTGTTATATGTATTTTGTAGTGTAGTGGCAAGGACATAAGAGATAATTTTAAGAAGATGTTTCATTGTGTAATTGAGACATATTTACAAACTTATGTTCATACTATGTTTTTTTTAAATTAATGACAGAATCATGTTGATTTGAGCCCGTGTTTTTCCATTGAATAGTAGCCACAACCTGTTGGGGGGGGCACCAGTGGTCTGGGTGATTTTTCAGATCGATAGATCGTGTGTTTTATTTTTTTAGTTATAATTCTCTTCGTTTCTCTGTTATATGTATTTTGTAGTTTTAAATACTATAAATGTTGTGTGTAATTTAATTGCTTACTTTATCTTTTGCAGATTGCTTATAGGAGTTGGTTATCTTTCATGTTGTGTCTTTTATTTCTTAACAATTGGCTTGCAAGATACTAACTTAGATGAAGTGATAAAGTGTTAAATTGGTTTCTACAAATTAAAACAGAGTAGTATTTAAAACAGAGGATTAGTGTAGGCAAAGTTTCTTTTGCAAGCTTCGATGGATAAATAATTGCAAGTTTTATTAGTTGATTTAATTCTCAGTTCAATTATGTGTTCATAGATTTATTTTGTTTATCAATCTTGTTTTAGTATGCTAGGATAGAAATATATTTTGAGATTATATTTGTAAAAGTATTCTAGTTTGAAATCTGAGTTTTTAATGATAGGATTAGCTCAGTTTAATTTATAAAATCTCAGTTCTAGATTTGAATTGCAATTTTAATTAGAAGATTGAATTTGAGTTAATATTTTTAGTCATAAGTTTATAATTTTGTAAATTTACTTGAGTTAGCATAAGTGTGTTTTTGAATCAGTATAAGAGTGTTTTTTATCATCAATGATTGATGCATGAAATTTAGATATCACATGGATTTTTAGGATATTTAATGTTTCTTCTATGATGCCAAAACATTCATTAGATTTCTTAATTCACACTTTTCATTTCTCCGTAGAAGTCAGCATTGAATTAATCCCTCTTGAACTGTCACTAATAGCCATATGCCATCGTGATGTTATTAGGCACCGAAGACATAATCATCATCTTTGAATTTCCTGTTATTACAAATTAATAAAAGTTTTGATTAATTTTTTAATACAGTCATACTGCTTTTTGATTAAGTAGGTTAAGATTTCTTCTTTTGCAAAATAGGAATGATTATGAGTTTTGTTTTAAGAATAGAGTTTACTTGTTGAAATAGTTTTCATAGGGTAGTTGTTTGATTGCTTATTTGCTTAAAGATAAAAGATCAAAAGTAATTTACTTTTTGTTGCTCATTAGGTTGAATAGATTAACTTGTTCAATGTAGGGTTTGATTTTCTTCTTTAGGAATAATCCATCGATCGATTGTTTGAAGCTGCTTAGGGTAAATAGTTCAAGTTCATTAATAGGATTTTCTAATTGATAAAAATGAAAGAGTCATTGATTAAGTAGATTAATCCTTAGATAGATCATCCCCTTAGTTAGACCATACTTCCATTAACTTTTCTACCTTGGAATATACAATTCTACAACTCTAACTTTACTTACCCCAGGGTGACAATTTAATTGAGGGATTTAGTTCATATATAATACCCGTTAATGCCCTAGTATAATTCTAAACAATGCACAAAAGGTACACTTCTTTAAGTTAAGAAAAATATGACATTGTCTGCATCGATATAACATGAGACAAAGAACTTCTATATGATCCTGTAGTAACCTGAACAACATCCAATGATCTAAGTAAAATTCCAAAAATTTATGGATGAACTCCTTGAATGTTGCCACTACTAATCTAGAAAACATTGTAGGGGCATTCTTCAATCCAAATGGCATAGTTGTATACTAATAATTGCCCCACTCCATTGCAAAAGTGGTTTTGTGTCTATCCTCCTACACAATTCTTATATGATGGTACCCAGAGAATCCATTGGTAAAGGAATAATTTTCTTGACCTCCTATGTTCTTCGATACTTCATCCATGAATGGTGTGTGAAATGGATCATGCAATCATGCATCATTCAATTTCCTTAGATCCACATAGATCCCAATTCCTCATGTCTTCTTGTCCTGCACCACCATTTGGTTAATCCACTCGTATTCTTCTACTAGTTCAATTATTCTTGCATCTAGCATCCTATATATTATAGCCTTGACCTTCTCCTTGTACCTCAGGTTTAACCGGTAAGGCCTCTGTTGTACTGGCTTAGCTCTAGGTTTTAGTGGGATATTCATATTTCTTAAGTGTCCTGTTATCCCCTTCATCTCTAAAAATGTTTTCGGGAATAAATCTTGATATTGTCGCAATAAGTCTGCAACCTTCTCAATTGTCTTATTGTTCCAATAATCTCCTATATTCACAAACTTAGGATTATCCAGTGTCCCAATGTTGACCTTATTCATATTTATAGGCTGTGTGTATGCGGTGGATGAAAGATTTGTCCCTTCTACTGTGTGTGTTCCTTTTGTCTCAAGTATTTGTATATTCCTAGGATCCTCTTCCTCATACTATTCCTTCGTTACATTCTAGAATTATAGTAGCTTTTGGAAATTCATCTTGGCTTTGTGCACATTACATATGGTTTCTACTTCCATCATCTCTACGTTTGAGAAGATATTTTTTCAAATTTCCTATAGTGATGCATGTATAGATGGAGATTCATGTTCAAATGTGAACATGATTTTGAATCTCCGGACTAATTCTTCCCATTTTGTTGTCTCCCTAGGCAAATCCAATTCTAAATACCAATTCTTTGAGATGGATACCAATGTGTGTATGAATCTGACCATACACTCTATTTCTGGTACCGAGCGCCATAAAGCCCTAAATGTTTCTACATGAACCATCAGGTTGCTCTCTCCTGTGTATTTCTATGCAATTTCTGCTTCCTTGGCACCAAAGCATATCTGCATTAGTCTACTTCACATGACCAATATTCCATTCCCTTTATGTGTGCATCCCACCATCTAGTTGGAGTTCCCTTTAAGATGACATCCATTTCCAATAACCTATGTTGTTTGGGTACCTGTAACTCAAATGATTTTATAAACATCCCAATCTCAATTAGTCCATGATACCTGGGTGGGTCACATAGCTCCATTCCAATCCAGCACAAATATTTCTTTATATGTGAACATCATCTAGTTGACACCGCATGCATCCTCTGCTGCCAATTATCTAGACCGACCTCTGAATCTGATGCGCATGAACTGATACTTCTCCAACTCAGTGCACCATCCTTTTTCAAGTCGACATAATCATCCATCCACACAGTCATATTGTATAATATTTCAATGTCATTCCCTTTTTTTGACTATGTGTAACTCTTCCATTCTGATGGGTCCAAAGGTGCAGTAACTTTTAGATCCTCAACCTCAAATATTATCTCCCTCCTTTTCAAGTTAATAATTTCCTAGTTCTCAATGGCCCATTCCAGCCCCATCAGTGTTGAATATGGTTGACTATCATCTACTATCTCAATAAATTTGAAGTCTACCATGTTGCACACCCCATCTATGTTCATAGGTACACCTGTCAGTCACCCAATCGGGACTATCTTATGTTGACTCGTGAGCCTTAACTAAACATGGGAACATCCTAGATCAAGTTCCCCCATCGTCTCCCATGTCTTCTTAGGAAACACTTTCACATCACACCCTAAGTCCAAGATAACATTATCCACATCATACTCTCCAATATCCACATTGAACCTGAATTCTGTGTTGGTTCTCTTCCTACGTACTACCTAGTTTACCATTCTTTGCATGGTATGGGTTTATCTTCCTTTTGTTCAGTGATCAACCATGTCATATAATGTACTTGTCACATTCCTATCTTTAATTAGTTCTACACAACTCCTTAATAATTTTGTAAGTGTACTTACTTGCGCCATTTTCTTCTCTGGCACAACTTGATCTTCTATTCAAGGCAGCGATGATGTTGATGCTCCCCCTTGTTGTCCAAGTATTCATTTTCTAGCTCTATAATATGTCTCTTTCTCCTGTTGTGGGTTGAATGGTGGTATGGTATAGGAACTATTGACTTCCTTACCCACTGCTCAAGCTACTTTGATTGATTTGTCATATAAGTCCATGTTCCATCTCCTCCGCACATAAAAACTGCTACTGTTGGTCCTTCATTGTGTCTTTCAACTTATATCATCTGCACATTCAGATTCAGATTCTGGTATGGGTTTCCTCAGCCCTATCACTTTGCAACTAGTTGGGGACAGCCTTCTACCGAGTGATCCAATGCTCTGCAATATGTGCAAGTTGTGCACGAATTCTAGAAATCATCGGTCAAGTGTCCAGGTTGATTACAGCTATAATAGATAATCGGTCCTCATCCTCCTCTGCCAAAAGTACCACTACCTCATCCTCTACCAAATTTTCATATTTTCCCTCGATTGAACCCTCTCTGATTGTTAAACTATACACCACCCCCTTCATTGCGTCTTTCAGCTAATATCATTTGTGCATTCTGATTCAGATTCTGGTTTGGATTTCCTCTGCCCTGCCACTTCACAACTAGTTGGGGACAATATTCTACTAAGTGATCTAATGCTCTGCAATATGTGCACATTATGCATGGATTCTAGCAATCGTCAGCCAAGTGTCTAGGTTGATTATAGTTATAATATATAATTGGTCCTCATCCTCTTCTACCAAAAGTCCCTCTACCTCAGCCTCTACCTAATTTTCCTCAGTTCCCCTGATTGAACCCTCTCTGATTGTTATACTATGCACCACCCCCCTCTACAATGGCATTCTCTTATTGGATCCTATACATATCTGATGTGTGCTCCCTTAGTAGGTCAAATGGATGGAAATCCTTCTCTTCATTCCCTAACAACTTGCAAAAATTGCAAAAAAAGTTCTTTCGTGTACTCTAATACTTCTATAGTAATGGAAACTCAGTGGGTTGATGGCCCCATTTCTCCCATATCTCGCAGTATCCCTCCCATGGCAATGGATTTGGAACTCCGACTGCCAAATACTATGTGAATGCTGGGAATTCATCCTTGTGATGACCCTCTGTCCTACATTTGATACACCAAACTTGTTCTTGTTTCTCCCTTCCTTTGGTAAGATCGACCAGATGGATTGTCAATGCAGCCAACTGCATCTGTACTTGTGTCATTCCTCCAATTTCTCTTGATGGTGATGCCTTTAGTTTCATTTCAAATTCCAAATCCTTTGGCTCCGATGTAACCTTGTGTTGAATCATGGGCCTACGAATGTGTGGTATAATTCCTATAATGAACCACTCTTGATATTGTTGATCTAGAATTTGGAAATTCAATCTCCCCATCACATCCTTAAAGCATTGATCATAATCCAATACTGACTATGTTTGTACCTGTTTGACCTCTTTCAATTCGGTGATGCACTACAAATTTGAATTTGGATTTTTGAACTCCTTTAGTAGCGCTTTCTTTATCTTTTCCAAGGTCCTAGCATGTCCCATAGGCATAATACTTTGTAACTTCATATACCATACCAGTGCACAACCTCTAAATGTTGTCTCTAATTGTGCAATATTCACAGCCTTTGTTTGTATGTTCTTAGAGGCCCAAACTGTTTCATAGAAATAAAAAAAAATATTGTTTCGGATCCTCTAACCTCACTCCCTTGAATTCAAGAATTCTAAGAGTATTATCTACTCCCACCATGTTGGGTTTTGTAGTCCCTCCTCTTGGTGATGTTGGTGGACTTTGGTTCTAGTTTTGACTCTGTGCACTACTCCCACTATTTCAACTTCCATTATTATCTCCTCCTTGAATAACTACGATGGATTTTGACAAGTCTTTAGAGGTTATCTCTGATTGTGGTGAGCACACAGGGTCATGGATTCAATGCAGGATCCTGTTTTATTAGGACTTACCATCTCTTTGACTACTGGACTGGAATGACACTCCTCTTCTTCTCCTCCTATATATGGTATCTCCACGATTCATACTTTTAAACAAAGTTCTCCCTCCTTTGGCTCACTGCGCAACTCTTCTCTCCCAGCACCAGTCTTTTTCCTTTTGTACCTCCTTCCTCTGCACAACTCTCCAAACTCGTACACTTCCTCTGGTGTACTGCCTTCTTGCATCCTTATTCCCTTCCTCCATTTTCCATTGCTTCCTTCCTTCTCTCAAATGATCCTCCTGTCATCCTCTAGCTCCCCCTGTGTGCACACATCCATTTTAGCCTCCAGACTTCATTATCATCATGTGTTTTTCACATAACAATATTTTTATCCACGTATTTAATGATTTCAAGAACCTTTCGCGTGGACCTTTGAAAACATTTATTTATGAAACACTGTATGATTGAATGAAATCTACTACAAATTATGTAACATAACCCCTTAGTACACTATCCAACCAAAAAGAAATTTATTTAGTAGTTGGGTTACTTACCGAATTCAATTGTCTAACCAATTTAGGAGTCCAATTCTTCGACAGTGCAACACTAAACCTTCTCTCTTTTTGTAATAACCTATCTAGCCACTCAGTTAGAATTTTGGGAAATTCCCCAAAGAAAATTCCATGCAGATCCATGAGCACATTCCTTTGCATCCATTTCTTGTCGCTTATCTGAGGGTTTTGGTTCTCTTGTTGTGAAAGTTCCCATTCTCTTTTTTATAATCAACCTGTGATCTCCTTCTTAGTCGGCCTCCAAAGCATTCCCTTAATCGCATTCTCCTGGTCCCGACAAAAGAACCATTTGTTTGATTTCATGTTCTGTGCATGAGTTATAAGACCCAAGGTTATATTTATCTATGACCAACAAACCCACCAAACATTGGCCATTTAGGCATCACCTTCTTGCACAAATGAAGTCTCACCCTAGGTATCTATTGGGACTGCAAGAAATAGGTTTCTGCAATAGTAAGGGAAAGGGAGACATATGGTTGATTAATTATTCCTTGTTATATTTATGTAGGTGATTCAGCTCTAGTTAGTATTACACTTATGATTCAGATTCCTCTTCTTAACATATTCCCAATTATTATGGAGATTATTCGTAGTCACGGTCATGAATATTGCGCTATAATTAATCCATAAAGTAAGTCTAGTCTACGAAGCATAACAACATAATTCATAAGCATGCATAGACAAGTAGATAACGCACGAAACAATATCCTCTCTAAATCTCTCTTTATTCATCTTTCATCTTACCAACTGACTATTAGATTCACGACTAGGGCATAATATTTCTCCCTCATCGCTTAGTTCCCTCTATCTCCCAACCCATTACATATTTATACCCAAAATATAGGGCTTAACTCCCTAATCTATCCCAAAAATATCCCATTACAATGCATGGCATGGACAACTCAGTTAATTGGTTGTTTTCTTTCTTCTACTTTTCTCTCTTCATGCAACTCTTCTATTGTTTTTCTATTTATGGAATGTCATGCAATCATCCTTTTTCCATGCTTTATTCTCTTGCTCTTTTTCTTTATTCTTCTATATTTGTGTTGTCTTCCTCCTGCATGCTTTCCTCCTTCTGCGCACTTTCCTTTGGAATGTGTCTTACTTAGTTGCATGCTACTTTCCTTCCTCTCCACACTTTCCTTATATTTAGTTTTTTCTCCCAATATTCCATCCAAAACTGCATGTCCAACAAAGGGATCAGAGACACAATGTGACCCTTCAAATGAGTTGGTAAATAAAATGACAAGATTAAAAAAAATTATTACTTGTCCAATCTATTGACAAATAATTTTTCCCATCACTTAATTATGTCTCTATTTGTTTTAAGTGGGAAAGAAACATATGTTCATTTTATAGTGGTGGAAAACAACCCCACGATACTAGTGGTTCACAAATCCATGATCAAGGCATTCATGTCTTTAAAAAAAATGTATAATATGATGATTATAAATATTTTCGTTAGACGATGTAATTATAACTTTTCTTGTTTCTATTATAGAGAATGTAGATGAGGGTGCTCGGAGAGAAGAGGAACTGACAAAAATCCAACCAAAGGTGTCCACAAATCCTCCAGGTAAAAATCATAGTAATGATATCTACACTAATGAAACATTGTTATGAATAATAACTAACCATGTCCTTTTAATGCTTTTTGTTATTGTAGTGGATGTGCTCCCTATAGTTCATTAATATCCACATCCTACTACTAGAATTAGTAGAATGCTTGAGATGACCCATCACCTTACAATAGTAGAAAAAGACCCAATAGTTGAAGGTTAGGATTGAGATGGACGTGATGATGATACATTAATTAGTTTTATCAAAAAATAAGAAACAAAAAAGAAAGTGATTATACATATTTTCAGGACAAATTTTATTAATATAAATTATTGATTGTACAATTTTCTTTTTTGCTATTTGTGCATGAACCTTATATGTTATGTATGCATGTACCTTCTTTATTTCATTTACCTTTAATGCTTGTTTTACTACTTTTTATGCATGATTGGGTATCGGGAATTGAGAGTGATGTGAGCGGGTGAGGGACCAAACGAGCTTCGACCTTCACATGGTTGGTCCTGTTTAGTAGAGAATAAATTATTCTTGAAACCAAGAGGATCTCATTCATGAGGTGTTTCCCTTTATTATTTCTAGATCATCGTACATATTTAATTATTATTCAATCATATAATGTTTAATTCTCTTTTTCAAATACAAGTTCATAGATGTTTAGTTATTATTCGTTCATTTAACCTATTATTGTATTTGAAAACTGCAGGTCTGAAGGGCGGTCACCTCCATGATTCACAATGCATTTCTGACAAGATTTATCCTTCCCATGTTTTTCTAGTCTTTCTTTGGTTGTTTTTGACGTGTCTGGGAGCCTATGAAAAGTAACCAATGAAAGACTAGAAAACATGGGTAGCGCAAACTTCACAAAGATTGGACAACTTCATGGCAAAGATTAGACATGGAACAATTTAATGGCAAAGATTGGACATGGAACAACTTAATGGAAAATATTGGACATGGAACCACCTGAACACACTCTTCTAGGAATTTGGCTCTATTTTAGGTTCTATGATGGAGGACCAAGTATATTGTGCTTGTCGCAATTGTCATTTCTGGTATTTTGTGGTTGTTTATTGGGCTTTCTATCTCTATTCATATTTGGGATGCGTATTATTGCTACAACTAGGTGATCATATCACTAACCTAAATGAATTTTCTTTCTTTGATATTTTTATCTCTATTTCACTGTCAAAACAATTTCCAACCATAAATATTCATGCAAGCACATGGACTTATTTTTTTAATTAATTGTTATATTTGTAAGAAGTAAATAGGATAGAGTTAAACAAAATTTTTTATATATATATATATATATATATATATATATATATATATATATATATACAATTATTTATTTTCTTTTGAATTAGTTTATTAATTACAACTACAAATTGATGCTTGGATTGCCATGTTTTCTGCTATGCGTATAGAATCATGTGCATTCAAACTATTGAAATGTTTTGGTGAGTCTTTATATATTAATCGTGTATACAAGTTCATATTTTTTTGGTATTCTATTGTTTGTAATTTTTTTTTTATAATGGCAGGAAAATCAATTTTTAGTGACAGTAATTCATGATTTACTCAACCTATATGAAGTCACCCAGGGAAAGGACAATAAAGTTGTAATTGCAAGTAACATCATGCATGTATAATATTATCATGTCAATGATTTGATATTTTTTACCTATTGAAGCATCAAGTATGTTTTTCTAAACTAATGCAATTTATGGTTAACTAAATAGGTATGTAGTGGGACAATACCCAAGATTTTTTAGGGAACATTGGGAATTTTTGAAAATTGTCGTCAAAAACATTTTTGAATTCATGCACAAGACTCACCCTGGAGTGAAGGTGAAATATATTATCTTACAAGCCAAATTAGTTTTGGAAAGGGTCATTTTCATTTGGTTTGATTTCATGTTTCTTACATGCTATTGGCACATAGGTTTTTCCCATGATCACCCAACTGTGCCCTCTTAGCATTGAATATTTTCTTGTGGATCTAATTTGGAAAAAATACATGTATCAAAAGTTATGATATACATATGGTATGTTTCATCGTCCACCCTTTAGCTCATTGTAATGGTTATTTTGGGTGGCACTTGGTATATTTTTTACTTATATTTTAACCTTAATTTATCATCCTCATCCCTTCGCTCCACTATCCCAAGCTCTAGTTTCTATGTTTCTTGGACTAAATTTCCCTTCGTGCTAGTTGATAGCCATTTTTCTCTATTTTTAAAGAATCTTATCCATTCTCTTGAGCATTTCCAGCTACATGGGATCTTGGCTGAAAGTATTGTGAATGGTTATAGAAAAAAATAATGTATCTGCAATTTCTCTTGCAAGTATTGAAGTAATTATGCAATTTTATTCTCTTTGGGTTGTGGTTTGGTTGTTAAGTTTGAGCATGGAATTTAGTGTTTATTTGGTGAATCTATGAATACATCAATCCTAGCCTTGATATTTGCTTATGTGACCATACTAAACGATACCTAGGTATGTTTTTTTGGTGTCATGTTCCATTCCAAGAAGTAGATGCTTATCATTTTGGGTTTTATATTTGTGATCAACTTAAACTCTAGGAGTGTTTTTCTAGTTCATTTGGACATTCTCACAACCCAATCTCAATGAAATTTTGAACCTGTGTGTGTTTTCTTTTCAGGCACCCAACTTGGTCTCAAATCTACATTATCATTTGTATGGGTGGGGAGTCTAGCTCATCCCTATCCCCATTGCTTGGATATTTTATATATTTCTCATTTTTTTGTTCATAGCATGGCTCAAGCTTGTAATTGGCAGACAGGTTATCATTATCATGGTGTCTTTGGCCTTGTATATAGACTTGGTTATTTTCGCTCAAGGATATTGGATTTGTATTTGTTTTATGGGGCTTGCGTGTTGATCTTCAATTATTTCACTACCCTTATTATGCCTTTGGTCCATCTCTATAGTTAATTTTGAATCCAACTCTATTATTTGCAAAAATTTTGACCTAGGTGTTTTTTCTACCTATCCTTTAGTCCCATCTACCTTCATTTGACCTCTTGTTGACCTGCTCATTCTCGTATTAGCCTAGAAAATTATCATGGATGTGTTTATTATCTTGGGCCTATGTTTGAGTCACACAATGACCCAAATTTCAAACTTATGTTGGTGTATTGGGTGCCTTTAATTACCTTATAGTTTGTTGGAAGGGTTATACCTATGGCCTTTTATTACTGATCAACATGCATGCTTAAAATGTTTAGGGGGGATTGATTTGAGTTGTACCAACATTAGATATTTTTCATTATATATATACAAATGAAAAAAAAAAAAAAAACCTTGTTGGGCTCATCCCTACTCATACTTTGAACTTGACCACTACATTTTTATTCCACATCCCAACTTGTTTGTGAATCTTTGAAGTCTACCTCTGTTTGAGTAGTAAAATAGTAGTAGACTCCCTAGTTAATTCGTCATGAAATTATTATAACCCTATGCATGCCAACTTTGGCCATCCAAGTACAAAACAACACTCGTATTTAACACAACTAATTCCTCATATAGCCATAATAAATTGTGCCCTTTTTGCAACAAATGGGATCTTTGGATACATATTTTTTTTTGTAATTTCCAAAACTTGTTGTTTAAAGATATATTTATTACCTTTACCTTCATTGGAATGTGTCACCATGATGAGATCAGATGGTCCCTCAACACGTCTTCGCTAGCTTTCCAACCTTTGATTTATTCAATCAGTGAATACGATCTAATTTCTTCATTTATCCTTGACATTTTTATCCATGGGAAGAACCAACAACTGAAATATGGAATGTTTTGGATACTCCATATTTATTTTCTTACCAAATGTTGTTCACTCTCATATTTATAACTGAATATGATGATCCAAATCAGAACATTGTTCCAAATTCACTGCTCTTTCCCAGAATAAGATATATGTCTTCAAGAATGACATCACTTCCATGATTTTCTTTATCAAAAAGAAACCTACAAAGTAATGATTGGAGAGTGGTTTATATCTTGATCAAAATATTATCAAGATTCTAAGAACATACTCCAAACCCAAGCTTGATTTTCCTAAAGGAAAGGATAAGCTAGGCACTAAGCATGTGCTGACTTTATCTATTGTTTCACACCTCTTCAAAGAAAAAAGTATTGTCGTCTATCCTTATTTTATCCATATATCAAATTAAATAAATAGTAATTTATATCATGTATCTTACTCAACCCAATACAAGTGCCAAAATAAGTACACAACAACACCTTTTTATGAATGTTATCTCATGTCAAACTGGGCACAAAGACAACTTCGTTTCTAAAACTAGAAGCACATATTCCTAAATATACCCCCCTAGATATATTTAGGGACACCTTCTTCATTTGAGCCTTGATGGTATATTTGGACCTAGTTCTTAAAGTATTTGGGTTGTCATTAAGAAATATGATGCTATAAGGCTTGTTGTATAGTGAAAGAATGGCTAGTACTTTGGAACAAGGTGGGGTTTTGGATTTAACACTTAATCTACATTCCTTTTAAGACTCCAAATATTTTATAATAAAAGTAGATAACCTTATTAGGTCCAAGAGTTTAGGAGGATTTTAGACTTTGTGTTTTATAGGACTTCATAATTTCCCTTATGAACTAAACACTCCTATTCAATTTGGTTTTACTTATTTTTCACATCCAAATGTCCAAATGATTATGAGATTTTATGTTTTCTATATTGTATAACATCCCTCACAAACCAAACCTTGGAGTGTAGAAAATCTAATAAGTTTTCAGGTTCATGGGAAGAATAACGATTTGAGTGTTCAAAGTTACGATGATGTAGTCTGTATCGGGAATCCCTTCTAAGGATCCATGTGGGACAATGATTCCATGCTATTAGAATAATGACTAATCATAATGTTTCACGTGTTTAGGAAATATGCACAAGAATGTTGACTTCCATAGTGCAGAGACATAGGATAAACATATGGAAAATTCATAAAGTATCACATCACTACAATGACTCATCAAGTACATGGATCAATCAAAGTCTACCATCTGACAATGATAATGTCAACAAAAGAGAATCAAATCAACATGTGGCTAGTACCCCATGAGCCATTATCTAACAATTGGCATCCATACATATGTGGAAAAGGGAACGTAACTATTTTTCCGTTAAAATTTCTCTAAGTCCTTCCATATTTGGAATTCAAATGAAGCTTTAGTCAATCCTAGTAATATTTTGGGTTTCCTGAACTAGGGAGATATTCCTTTGTTATACGTTTACTAATAACTTTCCTTGAGTTCAATCCTTTCTCCAAATTTTCTTTATAATTTTTTTGACTCTAGAAGTCTAGGCTAATTGGGATCCTTATGCTTTGACTATTGCATGACCTAGTCCAACAATAGTTCAAAACTTATCTCTATAGTATTTTGTATCCAACAAGTAGGTCAAGTGGACTAAGGGACTCTTGTAGGTAATTACACAAACCATGAATTCCACTAAGAGGAATGGGAGCTTACCACATGGAACACAATCAAGAGGGAAATTAATGTTGATTAAGTGAATATAGAATCATAAGAACACATGACAAACCTAGAAAATTTCCATCTAATATTGATGAAGTTGGCATTGTTTACCTACTGGGTGCATGGACCAATCATGATTTTTCATATGGCATGTATGAGATCAGCAATGGAGAATGATAATATATGTGGTAGGTCCAAAATATGCCACATGGTACTATGGCACTAAATATTATTTTTTTCATAAAGTTTTATAATATTTTGGTCCCTTGAATACTAAATCAAGGTTCATTGAGCTTTATAAAGGTTTCAAGTTGATAGGGCTAGGGTTCCTTTTTTTTATGACTAATTTATACATGTGGGTATGTTTATATCATCATTGTCATTTCTTTTAATAATATAGTATCTCTCCTTGGTCATTTCTCTCTCTCTCTCTCTCTCTCTCT
>JZKD02S1853311.1:438550-453422 GCA_000966675.3 Picea glauca
TCTTATATATATATATATATTCTTATTTCTACTTATAATTATATCTCCTTCGTCATTGTTTCCTCATAATTTGATTCCTATTTGCACAAGAAGCATTCAATCAACAAGTTATAATACAATTTTTATTTGGTTTTTCCTCATTCATAACTTAGTCATTACCAATTTAAATATTAAATATATTTTTTTAATTTTCAAGCCCAATTATGGTGTACATGCATATTTTGTGTTATTTTAATGATTCAAAGTCATTGAAAGGATTGATTTTTAATGTGAGTATCATCCACTCTTAGACTATGTTATCCTAGAACCATGATGGAAGGTGTGGAAATATGATATGAATTATACATATTGTTTATTTATCATGATTCTAGGTAGTTTATACAAACTATTTCATGGTTTCATTGATTTTGAGTAGGCTATACATGCCAATGATGGTGTTTCTAAGGGGTGGCTAATCCTCACCATTTTCACGGAGGGGAGAATTATCCACCCCTATAAAACATGATCATTGATACATAGGAACTACTTGAAACCATGATGGGAATGGGTGGAATTGTGAAATGAATCATATAGAATGCTTGCCCATCATTGTTCCAGATAGTTTGTACAAACCATTTCATAGTTCTACCCATTATTAGAAAGTGTACATGCCAATGATGGAATTTCTGAGGGGTTGATAATTCTTTTCCTAGTCATGGAGGTGAGCATTATCCACCCCTCAAAAATTCTACCAATGGCATGTATACACTACTTGGATCGATGATGGGTAGGGGTTAACTGTGAAATTGATTGTACATAATGTTTGTCCATTATGGTCCCAAGTAGTCCATACAAACCATTTGAAAGTTACACCAATTATTGGTAATACATACATCCCAATTATTGTTGTACTAAGTTGTCATTGATGTCAAAGGGTTGATGTATGGCGATTGATGTTAAGGTTGTTTTCAAAGGAAGTTGTATCATTGATGTCATGTCCAAGGTAGTCGATGATCATGAAAGCTCTTATGTAGGAAGTACAAAATGTATGAACTCCAAAGTGGTCCCCTTATGGTGCAATCCCTCATGAGAATATGATCTTGGATAAAGTTCACAAAGTGGTCCCCTTATGGTGAAATCCCTCATGGGAAGACGCTTTGAAAATTCCAAATGGTTAAGTGGTTAAGTAATCCTAGCAGTGTGATTAAGGAACTTGARTCTGGTTGAGGAATAATTTAATGAAGATCAATGAATTTGCAAGTGAGACTATTCTATATGGATAATACATGTTGTGTCATTTCTGGTGATATGTGGTACATCACGTAGTTCCTCAYGGTTGAGGAGATATGGCTTAGTAAAGYTGGAGAACCCTCATGAGTTAGCTAGAAGCTCCTAGGAGGTCAATGAAGTCAAATTATTCTACAAGAAGTTTACAAGTTAAAGTGGTTGTAACTAGGATTTAATCATGGGTTAAGTTGTTGCAAAAAGAAATAATTAAAAACAAATTATTTGCAACTAGAAGTGGTGAGTTTACTATTTGTGGATATAGTAGTTGTAAGTGGAAAAAGTAGTTATAAGTGGGTTAGCCCTAAAATAAGGAAGTTGGATAAAATAGTTAGAAGATAACCCCTAGAGGAAGCTACTTGGAGAGTATAAATAAGAGAGAAATGGTCTCTTATTAGGTACTATTGAGCACATTGAATATCTATTAATTTTTAAAAGGTTTATTGTAGGTACTCATTGATACATCTGAAGTTACACAAGTCTGAGGTGGTAAAGGAGGGTTGATGATGAAAGTTTTGGAGTTGCAGAATTTGAGAAAACCCTATTTTTTAGGTGTACGTAGGATGTAGTGGATGAAGGTGTGTATGTATGTGGGTTGCAGTGGAGTAAAGTGTGTACATACATGGGTTGTAGAAGAGGAATTAGCGTACATGTGAAAAGGTCATGAAAACTTGAGTAGATGTTGGTTCTAGGTCCCTGAAGTCTGAAGAAAGTTCCCAGGTTAGCATTCTACAAATTCATATCATCTAAAGAAGTTATGGTATGGTTACATGTTTTTTTTAATGATCAGTTTTTCTAATGGTATGGTGAATGATTGAAGCATTCTTGGTATGGTTGTTGTGATATCTGGATATGGTATATGTTGGTTGGTTGGTTGAGTGAACAACACTCTTATGTATGGTAAAGTTTTGATATGGTTCTTATAGTTCACACCTTTGAGCTACTTCTACTTGGTTGGGGGATATGTATGATGATGTATGCATATGAAACTGATATAGGTTGGATATAGTGAATAGTTACAGGTTGATGTGACATAGGTAGTGAAGGTCTGAAGGGTCGAAAGTTTTAGAGTTTCATAAAAATGGAAACCCTAGCTTTCTAAGGGTGTACATAGGTTGAAAGAGGATAGGTCACATACATACACAGGCTGCAAGAAGACAACTCGTGTAAATACTCGTGTCGCAACATATACATGTCACAGACCTATAGAAAAGATTTTACATATTTTTTTATGTCTACAAGATGGGTCTTGTATGTAATGTCCTTGTTGGCCCAGGAGGAATAAGGAGTAGTTTCACTAGCCTAACTTGGTTCCCGTAGGCTAAGTCGGAAAAGTTACCTAGGGAACTCAAATTTTGTCTAGGAAATAACTTTATAAAGTGAAAAACGGAAAAAGGGGGACATGGATCTTAGGAAAATGAAGTCACTTAAAAATTATAAAGTGTGCAAGAATAAAGTGACTTTAAAAGGAAAATTAAAGGTAAAGTGAGCAAGAAATAAATCAATAGAGAAATAAAAGAGGATAAATGAGGAGGCACCCCTCATTCTTTCATTTTCTCATTTGAGAAAAAACAATTTGGAGAGCTTTTGAGAAGAGAGTCTAGGGTTTTTGGAAACCCTTGTTCATATACTAGTTTCAGTGTTGCAATGATACACCCTAGCTAGTTTGGGGAAAATATCACTTCATATTTCTTTGTTGAGCTTAACCGTGTTTAAGTTTCCCTTATTTTGGCAAAAAAGTATGGTGTGAATAGGTTATCTATTGATCATAGAAGCTAATCTCATTGTTGGAGGGAGAAATCCCTTGTTGGCTGAGTTTATCCATCAAGATGGGAGAGTTTCCCTTTGAAGCTTGACCATATTTCCTATTGGGAGTCGACCTTTATTTGGTGGATGCTTTCATCTGATACAAAGGCTTATACCATCACCTATTGGGTGCATTTTACTCACTCTGGGATAGGTTATCATTTGTTGGGTGCATATCTTCTATTTGTGGGCCGATTCATCACTTGTGGGGTGTATTTCTCCCATTGTTGGATGAGCTATCAGTTGATGGGAACATTTCTTCTCTTGCTGGAACATATATCTTCCTTGGATGGGCACAATTCATCTTTGTTATTTGACTCACCACATATTGGTTGATTTGTTATCTTGTGGGGGGCACATATATCACTTGTTGGGCACATTTCTTATTACAAAAGCTAGAACTTGTGTATGAGGGTCGTGTAACCTCATTTTGGGCATGATTTGTAGAGGTTGGGTGCAAACAAGAAGTGTCACATGCATATTTATTATATAAATTGTAACTTATATTCAAGAGGGCATACTTGGGTAATTTCTTATGGCTATGAGGAGGGGGTTGACTTCAGATAACAGACTTGCAGCTATTATTTTACACATATCAGATGTAGTACAGTTCCATTTATCAATACTCTACACCAGATATGAAGTTGTTGTTCTTATTGGTAAATTATAATCCATATTCCTTGGATATCTTGTTGTTGTAGCACAACATAAGACATAATTATATCAGGTTCTTTGTCATATTTTTCTTTAATGAAGTTTATTATGTTGTTATAAATTTATTAATATATTTTGCATTGGAGCATCTTACATTTCTTCCATTTCTATATGAGAGTTATGTCATTTGGAAAAAATGGTCAGAATACAAATTGTTTGAATTAATGCCTAAACTAAACATTATAAACAAATTACACCAGAAGAGGTATTAGGGTATTACAGTGGTATTAGAGCATGTTGCTCTGCAGTTGTGGGCTTTAAGGGGAACTTATAATAATAATTATGAGACCAGAAGATAAGCATATCATTACCTATTGAAGACGTAGGTGAAGAACCCCAGATCCCCCTGGGTGGGACGAAGAAGAGGTGGTTAGAGAATAAGAGACAAGAGAGACATAGCCATCTATCACACCTAAGGGAAAATAAATTATGGGGGAAGAAGATGATTCCAGGATCAACAGTCTATTCAATATTTTGAATGATTTGGCCAAGGGTCAAAAGGTCATGATGGACCTTATGGGGAAGCTAGCTAAGAATTCCTTGGAGGGTCCAATGAAGCATAATAAGAATGGTGATAGGAGATCAAAAAATGATGAGGGTAGCCATTCATGCACTACCATATAGAGCCACCCCCAATTATATACCAAATCCTCCAGACCCACTATGCCTCAATTTTTTGGGAATGATGTTGCAGGTCCATTGATGCAAGTTGATCAAGATGAGCCCTATAGGGAATATTTAGAGGAGTACAGGAGGTTGGGAGATGATTTCCACTCAGACATGTCTTTTGCATAATTTTGCAATATGACAAGTAGAAATTGACCGAGAGGGCCATGACACAAAATTTTGAATTGCAACATACTCTTGGGAAGGTCATCATTCCCAACTTTGACAAGAGATCTAAATACTCTGCAAGATCATGGGTGCAGAATATCAACAGAGACAAATGCCATTAAGTTGGCCACCTTGTAATTTTATGGCGAGGCCCATGAGTGGTGGTACCATGGGTTAGTCACCTTGGGACATGCCAGGGTCACTTCCTACCTGGACTTCACACAGAGGCTCATAGAGATATTTCATAGGAAGGATCCAAAGCTTCACTTCCAAGAGTTGGCTCAGCTCAAGCAGATAGGTAGTATCGAGGCTTATATATCGGAGATTTAGAGAGTTGTTGTGATGGTGACAGACATTTCAGAGGTCTGTTTGGTGATTTTGTTTGTTGAGGGGCTGTCGAAACCTCTACGGGGATGGGTGAAGGCTTACTAGCCTACCTCTTTATAGGATGCAGTTAGGAGAGATCGTGAGATGCAGGAGGTAGTACATAAAATTCATTTTCCTTCCAAACCCATTTTTACCTAAAAGACTAAGGAGACCAGAATACCTCAGAAGGATTGGGATAGAAAGCCCAAAATGGATGAAGAAACTAGGAGAGAAATGAGGAAAAATAAATTGTGTTTCAGCTATTAGGAACCATGGGCCCCAGGACACAGATGTGTAGGGAATGGAAAAATGGGAAAGGCCCATTACATTTAGGTATACTCTGACAGTGAAAGTGATGAGGATGATGAGATGGACCAGGCACATGACCAGGGAAATCTACTATCTAGAGAGGAGTATTCACAAGTTGGGGCTAAGGGCCTAGTCATGGCCTTGATGTCAGGATTTATGAGATATCATACTTTC
Organism: Picea glauca; assembly: GCA_000966675.3. Taxonomy (NCBI): domain Eukaryota; kingdom Viridiplantae; phylum Streptophyta; class Pinopsida; order Pinales; family Pinaceae; genus Picea; species Picea glauca. Next base: position 444,017 of record JZKD02S1853311.1, read on the forward strand.
AGGGTCAGAATTGTTCTACAAGGGCACAAGGTGACAACCTAAGGTGACATAAATATGAGCAAGATGTACCTAGGACAACCTTTAAATTCCATTATGGGCATTATGAGTTTCTAGTCATGCCATTCAGGCTAACTAATTCCCCTACCACTTTCCAGTCTTGCATGAATCATGTCTTCAATAAGAAGCTGGGGAAGTTCTTATTGGTCTTCTTTGACGACATCCTCATATACAAAAAAACATGGGAGGACCATATGCGACATCTTGCTGAAGTACTAGGTATTATAGAGAGTCAACAGTTTTATGCAAAGGAATCCAAGTGTGAGTTTGGTGTGACAAAGATGCTCTACTTGGGGCACGTGATTGGGGAGAATGGGGTACATGTGCACCAAGTAAAGATCAAGGCAATCATTGAGTGGCCAACTCCCAGGAATGTGACAAAACTAAACTGTAACACCCTAGGTTTTGAACCCCCCATTTTAAATAATGTATTGTTACAATGTTGAGAGGACAGAGTGCCCAAACAATTATTAAAAGGCTAGTGTGCCCAAGACATGTAATGTTTTTATCATTATTAATAATAAATACATTGTTGGCTACTAGACGGACAAGGACTAGAGTTATAGGGGGCTATGATTCCAAAAGAGAGGGGGATTGAGGGGCTAAGTGTTTATTTCCTATTTTAATTACCCTTTTTGTCTAAGGGAGGGGATCGGTTCTGTGAGCTTCTTTGGGAAGGCCAAGAAGTTCTTGATTCCCCACAAAGTTAGTTAAACTCGCCTCTGGTCTGATGGGGGTGTTGGTCGTTGGCTCATTCATTCCTTCACTTCTGCATTTGTACCATTCTATCCCTCACGTACTTTCATGCACCCACTAACCCATTCATTGATCCATCCTCATACGCATCTAGGCTCAGGAAAGGAAGTCGAAATGTTTAAGATTAGCCATGGGATAGTTGGTTGTAGTGTTCATTGGTGTGATCCAGTCATGACCTGAGGCCGCATGTATGAGATGTGTTGGCCTCTGTCCATTGTTGCTCACAGCTGTGAGTCTTGAGAGTTCCATCATTGAGATTCTAGACCAATTTTGATGGAGCACGAATAACGAGAAGGACTACCTGAGGGACTTCGTGGAAGGGAAGGGTGGAGGTCCATTCTCTCTGGTGGTGCAATCTAGGTAGAAGAGAGTTGGATACCTGGATTGTTGTGAGAGCTGGAAAGCCTGTGAGAGCTTGAGAGTTGGCTGGTTTGGGAAACCTGTGAGAGTTGACTGGTTTGGGAAGCCAAGTACACTCTGGAACCGTCCTCGTGGATTCATAGCCTTGGCTCGGGGGTGACACTGCTATTGAGATTTGGAGCAGTGGTGTCTACGGTTGGGTGGAATGTCCTTGTTCTGTAGCCAGTTGGTGTCATCCTTCAAGAAGATAAGTTCTCTCTGTTCTGGTATCATTTACATGTATATGAATGTATTTTCCACTATGTATTTTAATTATCATTTAACTAAATCTTAGATTATGCATGCTTGTTGCATATCACTGTGCATGTCGCTGAATCTTGTATTTTATGCGTTCTTATTAATTAAAGAAGGTATCGATAAGAGAAATAAGTCCAAGAGTAGGCTTGAAGGTAGCATGCCCCAGCCTGTGGGTGGTTGGGTATGTTACAGAATGGTATCAGAGCTTCTAGTTGAAACACCGGGCCAATATGGGCCAGGTCTGTTGGTCAAAGTCTTGTGGTTACAGATCGAACTCTAGCCATGGAGTTGAAAATCTCAAGAGGAATGGCATTGCAAAATCTAAGTGGGAGGTAGAGCATCAAAGACCCATTGTAAGGGGTTCAAAGGAGCATGACCATCCCCATTCAAATAAGGGAGCGATTGCCATTGTAGGATCTGGAGAGATCCAGGATTGTTGGATCAAAGGATAGGTGAACAGGGGTCGTCTGATGAAAAGGAAGCAAGGGTTAAGGTCACAACCATCAGATCCCATTAGAGAGAGGGATCAATGGACATCATGCATTGCGGGGAACCAAGTTTCATGGGAGATAATTTCCCAAGGCAATCCTGCAATCCAAACCACGGTTTCCCCAAGGGGTTACATGTTAGCATCAGGAGAATTGCAGGTGAAAAGAGGGTTACTCCAAACCGTCAATGCATGCCCCCACAAATTGAAAGGCATGCAGTGATGTGATAGGTTAGGGCTCAGAGACCGAAACTCCAAATATTCGAAGTAGCTGGGGACCATCGATTCATAGGATGACATGCATCAACCGATCATGTGCTCCGGGTGAAAGAACTTCAAGAAAGAGAGAGAAAGGAGAACTTGAGAGTTGAAACTCTTGAAGCTCGGAGAGTCAGAGAGCTGAAGTAAATCTCAAGTGTTGAATCATCCAAGGTGAATCTGGGTCGTTTGATCGAGAAGAGATGTGGTGTAAGTCTGTGGATTTTGGGTGAAGGCCCGAAGCAAGCCGCAATAGCCCAATTCAGGAGGACACGCGGTAAAAATATGAGCATTTCTGAGGAAAACAAAGGTTTGAAGTTTGAGATTTCTGAAACCTGAAGATCCGAAAGGATCTCAGCCATTGATCTGCCGAGAGCCAAGCCTCACTAGATCCAGGGCTTCGGATAAAAGCCAATAGGGCCAGATAAGTTTTGGAATTTGAGATTTCCGAAGTCTCAAGACCCAAAGTAAGCCTCAACCGTCATATTAAGGAGGACACGTGGTGCATATCCGTGGACTTTGGGTGAAGACCCGAAGTGAATCTTAGTCATCCGATCTAGGAGGACACATGGTGACAGATTGGCCAATTCAGGAATTTGGAGTTCGGGAGAATTGGAAGTGTGCTAGAATGGAAACTCCCCAAGTCCCAAAGCCTGAAGATCTGAAGTGAAGGGGCATGATGACATCACGAGGAGGTGATGTGGACCCCAAAATTTCCAAAGTGATGTGGCTTGTGGACATCACTTGGGATGACATGGACACATGGGATGTGTGCCACATGTCAATAATTTTTGAGCATTTGGAGTATTGAAAATTCAGTTAGAACATGACATGTGTCACCCACCTGATTGGGCCACATGTCCCCTTCCATTATTTCACCATGTGGCAATATATCGTGCATTCCAGAGACTATTCACTCTAGAGGGGAAATATGTGACAGGTTTCATTGGGTCAAAAACTCCTAAAGGCCTGAAGGCTAGAGTACATATCGACCGTTGATTTCGGAAGACACATGTCCAAGAATCGTCTACCTCAGGTGAAAGCACTCTTGGAGAAAGTGCGGGAGGAAAGTTTGAAACTTCTAAAGCCCAAAGAGCTGGAGCAATTCACATCTGTTGATTTGTGGGAAGAAACCCTTTGGCAGATCAAGAACTCTGGGTAAAAGCGTTTCAGGAGGAGGCAAGCCAGGAAAGTTGAGACTCCCGAAGCACGGAGTCCCAAAGTGGATCTCGATCATTTATCATAAAAGAGGACAAGGACTATTGATTTGGTCCTGGCTAGAACTTGCGAAGTCATGAAGCTCTGGACAAGAGCTTTTTCAGCTAAGCGCAAGGTCATGGTCATGTTCATATGCATATTGAGAGCTGAGGGAAGGAGGGATAAGGGTCGAATAAGTTGTATTCGAGACAAAAAAGTGCTAAGGAAGGATTTAGCCGCGGTTTCTAGTCATGGTCACCTAGGAAGGTGGTTTGAAGGAAGCACCTACATAGTATGAAATTCTATGTCAGCCAAGGATAACAGGACACTATTATTTTCAAAGAATGGGGATATGGTCTCCATGAACGAACAAGAAAAGAAAGAAATCTATAGCATGGTTTGGAAATTTTGTTTATCATATGCATAATTCTAACAAAATGGTTGCTTACACATTTTGCAGAATTAAGGGGTATAAACACATAAACTCAGGATGCATATTAAGGAAATGGAAGAAGGTGAGGGAGCCTCTAGTCATGATAAGGAGGATAAAGTCCAGAATACCCAAGTTGGAAATGCAGAGACAGAGTCAAATGGACGCAAGGGAAAAGGAGAGCAAGAGACATTAATAGAAATGGTAAGAAGCCTGAATATGGAAGTGCAGAGCTACAAAGAATATGATGAGAGACTGATGAGAGAGAAAAGTCAGATATATGCTTGAGTGTTGTAGAGCTTAAATCAGTTGCAGAGGAAAACGAAGAAGGGATCAAACTCAATACAAGAGGAAGAAGGCAGGTGCCATGAAAGAAGGGATGATTGTGGAAGATTTGGTTATTCCAGAAGTGCTAGCAGAGCTCATGGAAACCACTCATATCCTTACTCATAAAGAAATTTTTATGCATCAGAAGATCGCGTAAGTAGTCTAGAGGTGTCTCCTGTCAGACACCAAAGAAGGAAACAAGAGGTAGATAGTTTGCAAGAATAGTTGAGGAAGCTCAAGACACCTTCCTTAGATGGTGAGAGAGAAATGGAAGATGATGTCGAAGCATGGTTTATTGGGCTCTGGAGATATTTCCAGTTGTATTATTCCTCAAATATGGAAGCCAGGATTGCCACCTACCATTTACATGGGAAAGTTGCAATGTGGTGGGACCATCTAAATAAAGTGGAACATGTTAACGAAAGTAGGATCACTTGGAAGCAGTTCAAGAATTACTTCCAGAAGGAGTACCTCTCAAAATATTTCTACGAAAATAAAATGCAGAATTTATTTGAACTCAGGTTGGGAAGAATGACTATGGCAGAGTATGAAAAGAAGTTCTTGGGATTGTTAAATTATGAAGTGATGAGAAAGTGAAAATACAGATATTTCTAAGTGGATTTCTAGCCTTTTATAAGGAAAATATTAAGTATGATGAACCCAATACCTTGACTGAAGCCATCAGGAAGGATAAATACCTGTATGAGCAAGTCTAGGGAAGAGAATCCATACATAAATCTTGGAAGTACAAGAAGAATTTGAAGTCCAATTAGAGGAGGAAAGGATTCAAACCTCCCTTCAATAGGAATGAGCCTAATAGAAATCATCAAGATCAGTATGCTAAGGGAGATTTCAAGAAGGAAGATTCCTTGGGGAAAATGGGAAGACCACCAATCCAATGAAGGGGATGCAAGGAAGATCACATGTACAAGGATTTTCCACATGGAAAGGACATAGTGAAGAATGTGCACAACATCCAAGAGGCTACAACCATCAAAGATATGGGAAGAATCTATGCAGCTTTAGACGATCGACAAGAAGAATACCAATCCATTATGATCAAGGTGGAAGGTAAGATCATAAATCAGCCTGTTGCTATTTTGATTGATTCAAGAGCAAGTCATTGCTAAATTGATCCTAAGATAGTGGATAGATTACATTTGGAGAAAAGTAAACTTGGAAAATCAAGTTTGGTTTAGTTAGCCACTAGAACCAAAAGAAGAATCCATGACATGGTTAGAAGTTGTTCCATAAGTATTAATGGCATGAATACTAGTATTGATCTAAATATCATACCATTGGGGTCTTATGATATTCTGATTGGAATGAATTGGTTGGAAAAGCATCATGTTCTCCTAGATTGTCATAACAAAACATTTACATGTCTTGATGGATATGGAAAACAAAGCACTGTGAAAGGAGTTCCAAGATCCATCTCTATAAGGGATATTTCAGAATATCCCTTAAAAAGATGATTTAGGAAAGGATGTCAATTGTATGAAGCTCATGTGGAAGAGCCAAAAACTACAAAGGGGCCAAGCCTTGAAGATTTCTCGGTACTATAGGAATTTGAATATGTATTCCAAGAAATACCTAGATTTCCACCAAGAAGGGAGATAGATTTCTCAATCAATTTAGTGTCAGGAGTTGCCTCAGTGTCAAAAACACCTTATAGAATGAGCACACCAGAGTTAAAATAATTACAAATGTAGTTGGAGGAATTGTTGAAGAAAGGGTACATACGTCCAAGTGTTTCACCTTGGGGAGCACCAGTACTTTCATCAAAAAGAAAGATGGAACCTTGAGGCTGTGTATTGACTTTAGACAATTGAACAAGTACAATATAAAGAACAAGTATCCTCTACCCCGAATTGATGACCTCTTTGATTAGCTAATAGGAGAAAAGATATTTTCAAAAATTGATCTGAGGGAAGGATACCATCAGGTAAGAATCAAGGAAGAAGACATTCATAAGACAACCTTTATAACTAGGTACGAGCATTATGAATTTGTAGTGGTTCCATATGGACTGACCAATGCACCAATTGTCTTCATGTGCTTAATGAATGGAATATTCATAAATTACTTGGATAAGTTTTTCATAGTTTTTTTGGATGGCATACTTATCTATTCTAAGTCTGAAGAGGAGCATGAACATCACTTAAGAATGGTATTGAAAGTACTGAAAGAACATCGGTTGTATGCCAAGTTGAGTAAGTGCTCTTTTATCAAAAGCATATCCATTACTTGGGATACATTATTTTAGAGTGGGGCATAGCAGTAGATCCAGAAAAGATTGAATCCATTAGAGGATGGCCAACACCCAGAAATTTGTCAGATGTCAGATATTTTATGGGATTAACTAGCTACTACAAAATTTTCATAGTAGGGATCTCTAAGATTGCTCATCCCATCACTTCTTTGCAAAAGAAGGGAACTAAATTTGAATGGACACTCGATTGTGAAAAGAATTTTAATTTGTTGAAGGAATTACTTACTAGTGCACCTATGTTAAAGATTGCTAACCCAAATGAAAGTTTTGTGGTATGTACAGACACATGTAAGGAAGGACTTGGGGGAGTCCTCACGCAAAATGGGCATGTCATTGGATATGAGTCTAGAAATCTTAAGGAACATGAGAGGAACTATGCCACCCATGAATTGGAACTTGATGCCATTGTTCACGCCTTGAGAATGTGGAGGCATTATCACATAGGGAAGAAATTTGAATTAAGGACAGACCACATTGGCCTGAAGTATCTTTTTGAACAACCGACCTTGAATGTCAGGCAAACAAGATGGCTGGAATTTTTAAGTGAATATGACTTTGATATCAAGCATATCAAGGGAAAGGATAATAAAGTTGTCGATGCACTTAGTAGAAGAGTGAATCTCATGCATGCTACTACTGTCAATGTGCATCAATTAGACTTGAAGAGCGGAATTTTAAATAGTCTTGTTACATAACAGCATCACCTATAGGTAAAGGAAAACTTACAGAAAGGAGATGTACAACAGAAAATAAAGTAGTATGAGATAAAGGAAGAAGGACTACTCATGCATAAAAATAGAATCTATTTTCCTAGTTCTGGAGAAATGGGGAATTTGGTACTGAAGGAAATGCATGATGTTCCTTATGCTAGACATCTCGGTTACCATAAAACAATTACAATAGTAAGAATCCAGTTCTTTTGGCCAAAAATGAAGAAGGATGTTGATGATTACATCGCTCGATGTATGGAATGTTAGAAGGTGAAGGCTGAGCATAGGCACCCAACAGGTTTGTTGCAACCATTGCCAATCCCAAAGATGAAATGGGAAGTGATCACCATGGATTTCATCACAAGATTACCCAGAACGAATAAGAAACATGATTCAATCATGGTGGTGGTTGAAAAATTAACAAAGGCTTCTCATTTTGTGCCTGTGAAGACAATGCATACAACGGCTAATATTGCATAAATTTTCATGAAGGAAATTGCTAGGTTGCATGGGATACCTAGGACAATTGTCTCATACAAATATACGAAGCTTACCTCCAATTTCTGGAGAGTATTGTTTAAAGGATTTGGCATGAATATAAACTTTAGCACCGCATATGATCCCCAGACAGATGGGCAAACAGAGAGAATCAATCGAATAATTGAAGACATGTTGAGAATTTATGTGATGGATAAGCCATCTAAGTGGGAAGATTACTTACACTTGGTTGAGTTTGCATATAATAATGGCTTACACTTGGTTGAGTTTGCATATAATAATGGGTATCAAGATTCATTGAGAATGAGCCCATTTAAAGCCTTGTACGGTATGAAACACAATACTTCAGTGAGTTGGGACAACCCAGCTGATAGAGTGGTACTTGGGCCGGAGTTTCTCAAAGACATAGAAGACCGAGTGGTCAAGATCAAGAAAAATTTAAAGGCAGCTCAGGATAGACATAAAGTTTATGTAGACAAGAACAAGACATCTAGAGAATTTAAAGTAGGGGAGAATGTACTTTTGAAAGTGAATCCCAAGAAAATCTCTTTGATATTGGGTAGTTGTACAAAGATGGAAGCCAGATTATGTTGTCCATTTGAAATATTGGACAGAATAGGGCCAGTTGCATACATGCTTGCATTGCCTGCTTCCATGAATGTACATAATGTATTTCATGTCTCCTTACTAAAGAAATATGTACATGATCCTAACCATGTTGTTGATTGGCGTCTGATTCAGGTAGAGACGGAGGGAGATTTGCAGGTTTAGCCAATGCGAGTATTGGACAAAAAATTCAAAATGCTCCGAAATAGAGTTATAGAGCTAGTAAAAGTTCAGTGGACCTACTATGGTCCTAAAGATGCTACCTGGGAGCATGAAAATGTCGTGCAGGCAGAGTACCCATAACGTTTTGAATAATTTGAGATTTTGATCTCTATTTTGTATATGCACTAAGGACAGTGCCAAAATAAGGGGGAGGGGATGTAACACACCAGGTTTTTAACCCCCCATTTTAAATAATGTATTGTCACAGTGTTGAGAGGAAAGAGTTCCCAAACAATTATTAAAAGGTGAGTGTGCCTAAGACATGTAATTTTTTTATTACTATTAATAATAAATACATGGTTGGCTGCTAGAGGGATAAGGACTAGAGTTATAGGGGGCTACGATTCCATAAGAGGGGTGGATTGAGGGGATAAGTGTTTATTTCCTATTTTAATTACCCTTTTTGTCTAAGGGAGGGGATTGGTTACGTGAGCTTCTTGGGGAAGGCCAGGAGGTTCTTGATTCCCCACGAAGTTACTTAAACCTACCTCTGGTCTGATCGAGGGGTTGGTTGTTGGCTCGTTCTCTCCTTCACTTTTTCATTCGCACCATTCTACCCCTCATTCACTTTCATGCACCCACTGACCCATTCATTGATCAATCCTCATCTGCGTCTTGCCTTGGAAAAGGAATTTGAACTGTTAAAGATTAGCCATAGGATAATTGGTTGCAGTGGTCGTTGGTGTGATCCAGCCATGACCTATGGCCGCATGTATGAGATGCATTGGACAATGTCCACTGTTTCTCATAGCTGTGAGTCTTGCGAGTTCCAGCATTGAGATTATGGACCAGTTGCGTTGGAGCCCGAATAAGGAGAAGGACTGCCTAAGGGACTGCATGGCAGAGAAGGGTGGAGGTTTGTTCTCTCTGGTGGTGCAAGATGGGTAGAAGAGAGTTGGGTACTTGGATTGTTGTGAGAGTTGGGAAGC
>JZKD02S1853311.1:461623-472319 GCA_000966675.3 Picea glauca
TTGTTGGATATTATTGTGCATGTCGCTAAATCTTGTATTTTATGCATTCTTATTAATTAAAGAAGGTATCGGTAAGATAAATAAGTCCAAGGGAGGGCTTGAAGGTAGCATGCCCTGGACTTTGGGTGGTTGGGTATGTTACAGAAAGAGTTTTCTTGGTCTCTACACTTACTACAAGAAATTTGTTAAAGGATTCTCATAGTTGATAGTGCCACTGACTGGCCTCACCAAAAAGGAGGCTTTCGTTTGGATAGGGGAGGCCCATGAGACATTCAAGAAAATGAAGCAGATGATGAGTTCATGCCTTGTTTTAAAACTCCCTGATTTCACTTGACCCTTTGTCTTGGAGTGTGTTATCACACTAAGTTGCCAAGGTTCTTTAGCCTTTAGTTTCATCTTTTCCTAAGACTTTAGATTTTGATTTTTTTATTTATCCTTTTAAAAGTTTGTTTTCTTAGTTTCCCTGATAAATAAAGGCTTAAGTAATGACTTATGTTTTGATCCTCACACAAATCTTTGACTCATGACCGTTTTTTATAACTTATCTTTTGATCCCCTCCATGACTTGACACTAGGATCAACTCACTCCACAATAAGCTTGACATGACTTACCACTTTCCTCACTCATGCTCTTGTAATATTTCTTTGTTGTCCCTTTTGTACTCTTCTTACTGGTGAAATCATTTTTTGAAAGGGAACGCTACCAACATATCAGGAGTTTCTGTAGTGCACTCCCTGTCCATCATATTCTACCATGATTTGTGGTTACAAAGATGATGTCATCTCTTCCTTGTTTTCAGTGCCAGGGGTGGTTAAAAGATTCTTTCAAGATTTCATATTTATGAGCTCTGATAATGGTTTATTTTTGAAAAACTCAAATTATTGCACTGCACAAACTACCAGTTCTGACCCGACCAGTTGGCAACAGCGCTACCAGATCTGATGCTGAGGTGGACTGGGAAGTCAAGTTGCTCGTGAATCTTTCCTGAGATTTTGTTGGGGCCTCAAACTATCATATTCCATAGGTATTCCACATTTTCCTCCTTTGCACATCATTTTCAAGGATAATTAGCACTTGGAATTTTGGTAATTATCATGCATGCATAGTTGGAGGAGAGATTTCCCCACACCATCCTATCGGTTTTTTTCCCTTCATTCAAAACTGCGGATCCCATCACTTGTCTATTGATTTTGATTCATTTTCCTGCCATTTCCATTGATCTCATAGTATCCAAGAAGGTCTTATCCTCTACATGCGCGGTGTGCTACCTAGAGACGCTACTCAAACTACATTGTTTCTCCCCTGCCTCCTATGACAGTTGAGTTGGGTTGTTTCAACCTAGTTTTCAAAGGTCATTATAAGGTAATCCTCTCATCACATGTTTTTATTAGTGTTCATACTTGCACACATTCAAGGGAAGGGTTTCTACAGCCAGTTTTAGCTACCTAGCAACCAGTCTGGTTTAAGGGAATTTCTTGTAAATGGGAAGCCTTGTCCATTTGAGCTTTGACTCTTTAATCCTCCTGGTTATCACCACTCCATAGCCCTAAAATATCTTATCCTAAACTATGGATACTCCTCAGATGAAGAATCCACACAAGGGATTTAAGGTGGTTAGAACTGAGCTTGTAGACATGCATCTATTTGAGGCAGAGCCCGTGGACAAAGAATTTTTTCAAAGGGTGGGATGCCTCTCTTTCTGCCAAAATATGCAATGAGTTCATCCTGAGGTGACAAGGAAGTTTGCCTTACATTTTGATGGCCTGAAGATAAAGGTAGGGGACCTAGAATTTGAGGTGTTTGAGGCCTCTATTTAAGCTTCTATAGGAATCCCTATCACAGTTGAGAGATGGTTTAAAGCCATGGCCTTAGATGCATCCTATGCCAAATATTTCCTTAAGCCTCAATATCAAGCTGATAATCTGTCTAAAGGTGTGCCAAGCAATCATCTGATTGAGCAATTTGACAAAAATATTGAGGATCATTCATAGGTACTTTACATGTGAAGGGAGGTTCAATACAATATACCAGTACCGTATAAGGCTTCTACTGCATTTTATTGGAAAAATTGAAATGAACATCCCCTACTATTTTCTAAGGAGCATAGGCAATATGTTAGACAGGGTTCAATCCAAGTCTAAGGCTATGGATACTAGCATCTTTCACTCTGGATTGATTAGAATGTTAGTTTCTAAAGAGTTGGGTAAGAAGGATATCTCATGGGAACATTTCATTATTTCTTCTCATATGAAGTTGGTGTTACACATCAAAATCACTCATTACAATGATGGTCTAGTGTCATCATTACCAATGTTGCAAGTGTCGCATTTTGGTCGCAAGTGTCACAAATATAATACTGTCATCTTGTCTATGTTGTGTCTCGAATGACATTATCAAGAACACTTACAAGAACACCTAAAAAGATTGGTTTTGAAGAGGAGAAGTCATTTGACAAAGAGTACAAGTCTTTTTCCATGGAGAAACCCACTAAAAAATCATTTTTTGGAAGGAAGCGCTCCCCTATACATTGTCAAAGAGAGTTGGTGCTATGTACCCTATTTTGGGGGAGCGTTACAATGCTCTATGCCCCATTCATAGGGAGCACTACCCTTTTTGAGAAAATTTTGGACTATTGAGAGAAATCAAGGAAGAATCCCCTCAATCTCTGAAGGTGGTTGGATTCGAATCTAAGGTCAAGCCTCGATCTTAGGGAAGATCCACAACTGAAGGAGAAGAATCCTCAACCTCTCCCAAGAATCTCTTAAGTGGTTAGGCCTCTCCAAACCTATATAAGGAGGCCTCCTCATGGTGAAAGGGGGTAGAGAGACATTGTGAAGCATCAAACTTATAATCTCATAAGGGATATGTCATTGAAGCATCAATACTCTGTGTGTAGATTATTTGAGCAAGGGTCTGGACAAAGAGAACTTGGTGAAGCTGTTTCACCTACATCCATGGTTGTAAGCATCTCATTTTGTTTTCATTAATATCAATCTATGCTTGGCCTATTTCCTTTAAAGTTTATGTACATTTCATGAACTTGTTTCTTTCATAGATTCGTTATGAAGCTAATCATGGTAGAGTAGGAAGTATGTCTCGTTATTGTTGCTCATTGTATTGCAATACCTTCTGAAGAACTTGGAAATCAAGATCAACCTGGATTGAGCAAGGAAAGACATCGATAAAAAGGTATTTACCCTTATTCCTTCTTATTCTTTGAATATTTTAGCTTCATGAAAAGGAAAGTCAGTGTCCATAATATCAATTTTCTATCTTGTTCATATGGGTCTAGTTTCCAAGAGGAAATCCACTTGTCCGAAGGGGGATTCTCCTGTTACAGAAATTGGTGACTCCACTGGGGAGATCAAAGCTTTCAGTTTTGGTTTCTTTTCCTAGTTTTTCTTTGGCCTTTTCTCACTTTTTGACCTTCTCCATACCGTGTCTCTGATTCTTAGATCTTTTGATTGACCCTTTATTTCATCCTATCCACTTTGCTTGTCTGAGCTTGCTTGAGTTTTTTATTTTTTGGGCATTTTTCTGAACTTTAAGAGGCTAGTACTCCCCTTCCCTTGCTACCAGAATGTTGGTGCTCCCTGATGGTTTTACACAGAGAGTTGTAACACTCTGGTTCCCTTGACACTAGAGATTTGCCCCTTTTCTGTTAAGAATCTTGCAGGAGATTCATCCTTGAGTTCTCCCTTTTGTTTTTTCACTTGCCCAGAGTCTTTATAACCTCAGTACATATTTGTCTTGGCCTTCACCACTTTGCTTTCTGACAATTGATCATCTTTTGTTTGGAGTTTTTGACATTTTTTTCCTTGTTTTGAGTCATTCTTCTCCTTTGAAGACTTGGAATCAAATCACTATTTTTTTCTCATTTATCTGATTGGATGAAATCTATAGTAAGGAAATCATAGATATATGAACCATCCCATTTGATCTTTGAGGTCAGTTGTCTAACATTTCTCTTTGTTTGAGATTTACGGTTCTTTCTTGCAACTTGGTTTTCTTTTTGTTTTCTTGTTTGATCACAACAAAGAGAGTGTGTTTTGTTTATGTAGAATTTGCTTCTGATTGTTTGAATCTTGAAATCTGATTGACATAGGAAGCTTTACATCAAGTTGATTATCATTCACATATAAGAAAAAGGATACATTTTTATGATTGGTTTTGGATATTAGAACGAGTTTCTGAAATTTTAGCATTAGATTGGATTCCTGATTGAGAAACTATTGCATGAGGATTGCATCTTAGTGTTTGATAGTGAAAGAACAATTTTCTCCTTCCCTTAAATAGACATTCATTGAAAAGAAAGGATTGTTTATCATTTCTTGTGCATTTTTGGGGAATTGAGTCATAACCCCATTAGTTTCACTTTCATACACCCCTTAGTAAAGAACAACTGCAAAATTAACGCTAATTAAAATCAATCTAGAACATTTTGTTTTTAGATTCTTCCACCAACATTAGACTAGGATTAGAACTTTGGATTAGGCTATGAGTACAACTCTCCAAAGTATTCAAAACAAACATTATCATATTGCGATAGGAGAGAAAATCCAATTTTCATATAGGCTTTCTAGGATCCCCCTCTCACATAGGGGTTACGCGTGAGGTCGCATTCAGGAGAGTTACATAGATTATCCCTCTGGGGTTCAACTATTCGTAGTAGTTAGATCGTATATTGGGGGTTCTTCTTGAGGTTCAACTGTCTTCATCTGGTCTCGGTGCTTCATGAATTCCAAATCCATTTGAGATCCTCTAGAGTTCTACTGGTCCATTTGTCCTCATTTCTCTCAAAGGATTCCAGACTTGTTATCCTACCCATACGTTCAGACTGGACTGTCAACTGTACCTACCCAGGGGTTGACTGCGAGTTGGTGTCCTTAGTAGCCATAGTATTTAGGGTTTTTACACAAGGTGACAGTGAAGGGAATTCTCGCTATACCTGGAACAAACATTGGTCAAACTCACTCGAGATCCTTGGAGGGTAGATCCACAATTACTGTGTGGAAGCTTGCACCAAGGCGTAAGTCTGTTAAGCAGGTTGGCATCGTAAATGTTCCACCCGCTCATATCCTAGCCCCTTCTTGACTTGATCACGTGACGTTTTTTCATCACCAACTAGTATGGTAATCGAGAGAAGGTTTTGTTTGCTTGGTTTGATTCCTATATTTTTAGTGTGTTCTATTGCTTTTCGTTGGTTGGCCATAGATGTTTTGTGTAAAGTTTTTGGTTCGAGCAATATTGATCCTCCACGTCATTCATGCAAAATGCAAGGAATACCCCCAGAAGATTTGGAGGGTTATCAACCTTTGCCTACTGACCCACTGGAGGTCTCTCCTCAATAGAGTGAGGTCCAAGATACCACCACTTCTCAAGTGGAAAGAACTAACTCTTTAGAGCATTTCTAAATATCTGATTCTCTAGAGTCTTTCCATCTTCCTCACGCTTCTGAGAGATGTATTCTCCAACTAAATTCATCTAGAGAACTTATTTTTTACACTTTTGGAATACCCATCGAACCACTTATCATCCCTAAACGTGAGAATCCTTTTTGGACCATTGACATATCTGGAATTCCATCCTGCATAGTGCGAGACCTTTATGGCTTAGGAATAAGTGTTCATACTTCTATTGTATCACAAGTACCCAAAACATTTGTTACCTACACGGTACCCATATATCACTTTTCTAGTACACCCAATAGTGTTATCGTTGGTCCCGACACACAGTTTGTTTTTCAAAACACTCAGTCAACTAGTCCCCATTTGACCATTTCCCTGCAGATGGCCCATTCCACTATGGTCCCGCATGTTTCTACTATCCCCATCGGGAACGTGAAACCATCCCAAGATCCAATTGGAACACCACTTAGACCAAACCCGTCACTTCCACTTGGGTACAAAGTGCTTAATCCTTCCACTTCCAACACTACCCAAGTTACACCTGGAGTTTTTGGACTCTTTGTTCCTCTTGGTTATAATGTTGTTGTTGGTTTTACACCTACACCGTCAGTTGGAAGAGATGGTTTTAGTGGCTCTAATCCAATTGGAGGCACCGATTCCCAGATACCTCTAGGTACTCAACCTCATGCTGGGGGGAAACCCCCATTTGGGATTCAATCTCAGTTTGGGGGGAAATATCAACATGGAGTCCATAGTCCATCATATGGACAGAATGTGCCACCAAATCCTTGGCACATTCCTTTTCCGGGAAATCCATTTTTCTCTAAGGAGCAACATCCTCAAGGTCAACAACAGTCTTATCCTCTTTATGGACAAATATTTATCCTCCTTATGGGAAAAGAAATCAGCCAACTTATAATCCTCAGAACCCATTAGTTTACCCTCCTTTTGCACATGTTTCTCCACCCTCTTCTAATCCTGGATACACTAGTCCACAACAACCATATGTAGGAGGATCTACTGGATACAACTATCCACCTAACCTAGTTTATGGTCCTACTAGTGTCCCTATGCCACACCAGTATCATCCTCACATTAACCGACAACTACCGTTTCTCACGACTCTGGATCTACCAAACTTATCTCGGTTGACTAACGATCCTATATTACATTCTAATTTTTGGCCAGTGATCCCTGCTAAATTACCCTCTGATATTCCAAAATTTGATGGTAAATCTAGAGAAGACCCTAATAACCATGTGATGACTTTCCATTTATGGTGTTCATCAAACTCTTTAATGGACGATTCTATACGTTTACATATTTTCTAGAGAACACTTACAGGCTCAACAGCCAAGTGGTATATTGAACTTCCGGGAAGTTCTTTTCAAGATTTTAACTCTCCCTTGCCATTTCCTTTCTCACGCACTTTCAACTACCCATTCGTTACGAGATGGGTACTGAACTATTGACCTCCCTTCATCAAAGTAAATTTGTACACATCTCTGTTCATATCCATGAATGGAGACGACGATGAAGGTTGATCAAAGCAATCATTCTTGACCAGTTATTGGTGGAATGGTTCACTAAATCACTGTTACCCCCGATTGATCGTGATGTCTCCATGGGTGGTGTAGTCACTGAGGAAGAATTCATTTATCGAGCTCAGTACTTATATTTGGTCTATTCCTAATCTGGTACTTTGTATGAGTTGATCCCAAATGCTTCTCGTGACACTACTGATCCATACAAACCTCCATCCTCCTCACATGAGGATGGATTTATCGGCTCCGTCAAGACCCAATCTGATTCCCCGTCAATTGGAACTATGAATTGACCTCCTTCGGCACCTACTTCCAGTTCGACCTCACCCTCCTCTACCTCCCATCCGACTTAAGTCTATGAGGTGAATGTAGTTCGATATGCCCCCTCACAACAATCTGAAGGTAAGAAGAAGACAAAGAATAAACCAAAGAAGAATAATAACAATGAACAACCTAAAACTAAAACTCCTCTACCTGCTACCAAAAAGAAACCACAATGGAAACCAAAATTCCCATGTCTTATTTGTGGTGAATATCACTACACTCGAGACTATCCACATCGCGATGAAGTGGCCAAACTTTTTAAAGGAAATTCCCAACCCACCGTGATCACTTAACCTTTTCCACAGCAACAATCTTTGGTTGCTCAAACCCCCTCTCCAGGGGGCAGTTTCATCCATCCCTCGAATGATGAAGCTTCGACAAGTGCCCATATCTTGTTGATTAAGGTTGGTTGTCATTGATGTCAACCCTTGAAGAAAGCCCCATAGAAAAAAAATTTGGGTAATGGAACCAAGATTGTTTGATGTAAATATGACTCATTATTGTTTGTTCATGGTTGATAAGAAGTAAATATGGATGAACTCAAAAGTGGTCCCCTTATGGTGAAATCCCTCATGGTGAAATCCCTCATGGAAAGATGCTTTGCGGAGTAAGAGAACCCATGATTAACTGTGGAATAATGAAATGAAGGAAAGTGAATTTGTCAGGGAAACTATCCTAGATGGATAGTTCTTGTCATTCCATTTCTGGTGGTATGTAGAATGTCACATAAATGCTCACGGTTAGAGAGCTATGACCATGTGAAGTTGGAGAACCCAGGTTTGGGTAATGGACCCAAGTTTGTTTGATGGATAACGGTATGATTTTTTCTATAATTTAAGGTAATACTATTCTATATGGATAGTACATGTCACTCCATTTCTGGTGGTATGTGGAATGTCACATAACTTCTCATGGTTTGAGAGTTATGGCCTTACGAAGTTGGAAGACCCTCATATGTCATCTAGAAGCCCCAAAAGGTCAAAGTAGTCAAAGTGGTTTAAGAGATTTTAAAAGGTAAATAATAAAGTGAAATTATGAGTGTATTATAATTCAAATTTAATACAAAATAAATTATTTCAATAATAAATTTAATGGAGAAATTAGAAGTGGGTTAACCGTAAAATAAGGAAAGTGGGCCAAGTGACCTAGAAGATGTTTTTAAGGAAGCTACTTGGAGAGTATAAATAAGAGGCAAGGCTCTCTCATTTTAATCACACTTGAGCATATTGAATATATATAGGTGTCTGGGGTCACCAAGGATATATAAGCTGAATTTCTAAGGGAATGTGAAGAAAAGAAGGCCGAAATGCAAGGAATGATAAATTCTTTTGATGGTGCTCTCTAAGGTATGTTATTTGCAGGTCATCTCACCATTTTCGCTATAACATTTTTTCTATAATGATTCAGACCATGAAATTTCTATTCCATTGCCAAAACATACCCAAGCATCTTTGGTAAAAAAATCATCTTGTGGGTCGTTGTATTTTGATATTTACACTCCGTGGAAAATACGGTTTGTGGCTAGTCCTGAAACTAGTCAAAAACAAGTGTTTCGGGTAAAAACATCATAACTTATTCATAACAGATCCAAATTCCATGAGACAAAATGTGTTGGTTAGGTTACATTCTATAGTAGGATTTGTAACATTTTCATATCAATTCAACAAATATTTCATGCGGGGCATTCTCTACAAAGTCACTATCTAGAATAAGCCAGAATTCAACAAGGTATGCCATTTTTTCTATAAATCATTTTTTGAGAGGTTCCAAGTAGTGGCACCTAGAGGAATTTCATAAAACAAAATAAAGAACATTTTGTATCAGTTTCATAGCTTTATACATTACAAGTTCAAAGTTATGATTACTTCAAGTTAGGGTTGTTGCCTAATCCAAAACTAGGCATGTGAGACTAAAGAAAAGTTTGAAGAAAATGCTAGTCTCTTGTTGTTAAAGTTAAGGAAGGTTTGCAGGAATGTGATAATATACACCATGTATATCACAGAGCTACAAATAAGATTTGGATGATGAAATTGATGACATATTTTGGTTGAGTTTGGTGCATGGCTGATGCACTTGTTTATGGTACAGGTTTGTTGGACAACTGAGAGGGGGGGTGAATCAGTTGTTACCGTGCTTAAACAATTATTCTTCTTTTAAAACTCTTTGCTGAGACACTAAATGATGATCACAATAATGCAAGGAAATAAACAATGGCACATTCAGCATCAGTCACATATATGAGATACATAGAGACAGACATTTCCTGAGGAAACCCATATAGGGTAAAAACCTCCTTTTCTTTATATATGATAAGTAATAGTTACAATCTTTACAGTATCATACAACTGAGCACCCACTCATAATGAGGCTACAACCTCAGTTTTGCAAGCTGCAACTTGTTGAGAGCACCAACCCTTTATTTTCTCTAGCAACCACTAGAAGGAAGCACCCACTCCCTGGTTTCTCTAGCACCAACTAGAAGGGAGCACCAACTCCCTGTGTTCAAGCACCCACCTGAACCTTTGAGGACAACAGTCCTCCCTAGCACCTCCCAACCACCCTGTAATGTAAATCTTTGCAACTTAAATTATTACAGTGATATGATGTTTGATGATGACATACCTGACTTATCACTGTTCAGCTCCACTTGGTTTCTCTGTCTGTTCTTTCATTTTTCAAGCTCTGAGCACCATCCCCATTTTCCTGCACAGATACTCTTCTGTTCAAATTAACTGCTGCCCTCTGATCCTTCTTCCCACCTAAATCACCATAGTGACCTCCATTTGCAACCCTAAAATTCCAACAGCAACAACAACCTATCTCTTCTCTGTACCGTGTATTTATAGCTTCTGTACACCTTCTGCATGCAATGTTTTCCATGCCTCTACATGTGGACTCTGCGTCATTATCCTCCACCTCTTGAGTATTCTATCTGATGATCATCTTGACTCTTCAACTTCTCTCGTGATTACACAACGGTCTTCTTCAACTTCTCTGGCAGACGTCTTCAATGGCTTCTGGCAGTCTCACTGTGTCGTGCCTCAGTAGCCCTCCGATCACTTCTTGATCCAACGGTTCAGATCAAATAGGGATTTCATATATATCGCGATTTCGGCATTTGTGATGACATAAAAATTATGTCCACGGGATTCATGATTTCCCGATTTGCGATGCACTTCAGCCCTCCTGGCCGAGCCCTGGTCCATGTGACCTTTACCCGTGACCGCTACCTTATTGCTGACAGCTGGCCTCCACTAATCCTCTGTCCTCCTTCACTGTTGTGCTGACAGTTGTACCCCACTCATCGGGATTTCGCGGATCGCAATTTCGAAATGCACAAAACCTTTGTGCCCAGGATATCCGATATCCTGATTTTCGATTAGCCGATGAATGACCTCCTATAGGGCCTTTCGCCGATG
>JZKD02S1853311.1:499032-514298 GCA_000966675.3 Picea glauca
GGACTGGTCGGAGCAGCTACATGGTTACTTCGCGACGGACTGGTCTCACTTATGGCTTCCAGAAAATGGTAAGCCCAAAAAGATCAGGGTGAATCGTGAGCGTTACCTCAAGTTCACGGTAACAGACTTGAATGACCCCAATGAACCATACACACCTCTTGTTGATTCACCTAAAGTCCAAGGGATGGACACATTCTTCAGAAATTTCATGGCTGAAGCTTCACCTATCAACCATCCTGAACAACAGTCCGAGATCATAGCATGTATGCAACCAACGGCTTCTATCCAACAGTCCTATGAGCCCGATGGAAATCAAATTTGGTCTTTATATTTTGACGGTTCCAAATCTAAAGAAGGAGCTGGTGCAGGCTGCATCATTATCGATCCGACAGGTAACAAAACATTATTGGCTTGTAGGCTAGAATTTGAATGTACTAACAATACTGCAGAATATGATGCTTTACTACAAGGTCTCAGAAAAGCCTTGGACATGCACATTCAAAATCTAGTTGTATTCGGCGACTCTGAGATAGTGGTTAGGCAGGTAAGAGATTCTATACACTGTCTTTCCCCGCATCTCAAATGTTACCAGTCTGAGGTATGGAGTTTGATGAACAAATTTTCCACTTTTAATATAAATTCCATCCCTAGATTAAATAACATTGAAGCAGATCTACTAGCTAATGTTGCCTCTAAACTTCTTCCTACAGAAGGCTTATCCCCGAACGCATTTTCCATGGAGCTATTGTTTCGACCATCAGTTCCTAACAATATCACAAACTGGAGAGTATTTGACGATGATCAGCAAATCATTAACTTCCTGCACATGGAAGAAACCTTTCAAGGTGTTGTGATAGACAAACAAACGCACGACGACAATTTGCACGACTCTACGGTAATACCCAATCCGAAATCTCCTGAGGCTCTATCGGATATGGTAAATTTCATACCCAAATCTGTTGTTAGACTAGAAAAGTTTTATGATTTTGAAGATAAATTTAAAAAGACGGTCAATTGAAAAACCAATAGTTCCTCATTGTCTTATGAAAAAGTCAATTTAGGAACTAGTGAAAATCCTCAGTGTATCAACTTAGGCTTGGGATGTTCTAGACAAGAAAAAGCTTCTTTTGTTAAATTATTTAAAGAATTCAAAGATGTCTTTGCATGGACTTATGATGATCTTAAAACATTTGATCCTAATATTATACAGCGTGTCATCCCAATGAAGCCCCAAACTTTACCCTTCCAACAGAAACTGAGGAAAATGCATCCTAAACTAGAACCGACTGTACAAAAAGAATTGAATAAACTCCTAAGTGCTAAAATAATTTTTCCTGTTAGACACACTCAATGGGTATCCAACCTCATCCCAGTGTGGAAGAAAAATGAGGAAATTCGACTTTGTGTCAATTTTCGAAACCTCAACAAAGAGTCTAACAAAGATAATTATCCTATCCCACCCATGGAACAGATCCTCCAACAAGTATCTGGTTTCGAGAAGCTATCCTTACTATATGGTTTCTCTGGATACAACCAAGTCTTGATGTCTCTACCAGACCAATTAAAAACTACTTTCCGTACCCCGTGGGGCACTTATGCTTATCGCAAAATGCCCTTTGGATTGATTAATGTTGTTGCTACCTTTCAGAGAGCAATGGACATTGCTTTTAGAGGCTTAATCAATCACTCCATAATAGTCTACTTAGATGATGTGACCATTTATTCTAAAAACAAAGACGATCATCTAGCTCACTTACGAGCCGTTCTGCTACGATGTCGTAAATACGACATCTCCTTGAACCCCAAGAAGTCCATCTTTGTAGTAGAACAGGGTAAATTACTAGGATTCATTGTGTCTAGTGATGGAATGATTATTGACCTCAAGAGGACCCAAGTCATCACTAAACTTCCCCCACCTACCTCCAAAAAATCCATGCAATCTTTCCTAGGCCAGATTAATTTCGTGAGAAGATTTGTCCCCAGCTTTTCCGAAATGGCCAGGCCTCTTTAGAATCTGATTAAGAAAGACACCCAATATCACTGGGGACCTACAGAAAACCAAGCTTTCAATGCTATAAAGAAGGCCATAATAGACGCTCTATCTCTTATGAGCTCTGATTTCTCTCAAGACTTTACACTCTATACTTTTTCCTCTGATCGTTCCTATGCCACAGTCCTAACTCAAAATAACTCCAAGAACAATGAAGTACCCATCGCCTTTATGAGATCTACTTTCAAAGGCGTTGAACTTAACTACCCAGTGGTCTATCAGCAAGCCTATGATGTTTTCAAAGCAGTTAATCATTTTCGGTCCTATCTTTTGAAGTCAAGGACGAAGGTCATTTTCCCCTACCCTGCCGTAAGGAACTTGTTAGCGCAAAAGGAGTTAGGAGAGAAAAGAGCCAACTGGGTCACTTCCTTGTAGGAGTATGAATTAGAAATCACCCCAGCACAGATTGTGAGAGGACAAGGATTGTGTAAGTTGGTAGTTGATTCAGAAACTGAACAGCAAGAAGTTAGTGATACGTCAAACCTAGAACAACGCGATCAAATTTTGATTTGTTGCACACAAAACCTCGTAAGTCCTTGGTACGACAATATTAGATTTTGTCTTGAACATGGATCAACACCCCGTCACCTTGACCCTACCAAAAGAAGAGATTTGAGACTAAATTCCACCTCCTTTCATCTAGTTAACGGTATACTGTTTCATCAGAATTTTGACGGCGTACTGATGCGTTGTCTTAAAAAAGATGAAGCAGAAAAAGTCTTGCTTGAGTTGCATGCAGGAGAAGCTGGTGGTCACTTCGGTGGCGACACCACTGCTCATAAGGTTTTAAGAGCCAATTACTACTGGCCCACGCTTTTTAGGGATGCCCATGCCTTGTGCCGTAAATGTATCATTTGTCAGAAAGCATCAGGGCAATTGCAAAAACCAGCCTTCCCCTTGCAACCCGTTTCAGCCGATTCTCCTTTCCAGCAATGGGGCCTTGATATCATAGGTCCTATTAACCGTCCATCCTCACAATAGCATAAGTATATTGTGACAACCACTAATTACTTTACTCGATGGTTCGAAGTTACTGTGCTAAGAACTGTTAACACAAGTCAGGTGATTGTTTTTCTAAACTCGAATATCATCACTCGTTTCGGTATCCCTGATTGTCTAGTCTTTGATAACGCTTCATACTTTTCTTCTCTTAAGATGAGTGAGTTCGCCTTGGAGAAAGGAATAAAACTAAAGTATTCTGCTAGTTACTATCCCCAGGGCAATGGCTTAGCAGAATCGACAAACAAGAACTTGATCAAAATTATCAAGAGAACCGTGGCTGAAAATCACAAGAACTAGCACAATTCACTGCTAAATGCACTGTGGGCTGATAGGGTAACACCCAAATCCACTATAAGTAATTCTCCCTTTTTTCTCGTTTATGGCAGAGAAGCCATTCTGCCACCTCACATTCTTCTTTCTTCACTTCAATTGTCACAAAAAGTCCAAGAAGAAGATTGTCCCCCTTTAGAAAACCATATTAATGCTTTGATGAAGTTAGAAGAAGTAAGAACCCAAGCTAAGCGTAAGTTAGACCAACATCAGCAACTGATTAAAAGCTGGTTCGATTCTAGTTCTGCTTCTGATAGGAATTTTGAAGTAGGCGATCTCGTCTTAAAGTGGGACAAACCACACGAAGGAAAGGGTGAGCACACCAAATTTCAAAACTTATGGCTTGGGCCATTTATGATTGCTGAAAAGTTGGGTCCTAGTTCCTTTCGATTACAGAATCTTGAAGGGCAGCTTGACACCTATCCGGTGAATGGCCAAGCCCTGAAAAGATACTTCACTTGATTACTACCCTTGTATATTATGTAAATATTTCCTTTTGTTTTTATTTTGCCTTTATTTTCGTTTTTGGTTTTGATTTGATTGATCAGTTTTTTATGTTTTTGAAACATATGCATGCCTGTGCACTGAGCTATTCAGACAAAGACCGTAGAAAAATTTCTTCGCCGAAATAACTTCTGAAAGATTGTACAATCATCAGTGATATATTTCTAAAAATTGATATTTATGTTGAAAAATTTTGTTGTTCGGAAGAAGTTTACTAATTTCAATCTCTGAGCAAAGTTTGTCATGGTCATCTATTATCTTTTTACACTGTCCCTTTTCCATAAAGGAATGACTCAAAAAGGATGTCTCCCTGTTGTAGTAAGTTGTTTTGTAAATAAAACATTTCTGGAGCTGAATAAAGGACAATGTTAAAAATTCTGATGAGGTCAAAAAAATATGATAAAATATCAGGATTTTCAGCGTCACCCCGCTCAGCTATCCATAAAAGAAAAGAAAAATAAAAGTATTAATAAGAGTTGTGGGAAGTGTTTGTAAACCCACCGGGATACTGAACAGGTCCGCTGGCAGCGGGTAAATGCAAGCATGGTGCCAAGACAACTTCGTCGGGGTACTGAACAGGCCTCCTGGCAGTGAAGCAATGTCGGGTAAATGAAAATCTGTAAAAAAATATAAGAAACCTCTTTAAAAGTCCTTTACTCTGATCTAGAGCTTCTTGACAGGATACATATGTCAGAGTGGGTTAAATGGCAACCCTGTCGAGGCTATGGACGCCTGCTGGAAGCAGTGGCCGTGCCAACAGTATTGAATATTTTATCATTAATATCGTGACTTACTGATCTTAAGACTTTTATTAGTTTGCATCTTTTAAGACATCGCTGGAAAAGATGGTAAATGATGATGTTTGTACGATTTTCCAATTGTTGTTTTTGAGTTGAAATTTTCTTTGATGTCCTAATCTAAATTCATTTCTTTTGATAGAGATAACTACTTCTCCTAGTGTGTCGCCATTGTTGGCAGCCAATTCAATTTTTTCCATTTCCATATAAGCTGCCTACACCTATGTCTCCTGAACTTCAAATTTCCATCGCATTTTGCAAATAGACGATATTTTCATTTCATGCAACACTTGCAAATTGGTTTCAATTTAGTTTTCACGACTGAAAGTGTGAAAACTCCTCCATCGTTATTTGAACTGTCATGATCTTCTCATTGATATTTTGAGTGGCACTTTACCTTTGGTTTATCATGTGGTTGAAAAGATTTTTCAAACTATGCCTATTCAGACGTTTTTACTTTGATTGCGCAATTTGATTTTATTAAACTGATAAGGCATTGAGCATATGGAGAATTGCCTAGTCATTGATTTACATATGGGTCATGGTTTATTTTTGCTTTTATGTATATAATGTGATCTTTACGATAAAATTTATATAGCACTTGGCTTGTCAAAATTATGAAATCGATTGTCACCATGTTTTAAGACCCTTGATCAGAATGTTTGATTATGCAATGGCGCGTTGGTTAAACATTTGGGTTTTGATTTAACGTTGAATGAAAATGGTTTGAAATAATACATTGGCGCATTGACATATCATCCACCGTGTAATTCTTGGGTTGGCCGAATATTATGGTTTGAACGATGTTATGATTGATTGAACAATGTTGTACCTTGCCATTACTATGTTGCATGGCGGTGATAATCCCACCACCCTCCCACACACACATTAATTTGCTTCCCCTTTCATCGTTCGTAGCTGTTAGCCCAAACGACTTTGCTCCTGTGTGTTGTTATTTTTCCAAACCCTGACCATGTGCCCGCACCATGGCTCCGATCATGAGGGCTGAACCCAATGGTAGCCAGGCATTGTTGATGTTTGACAGTGCTTACAGTGACCTTGAGGAATTTGGATGGCTCCCGTTCATACAAAATTTTGATGTTTTTAACCCTTGCATGGCTCAGCAATTCGCATTAACCTTTGATGGTTGTCGAGCCAAGGTCGGGGATGTCCAATTGGAAATTGACGAGCAATTTCTCAGTTTAGCTACTGGTCTGCCTGCCACTGGACATAGATGGTCAAAAAATTGCAAAGTGGAAGAGGTCCCGTGGACACTTCTCTTCCAATCGCGTAGGGTGAGCTCCTGTGACAAAGGTTTGCCCGCGAATATGCTCAAGCAACGTTGGCACGACTTGCTGATGATAACCAAGTAGTTTATCACCTGCGAGGGTCGGTATGGGTTTGTTTTCTTATACCATCTTCGGTTACTTATGGTTTTCATGGGCTATGAGCTTAATATGCCTTATTACTTGCATAGGATCCTGTTTAAAATTTCTAAAAGATACAAACGGAACCAGGCCGATAGCATCCTTTTTCACTTTGGGTTAGTTAAAATGCTTGTTGTTTTTCATTTGGGGTTACACCGAGACTGTTGGAATGATTTCCTTAATCACAATAATTTTGAGGATTCAAGCCCACCACAG
Source organism: Picea glauca (assembly GCA_000966675.3). Classification (NCBI taxonomy): domain Eukaryota; kingdom Viridiplantae; phylum Streptophyta; class Pinopsida; order Pinales; family Pinaceae; genus Picea; species Picea glauca. The sequence goes on from JZKD02S1853311.1 coordinate 505,359, forward strand.
GTTGACAAACCTGTGGTGAGCGAGGGAAAGTCTGTACCCCCGGTACCCTAAAGTATTTTTTTGCCTAAACCCTTACCCGACTCACCTATCGACCTACCCCAATCCGTGACCACAGATGTCAAAACCATTAAACCCGTGGCTAAAAGGCCTAAAGCCAAACCTACTGCGAATTCCAAAGGAAAAAGGAATGCCCAATTAATCTCTCACATGGCAAGAAACAAACCGAGACCTCCTGTCAACCCTGACCCTATCATTTTCAGTGGAGATTCCGAATCAGAGGTGGAACATTACCTGGAAAGTGATTATGCCTATTCGGAAGGTCTGTGTTGCAAACCCTCATACGAATTTGTGAAAAACCTACCACCTTGCTTACAAAATGCCCCTAATTACCCAGTCATTAAACTACCTTGTGAAACCCCCGGTGACTCGTCAAAACCCTCTCTTGCTCTATCTCAACCAGCTGCCCCACCCTGTGATCAGTGCAGCTCGTGGTTAGAAAGGTATTACCTTGATGTGCCAATGCTACAGTCTAGAATTCATGCTCTGGAGGATCAAGTTGCAAGACTTACTAGTCAAAAGTATAAATTGCAAGCCACTGATAAGAAACAACAAACAACAGGCTCTATTTTGTCTAAGAATGTGGAGTCAGCTACAGCGGTCATGAATCTAAAATTGGCATAGCTCGAGCAGCCTCACTGGTATGACTATCACCTATTTATATGACAAACTCATAGCTCTATTTATAGCGTGGATTTTCTTTGTCACATAAGCATGCACTATATGCATAGTTTTGTTTTGATTAATCGAATTTCGTCTCCCGGTTTAGCTTTGATTGGATTTTCTTCGATTCGATTGATCGTGCTATGGATTTGATTGTTTTAATTTGGCTTGAATTGAATACTTTGTTGCTTATTGAAGTTGTTAATATCTTTTCTAAACATAAGTTGTTTCTGGTATTTCAATTTTGAACACAGTCAATGTTTCGATTCGAATTGGTTATATTCTATACGATATGGTTGGCAATAATGGTTAACTGTTATGATTTTATGTTCCATGTCATTTTCGACCAATTCGAATACCATTCAATATGTTTCTGTTAATATGTAGCCAAATTGCGAACAAATACGAATCATAATTGTTATACCCAACCAATCGATTCGCATTGTTTTGTTTGACCGTGTTATCAGTTCGATTCATATTGCAACAAATATATTGTTTAAATTTGATTTGGGGAACGAAAGTGATTATGCCCAGGATCACGATTTGTTTCTATAATTAACTCAGTCACGATTTGTTTCGATTGTTTCCCAGTTTATGATTATCACTTCTGTTGATAGTTGTGATCACTAGTTGATCCTGTATGTTGACTGTGTAATGCTCAGCGATTGAAGTCTATGGCGAAGTTTGGTTGATGTTGTTATGAATGTTTTATTTGACTATAATCGTAACAGTCTTTCCATATTGGTATTTGATTAAAACAACATGAATCTTATGCACATTGTTATGGCCGTAACAAATCGATTATGATTGTGTTGGATTACATCGTATCTTATACGATATGATTCACTATTAATTTCATTTGGATATGAAACAGTCTTGTTACTATTTGACCCGGTTTTATGGCAACTGACAAATAGAGTATTCTTACTCCTGTTTCGATTCGATCCCTTTTGATCTTGTTTGATTTAAATGATAAACTTATTTGAACCATTAGTGATTCGATTTCAATGTTTATTAAAGGAAAATTAAATTGGATTATTTTAAAAAGATTTCATTTGATCTCTATCTGGTCCTGTATGCTATTTTAGACTAGCTACAAAATCAGATGATTCTGTAGCTGAGTCTGTAAGATTATATTTTTATTGTCTTGTTGATGAAATATCTTTCTAATTTGATATTTTTTGGTCTATTGCAGGTAAATTCGAAATTGCAGTAGAGTTATTGAGCAGTTAGGGGATATTTTAAATATTTCACTTGCATTTTAGTTTCCTAGTTTAGTTGATTTTGGGATATCTCCCAGATTATGTAAAACATTTTGATATTATCCACCGGGAGGTTTTACCCTGTGGAGAGACTTATATATACTTATGATTTTTGTAATAATGTTCATCCTCATTCGTGGGAGAACAAGGATATGGAGTTATAATACAGACTGAAGCAGAATTTGGTGTTTTGTCACAGCTTTAGCTTCTCATTATATCAACATTTTGTTTCATATTGTGTATATCAATTTGTATCTAGTTTATGACTACTTTAGCTATCTTGATCATGTGCAAATGATATAATTTTAATCACTGTAATCCATATCTGGTTTCTTTCAAGTGTATAAAAGACATAATAATTGTTTAATTTAGTTTGTGAATGACAGGTTTATCTTCTTCATAAGATGAATTATCAAATATAAGTTTTTGCATAACAAGTTTCCCTTATTGCAGAAATTTATAAATCATATAGTTGTTATGATTTTTTATATCTTGTTTGTCCTGTAAATAACTCAAAGAGCAACACAGCCAATCGTTTACGAAAATCTTCTGATCAACCGGTGTGAGTTTCCTTCCTCCGACCAGCTTCGAAGTGAACAAACGCAGGACAAATTAGGAGCGCTTCCAGGTCAGTTAGTCGCTTTCTTGTTTACTGTTCCTATTAATAGTTTAGTTCAGATATTAGTTTAAGTTAGAATTAGTATATTAGATCGTTTTATTTCAGTAGTTTTATTTCTTTTTCATAAAATAAAAAAATCAAAAATATATCTCTGGCTGTCTTAGGACAGAACGCATTTGAGTTTTACAGGTTTTATTTAAATTTGCCAGTTGTGTATATTGTATATTTGTGAATAAGTTGTATTATAATTGATAACTAGACGGTTAATTAGTAGAGTCAGTGTAATAGTAATTAGTAGAATAGTTAGTGTAATTTGTATTTAGTTTTAGTTTATATAGTAGTTTGTTTTGATTAGATTAGTGTATTAGTTTAGTTTTAGTTAGTTTAGTTTCTTGTACTTAGTTTTAGTTTGTTTAATCAGTTTTAGTTAGCTTTAGTTAGTTTTAATTGTTTTAGTTAGATTAGTTAGTTTAGGTTAGTTCTCTCTTTGGATTTCTTAGGATCTTAGAGCGGCCAATCGAGCCGTTAAACCCGTCAGGGTGGTTCATTCCAAATGGCTTGGGTTATTTAGACAACCTCGAACCGGTTCCACTCTCTCAATTGACGGACGAACAATTTCGCTCGTCAACACTACGCCTGGTCCATCCCAAGAAAACTATGGCTATTAAGGCAGAAGTTGAGAAATTATTGAAATATGGCTTCATTTATCCTGTCCCTTTGACAGAATGGGTTTCAAATATTGTTCCTGAAACTAAGAAGAAAAGGACCATTCATGTCTGCGTTGATTACAAGGATCTCAATAAGGCTTTTCCGAAAGACAATTACTCTACACCCTTCATCGACCAGATCATTGATAATTGTGCAATAGTGTGATTTTCTCTTTCATGGATGGTTTCCCAGGATACAACCAGATTGATATTTTACCTATTGATCAACATAAAACATGATTCATCTGCCCGTGGGGAACTTTCACCTATCAGAAACTACCATTTGGCCTCAAAAATGTTGGTGCTACATTCTAGCGGGCCATGTCCTATGCTTTCCACGACATCAAACATATTGCAGAACCTTACTTGGATGACTTACATGCCCATTCATCCAGTCAATCAGACCATTTCAGTCATCTATGGGCTATTTTTCTTCGATATCGGTTCTACTGTATTCGTTTGAACCCACACAAATGTATTTTTACTGTCGAATCAGGCCGACTCCTCGGCTTTGTTGTCTCCAAGGACAGGATTTGGGTGGATCCCTTAAAGATCAAGGCTATCCATGCCTTACCTCCACTTACTAATCTGACGCAACTCCAGAGTTTGCAGGGGAAAGCAAACTTTCTTCGTCGTTTCATTTGTAACTATGTTGAGATTACCAAAGGATTCATGCGATTGTTGCAGAAAGATGTCCCCTTCATCTGGGGTGACACTACTCAATAGTCTTTTGATTCTCTGAAGCATGCATTGACCAACACTCCTTTGCTGCATCCTCCCGACTATACTAAGGATTATATCCTTTACTTAGCCACCTGTACTTGCACTATTCCCATGGTGTCAGTTCAAGAGGACACTTCTGGTGAAGAACATGTGATATATTATTTGAGAAAAAGTCTATCTGGTACAGAACTCCAATATTCACATGTTGAGAAGTTGGCTCTCACAGCCATCATCGCCGTCTAGAGATTTTGTCACTACATCTTTCTACGCACTACCATAGTTATCGCAAACTCAAACCCCATGTATCATATTCTGACCTGCCAGGTTCTTGGGGGAAAATACTCCAAATGGATCGTCATCCTTCAGGAATTCGATCTCGAATTTGCTAAGTCCAAAGCCAAAAAATCCTTGGTATTTGTGGAGCTCATCTATGACCTTCCCCATGCTGATGAAGACACTGAGCCCAGAGATTCTCTCCCTGATGAATCTTTATTCCTCATCAGCACATCTGATCCTTGGTATGGAGATATCCTCCTTTATCTCCAGACCCAACATTTTCAGCCTGATCTCTCTTGTGAAGAACGTCGACGTATTCATCACCACTCTCGTCATTACCTTATCATCGGTGACACTTTGTATCATCATGGTATTGATACCATTCTCCGACGATGTTTGACTCATGAAGAAGATGAATATGTTCTCAATGACTGTCACCTTGGATCCTGTGGTGGTCACCTTTCTGGGATGGCTACCGCTCAAAAAACTTTACGTGTCGGTTACTTTTGGCCCTCTATATTCAAAGATTGTATTGAGGCCATCAAAAAGTGCCCACCCTACCAAGGCTTTCATAAGAAGGCATGCTCCCACCCTACTCCGCTGTATCCCATTATTGCCATTGGCCCCTTTGCCAAATGGGGCATTGATTTCATGCAGTGTAAGCCTACCTCAGTTGGGGGGCATGGTTACACAATCGTTGTCATCAATTACTTTACAAAATGGGCTAAGGCTATGCCTACCTTTCTGAATGATGGTTGTATTGCAGCTATTTTCTTTTTCAACCACATCATCACTCACATTGGTGTTCCACATGCCATTGTCATTGATCATGGTTCGCACATTCAAAACCATATGATGAGTGATTTTCATACCAAGTTGGGTTTTCTCCATGAAAACTCGCCCCCTTACTATCCTCAAGAAAACGGGCAAGTCAAAGCTATCAACAAAGTCCTTAAAACCATAATTCAACGTATGGTAGGGGTAAAAAGGACATCTTGGCATATACAAATTTTTTCCACTCTCTGGGCTTACCACACCAGAGTGAAGATTGCTACTAGATTCACTCCTTTCCAGTTAGTATATTTTTTAGAAGTTGTTTACCAATCGAGTGTGAAATTTCCTCGTTAAAACTTAAAGTAGAACTCCTACCCCACACTTCTGTTGAAGAAGAACGTTTCTTACATATGACCAAGTTGGATGAAACACGTCGTGATGTTTCTCTTGTTAACGAAGCATATCAAAACTAGATCAAGAATCAATACGACAAATCTATCCACCCTCGTACCTTTGCAAAAGGAGACCTAGTCCTCATCTATGACCAAGCTCATGACAAGCAGGCTCATGACCAGTCAGGGATAGGCAAGTTAGAACCTCTGTGGCATGATCCTTACATCGTGAAATGTGTTTTACACAGAGGTGCCTACGAGTTAGTAGACTACAATGGAATCTCCCTGGGTGAGCCCTGGAACAGTATTTACCTCAACAAGTAATATGATTAGATCATCTAGCATGCGTGCTTTGTACACTATTGTATTTTAGTTTGGTGTGTCTTTTTCTTTTTTGTGCTCAAGTTTTTCATTAGCCACTTATACTGTGTCTTGTGTTTTCATGCGCATATGACATCTTCCTTTCCTATCTTTGTCGGGTTTGCAGACGGCGCTAGTCGAGACACCCAGAATGTTTCTTCTGTGGCTTGGGTCATTTACCACTCTGACGAGATGGTGAGTTCAGGAGGTATTTTCTTAGGATCAACAACTAACAACATGGAAAAATATCATGTTGTCATCAAACTTTTAACAGAAGCCTCCTCCCTAGGTGTTTCTCGTATGATCATTTGCCTAGACTCTCAACTCATGGTCTTTCAACTCAATCGAATCTATGCTATTCACAATCCTATCCTGCTACGTCTCCACCTATGAGTTTATCATCCTGAATGAATGTTTGATTTTATTGAATACCGAAACATACCAAGAGAACTCAATACCATTTCGGATTCGTTATCCAATTGCATCATGGATTGATATCTCGCACATAGATAAAATTTCATAAAGGAAGTAAATCATACATCACATGTAAATTAAAACACATCACATTTAAAAAAACATCATTTGGCACTGTAAAAACTTAGATATATGTATATATATATTACGTGATGAAAAAGTTTGGTTACATCAAAAAAGTACATCGAAGAGCAAAATGTGGTTCTTCACGCCCATAAACATCATCATACAGACTATACAATCATCTGGGAGACTCTAATCTCCCTGCATCACATTATGTTGTGAGTAGCACATCACTGCGTGGGCTACTCACCTCAGTAAAGAGTTAACACTCTCAGGAACTCCCACGGTGTGTCTATGTAGATGTAGGGGCACCTCCCTCCTCCTAAGAGGAGGGATACCCATCGTAAGGCCTTGGAGGTTTCTTTCAATCTCCTAGAGTCCTCCTACTATTGCCCCTTGATCTACCATGATCTAACATCCCCATGACACCCCAGTGCCGACATCTTTTCCAGACATGTTTATCCCCTATCTGCACAATGAAATGATACGTCTGTTAAAAACTCTTCTATGTACCCTAAAAAAATAATATAACCTTTAAAATCAAAAAACACTTGACAATATCATTTTTGGTTTCTCACCTGACGAGTCCCAATCCTCCCTTCTGGAAGAACCAAGTCCATGCTTCCTCGAAAATCCACTCTGATGTATGGAAAGTCTTCTATCATGATCAATTGGCATCTCAGCCAAGCGAAACAATCACCGGTGAATTTGAAATCTGAATCTGAGCCTAGTCTTGGAGACAGGATAGTCCATCGCTCCATACGTGGTTCTCCCACCGATCTTAGTGCTAATGAAATTTGAGGTTGCATTTGAGGAATGCATTCTAAGAAGAAAAAAACCAAGAATGAACCATATTTGAACTGCTTTTGCTTCCCTTCTCTACATCTCGTAATCTGCTCCTTCACATTATGAAGGAACCCTACACTCCGGTTAAACAGTGTTGGATCTAGACACTATAAACCATATGCCACCTGTGATCTTGAAAATAGGTGTGAGATGGTACTTCCCTCTATACTCGTAATGGAAAACATAATGGAATGAAGAGGTAGAGCCCTAATGTCTTTGATTGTGATTCTACCTCCCACTAGTCTCACTCCTGGGACACAATGGTTTGCGAAGTACTCATCCACAGGCGCCGGAAGTTCCCTCTGCCCAGATAAAACTATGGGAGCCCCTCTTTTCGAGAGGTCGGTCATGAAGTATACATCTTCCAACTTGATGTTAATAATTTTCATTCCAATCTAGAATCCTTGTTCCACAATGTTCCATAGCCCGATCATATATTCGAGAAGAGGAATCTATTTCTTCATTTTTTGCATTTTGAAGAACTTGAGGAGAATGCAATTCCTCAATGCGGCTCTTGATCAGGGACTTTGCAAGGCAACCAAATAATTGATCTCATGCTCTCTTTATTTCCACTCGATCATGATTATTTCTTAAGTCACCTGCAATCATCAACAAACAAAACTCATTAGTCACGTTTTTCGGCAATTTTTGGGCAATTAAAAAAAAAAATTAAAATTATTTGTTCTTTTTATAAGTCTAACGCCCCCCTCATATGCACATTAGGGTGCCAACACACCCTCACAATGGCCACCAGGGCACTTTTAAAAATTAAAACGCTCCCCTTCATGTTTTGAGAGAGCACTGGCATTTTTGGGAAAGTTTTCTTGTGGTTTTTTGGGCAGAACCCCCTCCACCACTACACCAAAGCATTGGCACGCCCTTCATTAGATTGCAGGGCCACTTGAAAAATTGTGCAGCACTCCTCCACTAATCCTATAGGAGCACCAAGCCTTTTTGGGTGCTTGAGTCAACCCAGGGCATCAATTTTTGCACCTAATTATTGCCTTGAAACAAAATTTAAACCGTACAAATGAAAGAAAGGAAGAAGAGCACCAACCTGGTCCAAACAATGAGGAAAATTTATGACTGTAGCTTTGGCACCGAACAATGCAAGATTCAACTCCAAAGCACGAATTCTCCACTGCTACAAATCTTTCCACAAATGAAATGGTAAATGTTATTTTTACCCCATTTTACTATTATAAATTTCATTTTTGCTTAAGATATAGTTATTTTTGGGTTTTGAAAATATTTTGGAGGCCTTATTAATACCCTAGTATGAAGTTTTGACATTATTGACAGGTTTTCAAAGATGTTTTGTTTTTTTTTCATCTTGTCACATTAACGAGCATAGTCTTAGTTCATTCTCATGCTCACAAAAACATAAGAATGCACTGAGTATACTTTTATCACTTTTTCAGACTCGAATGGAAACATGAAAAAGGATCCCCTTAGAGTTGTATTTAATCTCTTTTTAGACTCCCTAAACATGAAAATATTGTTGAGTGATCTTGCTTCCTTTCCCACTTGTTAAAAGTTTTGAAAGGGTGTCTTTCGAGTGATAATTTATCTCTTTGTCGGCCTCGTGAGACTAATATTATGAAAAAGCACAACATTGGAGTTGTATTTAAGTCATTTTCAGACTCTCTAAATATGAAAAACCACCAAGTTTACCTTCTCTGGACTCGTTAAACAATCATACATTGAAGGGCCCATATGGGACC
>JZKD02S1853311.1:514891-542929 GCA_000966675.3 Picea glauca
GAAGACCCTGGGTTGAGTGATCACTCTGATTTGTACTTTTCCCAGGTTGCGACGGAGTTTCTTTGAACATTGATACATATACTGTCACATAGATTCACTTTGTATTGGTCTGTGGATATGTCTTGTTATCTCATAGATCCACTATGTAATATTCATGGCTACGACCAGTTCAGGTCATATGAGTATAGATCCATATTTGTATCTTCAGTGGATATACCTTTTTTTCAATACAATTATGGATCTGTAGTCTATTTTATGGCAGCCATACCTTGAAATTATTTATCACTCAAGCATAGGTATGCCTGCCTTTGGTTTGAAACATGTCTTAATATTTGTTTAATGGTTGTGTGAAGCTTCTATCAGGTTCTCTGAGTCTGTACCCTTTCTTGAAAAATTCTACCAAGTACTTCAGTCATCAGCTCTCATCTTCTAACTTTTCACTTTGGGGAGCAATTTGTTACACATCAAAATCACTCATTACAATGATGGCCTAGTGTCATCATTAACAATATCGCAAGTGTCACATTTTGGCTGCAAGTGTCACAAATATAATACTGTCATCTTGTATATGTTTTGTCGTGAACAACATTATCAAGAACACTTAAAAGAACACCTCAAAAGACTGGTTTTGAAGAGGAGAAGTCATTTGACAAAGAGCAAAAGTATTTTTCCATGGAGAAACCCACTAAAAAATCATTTTTGGAAGCCAGTTCTCCCCTATACACTTTCAATGAGCATTGGCGCTCTGTACCCTCTTTTGGGGGAGCATTACAATGCTCTGTGCCCCATTCAGAGGGAGCGCTACCCTTTTTGAGAAAATTTTGGACTGTTGAGAGAAATCAGGGAAGAATCCCCTCAATCTCTGAAGGTGGTTGAATTCAAATCTGAGGTCAAGCCTTGATCTTATAGAAGATCCACAACTAAAGGATAATAATCCTCAACCTCTCCCAAGAATATCTTAAGTGGTTAGGCCTCTCCAAACCTATATAAGGAGGCCTCCTCATGGTGAAAGGGGGAAGAGAGACATTGTGAAACATCAAACTTATGATCTCATAAGGGAGATGTCATTGAAGCATCAATACTTGTGTGTGGATGATTTGAGCAAGGATCTAGAAAAAGAGAACTTGGTGAAGCTATTGCACCTACATCCATGGACGTAAGAATCTCATTTTGTTTTCATTAATACAAATCTATGCTTGGTCTGTTTCCTTTAAAGTTTATGTACATTTCATGAACTTGTTTCTTTCATAGATTCATTATGAAGCTAATCATGGTAGAGTAGGAAGTATGTCTCATTGCTGTTGCTCATTGTATTGCAGGACCTTCTGAATAACTTGGAAATAAAGATCAACCTAGATCGAGCAAGGACAAACATCGGTAAAAAGGTATTTACCCTTCTTCCTTCTTCTTCTTTGAATAGTTTAGCTTCATGAAAAGGAAATTCAGTGTCCATAATAGCACTTTTCTATCTTGGTCATAGGGGTATAGTATCCAAGAGGAAATCCACATGTCTGCAGGGGGATTCTCCTGTAATAGTTGGAAATAGAAACTACTCCTCAGTCGTAGATAGCAAGACCTTTACCATCCACTAGTGCGGCTAAAGCAGGTACTAGCAAGAAGAGAAAGAGTAGAATTCTTGTTCAAGATCAAGAGGCCATCAAGTAGGTTGCAAGAGATAAGGAGGAGTCTTATCATTTTCCACAGAGAGACATTTCACTCCCTCCTCCACCAGAGTTAGAAGAAGCCCCTTATTCTACTAAAAATATAGAAAAGAAAGGGAAGAAGCTACACTTCTCCTCATCTCCCTCAATAGCCAACATTAAGGTCGGAAGGCCTTTCACAAGATCATTAGCTCCTAAAGAATCTGTTGAAGAACAGGCCCTGCCAAAAGTCTTTATCCTACATAAGAAGAAAGATAAGGGCCCAGGAATTGGAAAGCCTGTGGAAAAGAAAAAAGATATCCCTGTACAGAAGAAGAAAGATAAAGGCAAAGGAATCAAGAAGCCTGTTGAGATATACAAAGTAATTCCTATGCAGCAGGAAGAGGAAACCATGAAAAATCCTGTTGAGATTGTTCACATCACTACTCCACCTGGCAGCCAGACGTTCAAAATATTAATCAGGAAACTCAGGGATGCTAGGAAGGAGGTGGCTCATTTGAAAGCAGAAGCCATTTTTGACAGGGTTAATATGAAAGAAATCATAGATGGCTATAGCCACACTCTTGATATAGCAAGGTTTGTAGCAAGAAAGTCCCAGCCTCTCCATAGACAGCTCAAAAACCTTTATAGGCGAAATAGGGACTTTCAGTCTCATAACAGAAAGCTCAAATTAGAGTTGCAACTTTTCCAAGATGAAACAACTCAAAGGAACTTTCATGTATTGGTTGAGGTTGCTATTGAAAAGGAGCGACCAATAGCTAAGGAGAGTATATCTCTAGTGAAGAAGCCTGCCACTGCTAAAGGTAAAAATATTGTTGTTTCAAAGGGAAGTCCTCCTTCTACAAGAACGAGTGTCATGTTAATGAAGTAACTAGTGAAAGCAATGGAGCTACTGACTGCCTTGGGTTGTACCGAATTGCATGCAAACACACTAGGATGGCACTACCAAAATTCTAGTAGAGACGAATTTTTACACAGAGGCACATAGGATGGCGCTACTAACTGCCTGGCACTACCAAAAGCTTGACAGGATACATAGGTGGGCACTACCGAAATTATGACAGAGGCTGAATTTTTCACAGAAGATACATAGGCTTGGTGCTACCTTTTCAACTTGCCTATTTTTGAGGTTGTGCTACAGAATCAGAGTAAATTTGGTAAAGGTGCTACCAAGTCTGCTACTCAGAGAGCTACCAAATGATGCTACTAACAGATACCAGGAATCAAGGAGATTCAAGCTAGCATCTTTATGAATGGCTAATGAGGTGGAAGATTGCAGAGACAATAGTTGGTAGCATGATGACAACTACATGCCCCTAAAGGACACATGGCAAGCAAAGAGTTGTGCATCAAAGGGAGATCAAGTCAGTTCAAAGATTGGTTGGATCAGTGACCAACATTTTCCCATTTTATAGCATAAGCTGTTAGTAAAGTTGTTAGATGGAATAACTTCTTAGAGATTTTCATGGGAAGAAGGCTAGCTCGCACCTCTAGATGTTTCCTCCTCTTTTGTTATAAATAGATAGATGAAATGCTTCAGTAGGTTCAAATGGTTGAGCTAGGCTCCCTTATACTGTAATATTTTGATGAAATTACTATGATCTGGTTATGTACTTGATTTGAGACATCTTGTTTAATAGAAATCAATTGTCTTATTCCAGCTTATTTGCCTATGATGTTGAAGTTTTCATGCTTGAATGATTCACATGAATTGTTGTGGTGATATTATGATGTATGTTTGATTATAATATTATTATGATGTTTCTATAGTGTCCTTAAAATTTGAACTCAAGAAGATCTTGTATTAAGGTTTTTCTTCCTTAGGTTGTTTGTAGGCCTGATGTTTACAACGACCTTTACATTTCTCTCACTAAAGTATTCCCTTTGTTTACATTTACTTCCACTTACTGATTAAAGTTAGTAAAGACCTCAATTGTTTGTGCATGCTAGCCCAGATTTCTGAGTTAGAACATTAACATCTTGAGTCTTATCCATTTGACCCCTTAAAAGCTCCTTTACATTTACATATAACCTGATGGGTATTGGGATTCCCTTCCATGCAATCTAAAGGTGATTCCTAGTGCTAACAGAGTGTTATGCTTTGGGAATTGGGATAGGATTTGTATTGATACAAAGTATTCACCCAATAGAATTATAGAGCCGCAAACTCCAATGGTATGAGTGGAATTACTCCATATATGACAAAGAGATGTTGACCATAATGCATACTTTGACCAAATTCTGAGAGTACTTGGTGGGAAACATATTCAAGTTAAATACCGATCCTAATAGATTGAATTTTAGCATGGAGCAAAGGGAGTTGAGCGAGTGACAGCAAAACTGGATCAGTAAAATCCAAGCCTACGATTTTGAAATTGAGTATGTGAAAGGAAACAATAATGTGTTTGTTGAAGCACTATCTAGGATACCCACTCTCTCTCTCATGGATATTTAAGTGGAATGGAAGGCACTTCTATTGGTAGAATAATCCAAAAATAGGTTTGTGATGTGTACAACCCCCTTCTCTCCTGGGGATTATGTGAACTCCTAATCTTGGATCTTCAAACTCTTCGAACTAAATCGATTCTTCAGGTCTTCAACAAACCCTCAACAATTAATACACTCACAGGTCCCCTTGATGTCACTTGTAAGCTCAAACTACTTGCAATTCCGCTCTCTAGCACTTGGAAACATTGATTTGTGAGTAATAGTATCGTGCTAGACTCTTTCTCCTTAATGTGACCGAGGGCTATGACCTCATCCAACCCCTTCTCCACTTCGGGCTCTGGCGATATTACAACCTCCTCCTTTGCTTCCTTCTGAAACACCTTCCCCTAAATTCATGGATCTCTTCCACATGTCTCCCTGGATATGACGGTCCAATTGTACTTCAGGTTTCTCGACTTCGTGAAATTTCACTTACTCCACACTCACTTCCTCTGGATCTCTAAATCCTGGATTTTCTAATCCACTTCTATGTGTCTCCTTAGAACCAATGGTTAATATTCACCTCGCAACTTCGTGACTTAGGTGATCCTACCTCTTCAACACTTTGAAATGCTCTGAACTCTGAAATGTCAAAACACCTCGAGAGTTTCCTCTGTGAAACTTTTCCCAGATTCAATGGTCTGGAATGATCCCAATCCCTTCTGGATGGATCTCGCTTGGTTGATTCTGGGAAACCTCAAAGGACTCCTCCCTTTGAATATTTCTCACCACTTTTCCTCCTGAGCTTGTTCTTCTCGAATATTTTCCTTCTTTGAATAGCTTGTTCGACACTTAGTCAAATTTCAGTCTATGCACACCTCGCAACAAGTATTCCTCTGCAACTTGGCTTCTCTGTGGATAACTTCAACTACTCCTCCTGAGCTCCTAAGTAAAAATGCTTTGTCACACATTCCTTGTGGATGAACTTCCTTCAAGCTATATCTCTAGAACTTTCTGAGTCAAAATAGACTCGGTCAGACACACCTTGCGGACACTGCACACTCCTTGTACACATAAGGTTCACGTTATATATTCTGAGCTTATGAGTCGAAATAGACTCTGTCAACGCACTCCTTTCCGAAACTATGCACACTTGCACTTGCTCATAGAAGAGAAACAGTTGAATCTTATTTAAATCTTCATAGATTTATACATTCAACCATGTAAATGCATACATAAACACAAGAACAAGAAATAACAGAGAATTGCAAATAAACAAAGAGTCTACCATTCATTCATTCAGATAGACATGGAAACACGATACATTTGGGACAATGTTACTTTGTTATATGCATTCACCTGAAAACATACATATGTTCATCAACTACTTCAACAACTTTTACAGCCACTATCAGCTATAATGGCAACAATTCTCAATAACTAGAGTGCCAACAAATCTTCAGCAACCTCTTCTGGGAAACAATACAAATATTTATACAAGAGGGGATCTTCGAGTTCTTCCCTCCAACTACTCTAGAGCTATCCTATCGAATTAAAATCTATCAACTACTTAGAATTTATTACAATAAATATTTGTGACAGACACATTATATTGAATACATTGAATCTGTATTGCACTCAGATTCATTAAAATAAAATACAATCTCCAATGTCCTCATGAGATTATCCAGCTCTATAGCATTAAATATGTTCTTTAATTACAATTCCTTTCAAAATATTTGTGTTATATGCCTTCCTTAAAAATTTAAAATTCTTCAAAATGTGCGCCAGTGCATCTAGTTGTCCTTCGCTCATGATTTCCTGGCGATGCTCCTACATCATACTCCTCTGGCTGAAAAATTCATGGAATCGTGTCCATGAGCTCCTGCACTAACCTTCCATGTTTCTGGATGTACGCTTTGCTTACCCAACTAACATATTCTATTGGGCATCCTTTCCACTTTACCAAATACTAAAAATATGTTTTCCTTCTGGTCTTCTTACCAATTCGTTGATCTATGATCTGCTCCATCTGCGGCTTTTCTACCACAAGCATCTGTGTTTTCCACTAGATCTCCTTCTGATATTTAGGTCCTCCAATTCCATCTTCCCTGTAAGGATACAGATCTGCAATGTTGAATATGGGCGATATACCCACATCTTCTAATAGCTCTATCTCATAAGCATTCTCACCAAATCTTCTTAGGATTTTGTGTGATCCTATCTTCTTCAACTTCAGTTTATTATATGTTCCCCTTGGGAACCTCTCCTTCCTAATATGTGCTAGAACTTGATCTCTAACTTCAAATTGAAGTTTCCTCCTATGTTGATCAGCTCTGTGTTTATATTCATTGTTGCTCCTCTTCAACTGCTCTTTGATCTTATTATGAAGCTCCTACATTTCTGCAGTGAAGTCTTCGACTCTTGCGCTCCTAAATTCACTCTAATCCAGATCTCTTAACTCTAACACTCCCTTCAGATTCATTCCATATACTATCTGAAATGGAATCTTCATGGTACTTCTGTTCACTGACTCATTGTACACAAATTCCACTTGTGCTAGAATCTGATCCCACTGGCTATGGTTTTCAATGACTAAAATTCTCTGCAAATATCCCAAACTTTGATTCACCACCTCAGTCTGTCCATATGTTTGAGGGTGATATACATAACTAAAGGATATTTCTATTCCCAACTTCTTCCACAATGTTCTCCATAAATGACCAACAAATTTAGTATCCTTGTCTGAAACAATACTCTTGGGCAACCCATGGAGTCTTACAACTTCCTTGAAAAACAAGTTAGCAACGTTCGTTGCATCACTAGTCTTCTGGCATGGGATAAAGTGTGCCATCTTTGAAAATCTTTCAACTACCACAAATATGGAATAACTTCCTCTTTGTGTTCTTGGCAGTCCCAACATGAAATCTATGCTTATTGCATTTCAAGGCCTCTCTAGAGTAGGAAATGGTTGATACAACCCAGTATTTTGTTTCTTTCCCTTTGCATATTGGAAAATATTACATATGTTCAAAAACCTTTTCATGTCTTCTCTCATACCTGGCCAATAATACGAACTATTCAACTGTGCAAACATTTTTTCATGGCCGAAATGTCCAACTAGACCTCCACTATGCTTTTCCTTCAATAAATTCTCCCTCATCAAACACTTTGGTATGCACAACTGGAACCCTTTGAACAACAACCCATCCTGAATCAGATATTAGGCCCACTGGCTTCTGTCTTTGAGCATAGGATTCACACATGCCTCATTTTCCTTCTTAAAATGTGGATCATCATGATACATTTCCTTAAGGTTTTCAAACCCCAGGGTTTTCACTTGAAATTCTTGCAGAATCAAACATCTCCTCTCATTGCATCAACAAACTTGTTAGCATTACCAGAAATACATTTAATGACAAAAGTGAAATTTTTCATAAACTCTATCCACTTGGCATGTCTCTGGTTTAACTTCTCTTGTCTGGTTATAAATTGTAAAGCTTGATTATCACTATACAAAACAAATTCTTTTCGAACGAGATAATGCCTCAATTTCCTCAAGGGTTGAATTATGGCATAGAATTCCTTATCATATGTGGATTACTTTCTCTTAGCATCATTCAACCTCTCACTGAAATATGAAACAAGCCTATTATCTTGTCTCAAGACCACTCCAATTGCAACTCCACTCACATCACATCTCACCTGAAATGTCTTTCCGAAATTCGGCAAAACCATAATCGGTTGTTCTGTTATCTTCTCCTTCAATATGTTGAAGCTCTTCTCAGCCTCTTCTGCCCATTTGAAAGACTTATGTCTCTTCTTCACTGTATCCATCATCTGTGCATCGATTTCACTGAAATGTATGATGAACTTCCGGTAGAAACTTTCTAATCCATGGAAGATTCTTACTTCAAATATACTCCTTGGTGACGACCATTATTTGATAGCTTTCACCTTTTCGGGATCCATCTTCAATTCATTCGAAGAGATCAAAAAACCCAAATAAATGAGTTTTGTCTTCATGAAAGACGACTTCTTTAAATTGATCAACAACTTCTCCCACTGCAACCTCTTCATCACTAATGTTAAGTGCCTCATATGCTCTTTTTCAGTTTTACTGAAGACCAATATATCATCTAGATATACGATCACAAACTTGCCAATAAAATATTTCAACACTTCATTCATCAACCTCATAAAAGTACTCAAGGCATTTTTTAAGCCAAACGACATAACAAGCCATTCATACAATCCCTCATTTGTCTTGAAGGTTGTTTTCCACTCATCACCTTCTCTCATCCTTATTTGTTGATATCCACTTTTCAAATATGTCTTTGAAAAATAGTTCGCTCCACTTAAAAAATCCATTAAGTCATCCATTCTCAACAATGGAAATATGTACCTAATGGTGATCTTGTTTATGGCCCTTGAGTCTGTACACATTCTCCATCCTCCATCCTTTTTCAGATCCAACATAGTTGGTATTGTGGATGGACTCAAGCTTTCCATGACCAAACCTTTGTCTAAAAGATCCTGAACTTTCCTTTTTACCTCCTCATTCTCTTGAGGTGTCAGTATGTACGATGCTTTTTTTGGCAGGCTCACTCCTGGTATCAAGTCAATGTGATGGCTAATACTTATGATAGGTGGCAATGAGCTTCGAAACTCATCCACTACTATGTCATCAAAATTATCCAACATCTCCTAAATTTCCTCAGGCAGATCCTCCATAGAAGTACTTGTAAGGATAACTTTAGGATTCCTCACTACAACAAAATTCATCTCTTGTTCCTTCTTAACTTCACTCAGGATTACCTTCCCACTCATGAGAAGTATGCTCATGTTGGCTTCTTCCTTCACTTTCTTCTCCTCAATTGGAATCAACATGTGTGTCCTACCATTCTTCTCCAAGGTATAAGTATTATTTCTCCCATCATGAATTGAATTTCTGTCATACTGCCAGGGTCTTCCCAACAAAACATGGCATACATCCATGGGAATCACATCACACAAAATCTCATCTCTATATCCTCCTATTTTAAATTCAACTGGGCATTGTTTAGTGACTATTACCTAATGACCTTCTTGCAACCATGAGACTTTATATGACATCGAATGTGCAGTCGTCTCCAGCTCTAACTTCTCCACCATCTCTCTGGATACTAAATTATCAGTGCTCCCACTGTCAATTATCACCTTGAAAACTCTGTCTTTAGTCTTACAAGTTGTCTTGAACAAATTGTTCCTCTACACTAGCCTTTCAACCTCTAGCTCTGGCTTTAGGAGAACTTTCTTCATCATCATTGATCTCCCATCTCCTATGCCTTCCGCCTATACATCTTGCTTCTACGCTTCCAAAATGTGAGCTTCCCCTCCTTCTTTCTTCCTCTTGAGGCATTCCCAAAACATGTGTCCTACCTTTCCACAGGCATAACACTTTACTTCACCTCCTCTACCTCTTCCTCTTACTCTAGGAAAAGAGTTTCTACCACCACTATGGCTTCCTCGGGAACTTCCTCCTCCCTTAGAGTGACTGTGGTTTCTTCATCTCACCTTTGGGCTTCTGTGCCTTGTCATGGGAAAATCCATTGCCTCTATTTAAGATTCTACCTCTACTTTGTTGACTTTGCTTCCTGGCCAACTTCTCCTCTATTTTTAGCACAATATGATACACATCCTCCATTGTCCTTACTGTCATCATGTTGATTTCATCTTGGATTTCATATCTCGGGCCATTGATGTATCTAGCAACTTTTTCCTCATCTCTCTCTCTTTGTCTAGCCCTGATGTATCTAGCAACCTTTTCCTCATCTCTCTCTCTTTGTCTAGCCCTGATATTCAGTCTTTACAACTCCTCTATGTACTCCTTCACAATCATTCCTTTATTATTTAGGTTTTGCAGCCACCTGAACAGATTTATCTGGTATTCCTTGGGTATGAATTTCTCCTTTATCTTGGCTACCATTCAATCCTAGCTCCTAATATTTTGGTTACCTTTGCTTCTCCTATCAGATTGTAGTTCATCCCACCACAGTGTTGCATGTCCTTTTAACCTCGTGAAAACATGTTTCACCTTTTTCTTCTCATCGACATCTTCATAGTCGAAATACTTGTCCATTGATCGTATCCAATCAAACAATTATTAAACGTCCAAATTACCTTGATATGTTGGGATGTCTATATTTTCTGTAGCTCCCAACTTAACAATCTCTTTCAGTGAGCACTCTTCCGCAACATCCTCTGCTATAGCTTCTTCAACTTCTACTTCTTCGTTCTTTGCATCACTAACATCTCCAACATTAGGTGCTCTTATTTTCCCTATTTCCATGACATCTAACCTTGCATGCAGTTCTCTCATCTCCCTTTCCACATATCTATTTGCTACGAGTGGCTCTGCACATCTCCTAGGTGGAATTGTACTGATGTATCTAATACCACTTAATGATATCAGCCTAAATCTCTGTCTCCTTTGTCTTACCTGAAAATAGATTCAGGCTCTGATACCACTTGATGTGCACAACCCCCTTCTCTTCTGGGGATTCTGCGACCTCTCGATCTTGGATCTTCAAACTCTTCAAACCGAATTAGTTCTTCGGACCTTCAATAGACCCTATACAATTAATACACTCATAGGTTCCCTTGATGTCGCTTGCAATCTCAAACTACCTAAAATTCCTCTCTCTAACACTTGGAAACAATGATTTGTGAGTATTAGTCTCGTTCTATACTCTTTCTCCTTATTTTGATTGAGGGATATGACCTCGGCCAACCCCTTTGCCACTTCGGGCTCTGACGATATTGCAACATCCTCCTATGTTTCCTTCTGAAACACCTTTCCCCAAATTTGTGGATCTCTTCCACGTGTCTCCCTAGATCTGACAGTCCAGCTATACTTCGGGTTTCACGACTTCGCAAAATTTCACTTACTCCACACTTACTTCCTCCAAACCTCTAACTCTTGTATTCTCTAATTTGATGTTATGTGTCTCCTCGTAACCAACGGTTAAGATTCGCCTCATGACTTTGCAACTTCGGCGATCCTACCTCTTCAACACTTTGATATTCTCCAAACTATGAAATGATGAAACACCTCGCAACTTGCGTGTGTGCAACTTTTCCCAAATCCAACGGTCTAGAACAATACCAATCCTTCCTGGACGGATCTCACTTGGTTGATTCTGGGAAACCTCAAAGGAATCCTCCCTTTGAATATTTCTCGTCACTTTTCCTACTGATCTTGTTCTTCTCGAACCTTTTCCTTCTTTGAATACCCTTTTCAACACTTAGGCAAATTTCAGTCTATGCACACCTCACAACAGGTCTTCCTCAGCAACTTGGCTTCTCTGTGGATAACTTGAGCTAGTCCTCCTGAGCTCCTGAGTTAAAATACTCTGTCACGCTCTCATTGTGGATGAACTTCCTTCAAGCTATCTCTCTAGAACTTTCTGAGTCAAAATAGACTCTGTCACACACACCTTGTAGACACTATGCACTCCTTGTACACATAAGGTTCATGTTATCTCTTCTGATCTTATGAGTCGAAATAGACTCTGTCAATGCACTCATTGCAGACACTATGCACACTTGCACTTTCTCGTAGAAGGGAAACAATTGAATCTTATTTAAATATTCATAGATTTATACATTCAACCATGTAAATGCATACATAAACACAAGAACAAGAAATAACAAAGAATTGAAAATAAACAGAGAGTCTACAATTCATTCATTTAGATAGAAATGGAAACACCATACATTTGGGAAAATGATCCTCTATTATATTCATTCACCTGAAAAATGCATATGTTCATAAACTGCTTCAACAACGTCTAAAACCACTATCGGCTACAATGGAAATAACTCTCAATAACTAGAGTGCCAACAACTTTTCAACAGCCTCTTTTGGGAAAAAATACAAAGATTTATACAAGAGGGTTTCTTCGATTTCTTCCCTCCAACTACTCTAGAGCTATCCTATCGAATTAAAAGCTATAAACTACTTAGAATTTATTAAAATAAATATTTGTGACAGGAGGATCATATCAAATACATCAAATATGTACTACACTCAGCTTCATTAAAAGAAAATTAATTCTTTGATGTCCTCATGAAATTATCCATCTCTAAAACATTAAATATGTTCTTTAATTACAATTCCTTTCAAAATATTTGCATGATAAGCCTTCCTCAAAAATTCAAAATTCTTCAAAATGTGCGCTAGTGCGCCTAGTTTTCCTCCACTCGTGCTTTCCTGGCGATGCTCCTGCATCAATTTGCTTGTGAGATACTTGATGGTCAGGTATTTGATGAAAAGTATAGGGTTATTGATGAAATCATATATTATAAGGACCAGATCTATTTAGTACCATAATCTCAATTGAAAGACAAAATTATGCATGTTGTGCATACTTCTCCTTTGGCAGGTCATCCAAGATACCTAAAGAATTATAGACAAATTCGGGAGAGGTTCACTTAGAAGGGTCTCAATACTAATGTATTGAAGTTTGTACAGGATTTCCACATCTGTCAGCAAAAAAAGGTGGAACATACCCATCCAACAGGATTGCTCAAACTACTTCCCATTCCTGAACAAAAATGGGAAAGGATTTCGATGGATTTTATTATAGGGTTTCCTTTGGTTCAGCGGAAGGATTGTGTCTACGTGGTGGTTTATAGGATTACTAAATTATCCCATTTATTTTCCATATCATCCAAATCCTCTACAGCGTAGGTAGTTGAATTGTTCTTCAAAGAGGTATTTCGGCTGCATGGACTTCCCAAGACAATTATCAATGATCGAGACAACAGATTCATGGGGGGTTTCTGGAAGGATTGTGTCTACGTGGTGGTTTATAGGATTACTAAATTATCCCATTTATTTTCCATATCATCCAAATCCTCTACAACGTAGGTACATAATTAATGCCTAGTACTAGTTATCACCCTCAAACTCATGGTAAAACTGAAATTGTGAACAAATGGTTCGAGGGGCATTTGAGAAATTATGTATCAAGGAAACAAAAGGCGTGGATCAAATGGTTGCACTTGGCTAAGCATTGTTATAACACCACTTATCATATGTCGATTGGGATTAAAACTTTCAAATATTTGTATGGTTATGATGCCACCACCTTTGTGGATTGGGAATTTAGGGCATTTGGGCACCCAAAGCCAAAGATTGGATTCAGGAGAGTCAGGACATCTTGCGATCTCTCAAAGATAACTTGCAAATGACACAGAATCAACAGAAGATGTATGTCGACAAGCATATAGTGGAGCATAGTTTTGAGGTGGGATACTTGGTATACCTCTGCTTGCATCCATATAGGTAGTCATCCTTGAAGATGAAAGGGGAAGAGAAATTGAAGCCACGATTCTATGGTCCCTACAAGATTGCGAGGTGAGTCGGGGAGGAATATTATGAGTTAGATCTTCCAGAGGGGTGTAAGATACACAATATCTTTCATGTTTCATGCCTCAAGAAGGTAGTGGGACATCATATTGTCACCTCTATATAGATACCACAATTGGATGAGGAGGGGAGGTTGATTCTAATTCTGGAGGAGGTGTTAGAGACCAGAGAGAGGAAATTAAGGAACATGAGCATCAAAGAGTACCTGATTAAATGGAAAAATATGCCTGTCGAGGATGCTAGTTGGGAAGGAGAGAAGATACTGCAACATCTTGGATTACAATTGCTTGAGGACAAGCAATATCAGGTGGGGAGGACTGTAATGTCCTTATTGGCCTAGGAGGCATAAGGATTGGTTCTGCTAGCCTAACTTGGTTCTCATAGGCTAAGTCAGAAAATTTACCTAGGGAACTCAACTTTTGCCTAGGAAATAACTTTATAAAGTGAAAAGGGGAAAAGGGGGGACATGGGTCTTAGGAAAATGAAGTCACTTAAAAATTATAAATCGTGCAAGCATAAAGTGAATTTAAAAAGAAAATTAAAGGTAAAGTGAGTGGGAAATAACTCAATATAAAAATAAAAGAGGGGAAATGAGGAGGCGCCCCTCATTCTTGCATTTTCTCATTTGAGAAAATATTTTTTGGAGAGCTCTTGTGAAGAGAGCCTAGGGTTTTTGGAAACCCTTGTTGATCTATTGGTTTCGGTGTTGCAATGATACACCCTAGCTGGTTTGGGGATGATATCACTTCATATTTATTCATTTAGATTAACCATGTTTAAGTTTCCCTTATTTTGGCAGAGGGTATGGTGTGAAGAGGTTATCTATTGATTGTAGAAGCTAAGCTCATTGTTTGAGGGAGAAATCCCTTGCTAGTCGAGTTTATCCATCAAGTTGGGCGAGTTTCCCTTTGAATCTTGACCATATTTCCTATTGGGAGTCAACCTTTATTTGGTGGGCACTTTAATCTGATACAAAGGATGAGACCATAACTTGTCATGTGCATTTCACTCACTCTGGGACATGTTATCATTTGTTGGGCGCATATCGTTTATTTGGGGGTCGAGTCATCACTTGTGGGGTGTATTTCTCCCATTGTTGGATGAGCTATTAGTTGTTGGGTGCATTGTTTCTCTTGTTGGAACATATATCTTCCTTGGTTGGGTGCAATTCATCTTTTTTATTCGACTCACCTCAAATTGATCGAGTTATTATCTTGTGGGGGGCACATATCTCACTCATTGAGCACATTTCTTATTACAGAAGTTGGAAATTTTGTATGAGGTTTGTGTAACCTCATTCTGAGCATGATTTGTAGAGGCTGGGCACAAACAAGAAGTGATTGGTGCATATTTATTAAATAAACTGTAACTTCTCTTCAAGAGGGTGTACCTAGGTAAGTTCTTGTGGCTGTGAGGAGGGGGTTGACTTCAGATAGCATACTTGAAGCTATTATTTTACACATATCAGATCTAGTACAGTGCCATTTCTCAGGAATCTACACCATATATGAAGTCGTTGTTCTTATTGGTAAATTATAATCCATATTCCTTGGATATCTTGTCGTTATAGAAAAACAGAAGGCATAATTATATCCAGTTCTTTGTCATATTTTCATGTAATGAAGTTTACTATGTTGTTGTTATATAAAGTTATTAATATATTTTTCATTGGAGCATCTTACATTTCTTCCATTTCTATATGAGAGTTACATCATTTGGGGAAAATGGCCAAAATACAAAAGGTTTGAATTAGTGCCTAAACTAAACATTCTAAGAAAATTACACCAGAAGAGGTATTATGATATTACATTTTACTTGAGGGTTGGAGTCCTCACATCTCAGTTGGTGCTGAGATCTACAAGATGGGTCTTGTATTTGAGAATTGTTACTCCCTTGGAGTTGGTTCTCTTTTCAGTTAGTGATGATAAACCCTTGATATTGTAGTCTTCATCTAACAACTTAATACAAAATCTTACACATATATTTGGTGTTCTTTGTGTTCATTATGGTGATGGTTCATAGTTCTCTATTATTGATGAATTTTTTTGACATATGCAAGTAGTTAATTGTGAATGAATAATAATGTTTGAAGTGGTTTCCAACTAAAGGAAAAAAAATTGTAAAAAGAGCCACACAATGATTCACCCCCCCCCTCTCAGTGGTCGATGTGTCCAACAACTAGTATTGGAGCAGGCCTTCACTATAAGCCTTACAAGCTTGAAGGAGATCCATGGAAACAACAATGGATGGATATGCAGTTCCCTCTACAAATGAAGTTCCATTCTTTGATGAGACATATTACTCCGCATGGAGAATAGAAATGAAAGGGTATTTGAATTCAAAATGAGTAGATGTTTGGGACACATTTTTTGTTGGATCAGTTCCTTCGAAGAAACAATCCAAATTTGCATCCCAAAAGGAAGAAAATAAGAAAAATGAAGTGGCATTCAAGATCATCATCAATGGACTCTTAGGATATATCAAAGAAATCATAGGAAAATGTACCTCCACCAAGGACCTATGGTTGAAGCTAGAGAAGGCATATCAAGAAAACAAACAAGACACGAAAGACAATCCCATCAAGGACATGAAGCAAACCAATGAAGGTAAAGACCCACCCAAATATTTTGATTGCAATAATTCTAAATGTAATGATGTTGAATGTTCTCTTGCAAATAAAGAATAAGATCTAGTTGCAATACAAGAAGTTTGTGTAAAATCAGCTAACAGATATCTTATAGATGAAGAGGAAGATTTATTGAAGCTTAAAGATAAATTTATAGATGGTTTAAATGATGTTATCATGGAAATAGAAGATGATTCATATGCTTTTGAGGATCTTGAAAGAATCACTAATGAATCTCTAGAAAAGTACCAAAGGCATACCATGGCACAAAAACAAATTCTCAAGAAACAAGAAGAAAGTGAAACAACTGAAAAGTTCATATCTGAACAAAGGACTCAATTAGAAGAAAAATAAGAATAGATCAAGAGACTAAAAACTAAAATGATTATTCAAACAGAAGAAAATAAGAAGGTAAATGATGATCTTAGAAAAATCCTTGAAGAGCTTAAAGAAACAAGAGAAATCAATGTCAATCTGAGGACCCAACTTGAAGAATCCAAAAGGATAGAGAAACTATTGAATAATCAGGAAAATGAAAATGAAGAATCATGTCATAAGATGGAAGCATAAGTTGTTGATCTTGGAAGAAATGCCGAGAAGTCAAACACTCATGTCAATTTAATGAATAGCTCAATAATCTTGGATGAAATATTGGATAGTCAAATATCTCCAAATGATAAATCTGGTCTTGGATACAACAAGGAAGTTTCACAATCTGAAGTTCGCACTTTTAAGAAGCATGATGTAGGCCCTTCATTTTCAAAAGTCTGAAGCAATATGAAAGTCAAGAACCTATACAAAGCAGGGAAATATTCAGAAGATCAGAACAAGGAAGATACCAAGAAGCTAGTCCTACACCTCAAAGCAAATTCAGAAGAGAGATGCCTGCAAGGTTGACACAAAAGAATGGGTATGAAAATATTTTCAATGATAACTGCTTCTCATGTAATGAATATGGTCACAAAACTTTGGATTTAAGACATTATGCAAGGAAATATGTTGGAAGATTCCATAAAATCCTAATATGTTGGAGATATGATTTTGTTAGACATATTGTTGAACATTTTCACACCATGAGATGTTATACCTGCAATGGGTTTGGCCACAAATCCTAGGATTGCTAGAATTCAAGTAGACAGACAATGAGGAATACTTCATATAATATGGAAAGAAGATAATGGAATAAATACAATGTTGAAAGGATGGAAGATCAGAGAACAAGTGTTGTACAACTAGGACACTCTTAGAAGTGGATGAAGAAGACTGAACATATAGACCTGAATGAAGGCAAGCCTAATGTAAAGTATTCTCTTAGGCATACACAGGTTCTCATGGGAACAGTCACATACATACATGAGATGTATTATGGAAAGGTACATACTTGAGTTGTATAAGGTGTGGTTGTGTACCTATGGTAAAGCTTTGAAAAAGGGGTGTATGGATGAGTTGCAACATGGTTTGATGGTACAACAAAATTTATACAAGGTTTGAGATGGTATGCTTCAGGTTTTCTTGAATAAAGTTATAAGTGTATGTGTGTTGGATGAATGTATGGTGATTATATATGGTTGATTTTTAGAGCATATGCATGAGGCCTATCTTAGATGCATGGTACAAACCCTAGTGTGTGGATTGAGGCATTTTTGTTAAGGTACAATGCCGGTTATGTTAAGTACTTATTAGTAAGGTTGTGGCACCTTGTTTATGAGGTATATCATGGGTATGCCATTGATATATTGAGGGACATTCTTGGTACGTGTTTAGAGGAACCATTGGCTACATTATACTTGTTGTTTTGAGGCAGATATGTTGTAGTACATGAATGGTACATGTGTGAGCTCTATTGATATATATTGAGGTGTATTGTGAGAATCATTTGCTTGGTGATATTAGTATATGGTTAGTTCATGATTGAAGATACATATTGGGACATATATTTAGTGAATTTTTGGCACATGGTTTGATGTAAGGGTTTATGATAGTGCGATGCATTGTTAGAGTCCTAATTGTTGAATATCTTGACATTTGGTTGATGAACATGTTGGGTACATGAATGAGACAATTAGTTGATGAGTTGGCATGTACATAAGGTGTATGGTATGGAGATGTTGGTACATATTGATGAGTTATAACTTGGTTTGTTCTTGACACATGATTTGTATACATGTCTTAGCATATTGGTGATGGTTGTAGCTTGATGCACATCTGAGTTATATTGTGAATATTATTAAGAGAGTTATCTTGTTGGTTAGATCAAGTCTGATGGGACAAGTTGTTGTGACAGGTTATGTTGTGCATAGTTGATGCACTTGTGATGCACTGTTGTATGATGCATGGAGAGGTCCAAGGATCGTCAAAGGAATAGAAGGTCATGGTATTCTTGATGAAGTACTGGTGGGAATTAGATCTTTGTTCTAATAGAGAAGCAACATCCACAACATAAGCAAATTACAGTGGTAGAATATTTTTCAAAGTGATTACATGGGATCTTACAGAGAAGAAAAGGGGAGACATATCCACACAAGTAGTTATTATTTTTCCCATGATTTGTTATAGAAGGTACAATTTAAGGAGGAGTCATGTTTATATGAGGAGTTAACTATTGGTCAAATAGGAAGACATGTATAAAGATCATTCAAAGAAGCTATCAGACAAAGAGGTAATAACAAAGGTATGATTCCAACAGGAGATGATAAAGAGAATTGGTAGCCATGACATCAACATTGCATAATAGTGAAATCCTTTGTCAAAGGGGGAGAGATTATTGATATGAAGGAAGAGAAAGTAATCAGAGAAATATTAAACATTTCTAGACAGGGGGAGCAACCCACAAGACAGTGCAGATAAGGGGAGAAACCCCAAGGAGAATTCAGTCAGGGAGAGCAGCCCCAAAGGGATATACCATTTTCCATTGATGTCAAAGGGGGAGAGATAGAAACATTGATGAGGAGGGTAGCACAAGAATGAGTGTTTCCATCAATGATTGGTGTTTCCATCAATGATTGTTGTTACCATCAATGACAAAGGGGGATATTGTTGGACTAAGTTGTCATAGATGTCAAAGGATTGATGTAAAAGGGTTGATGTATGGTGATTGATGTTAAGGTTGTTTTCAAACAAAGTTATATCATTGATTTCATGTCCAAGGTAGTCTATGATCATGAATTCGCTTATGTAGGAAGTACCAAATGGATGAAATCCAAAGTGGTCCCCTTATGGCGCAGGCCCTCATGGTAAGATGCTCTTGGATAAATTTCTCAAAGTGCTCCCATTATGGTGAAATCCGTCATAGGAAGACACTTTGCAAAGTCCAAATGGTTAAGTGGTTGATTAATCCTAGCAATGTGATTAAGGAACTCAAGCCTGGTTGAGGAATAATGTAATGAAGATCAATAAATTTTCAAGTGAGACTATTCTAAATGGATAGTACATGTTGTGTCATTTCCAGTGATATGTGGTACGGCACGTAGTTCCTCATGGTTGAGAAAATATGGCTTAGTAAATTTGGAGAACCCTCATGAGTTATCTAGAATCCCTTATAAGGTCAATGAAGTCAAATTATTCTAGAATCCTCTAGAAGAAGTTTACTAGTCAAAGTGGTTGTAACTAGGAGTTAATCATAGGTTAAGTTGTTGCAAAATTAAATTAGTTGCAACTAGAAGTGGTGAGTTTACTATTTGTGGATAAAGTGGTTGTAAGTGGACAAAGTAGTTAGAAGTGGATTATCCCTAAAAGAAGGAAGTTGGGTAAAAAAATTAGAATATAACCCCTAGAGGAAGCTACTTGGAGAGTATAAATAAGAGAGTAAGGGTCTCTTATTGGATATTATTGAGCACACTAAATATCTATTATTTTGTGAAAGGTTTATTGCAAGTTCTCATTGATACATTTGAAGTTACGCAAGTCTGAGTTAGCAAAAGAGGGTTAACGAAGAAAGTTTTGGAGTTGTAGAATTTGAGAAAAAACCTAGCTTTTGAGGTGTACGCAGGATGCAGTGGAGGAAGGTGCCTATGTACGTGGGCTGCAATGGACTAAAGTCTGTACATACATGCATTGTAGAAGAGGAAGTAGAACACATTTCAAAAGTTCATGAAAACTTAAGTATATGTTGGTGATGGGTCCCTGAAGTCTGAAGCAAATTCCCAAGTCAACATTCTACAAGTTCAAATCATCTAGAGAAGTTTTGGT
Organism: Picea glauca; assembly: GCA_000966675.3. Taxonomy (NCBI): domain Eukaryota; kingdom Viridiplantae; phylum Streptophyta; class Pinopsida; order Pinales; family Pinaceae; genus Picea; species Picea glauca. Next base: position 535,209 of record JZKD02S1853311.1, read on the forward strand.
ATAGTTACATGTTTGTTTTAATGATCACTTTTTATAATGGTATGGTGAATGCTTGAAGTATTCTTGGTATGGTTCTTTTGATGCCTGGATATGGTATATGTTGGCTGTGTTAAGAACCAAATATCAAAATAGCATAAAAAACCTTAGGATAAGTACTCAATGCCTTGAAAAAGAGATAATTTTAGATAATAAGTCACTTCGAGGGGGAAACCTCCTTATACACCACACAAATTTCCAAATACAAGATGATTCCAAATGAAAAGGTTTCCTTGATATATATATAGGAGACTAGGAGGTACAATTACAACTAATAAACCCAAGATGACATAAATAAAATAACAATACTAATGTAATATGCCCCAATTAAGGGGTAATGTGCCACTATTTAGGGATTAACATGTCCCTCCCCTTCAGACAAGTGTTTTCCACAAAGTTTGAGTAATTATTGATGCTTCTGTATAAAAGACTCATCTTCCCAAGTGGAATATTTAGCAGGTAGTTTCCCCCACTTAATGAGATACTATGAAATGGATCTATTCCTTAGTTGGAGAATTCTTGGATCTATTCCTTAGGCTCCAATATGATTTTTCCTTCCTCGTCAAGTTTTGGAAATACAGTTTGAATTGGGATCTTGTCACCTATAACCTTCTTTAAGCATGAAACATGGAAAATTGAGTGTACTCGCGAAGATGCAGGCAAATCCAATTTGTATGCCATAGTACCAATCTTTTGCAACAACTTATAAAGGCCATAGTACTTTGGCGATAATTTATTATCCTTCTTAGCTTGCTTGAGGGACATCTATTTTTATGGTTGTATTTTTAAAAATACCCAATCCCGTACTTCAAAACTTCTTTCACTATGATGTTGATTTGCTTGTTGTTTTATGCGATTCTGTGCCATGGTCATGTTGTCCTTTAAGAGTTGGATAACTTGTTGTTGATGCTCAATGTGATCTTCCACTTCTTGAACCTTATATTTTTCTTTTAGAAAAGAAGTGATGGAAGGTGGGTGATATCCATAGAGTGCCATAAATGGTGTCATTTTTGTTTCAGTATGAAAGGAAGTGTTATACCACTATTCTGCCAAGGGTAACCACTTAAACTATTGTGTTTGTTTATCAGAGACAAAGAAACAAAGGTATCCTTCCATACATTTGTTCACTATCTCAGTGTTTCCATCAGATTGAGGATGATAAGATGAGCTATGAGCCAATTGAGTACCCAAACAAGAAAATAATTATGTTCAAAAATGCCCAATGAAGATGGGATCTCTATCACTTACAATAATCTTTGGGCTTCCATGTAGCTTTTGAACTGTCTCCATGAATGCAATGGCAGTTGTACTAGATTTGAAAGGATGAGAGAGTACACAAAAGTGTGTGTACTTGGTCATTCTATAAAAAATCACCATGATGACACTCTTCCTTCAGAATTTTGTATCCCTGTGATGAAATTCATGGAAACCTCCTCCCAACGCTAACTTAGGATAGATAATGGTTGTAAAATACCTAGGGTCTTAATTTTTTCCACCTTATTTTGTTGGAAAACCAAACATTCTGCCAAAAACCTTTGAACATTAGTTTTAAGGCCATCCCAAAAAAAATCTTTCTTGACCTTATGGTATGTTTTCAAAAATCATGAGTGCCCTCCTACCAGAGAGGTGTGCAATTCCAAGAGTACCTTTTATTTGAGTTGGGATTTCTTACATAAATATAAGTGATCTTTGTACCATAGTGAATCATTTTTCCATGTAAATGTATCTAATTCACTGGAATCCTATTGCGACCTTTGAATGAGAGTCCATATGTTTTCTCCATTCTTCCATTCATCCCTTGCTTCTATTATCCAATATTTGGATGATCGAGATAGCATAGAGAAAGGCCTCAACATCTTCATCCTTTCTTGAGAGTGCATCTACCACAACATTTTTCTTCCATTTTTTGTAGATGATTTTAAAATCATAACCCAACATCTTGGTCACCCATTTTTGTTGTTCTTTTGAAGAAAGTATTTGTTCCAAGAAGTATTTAAGACTATCATGATCTGTTTTGACCTTGAAGTGCCTACCTATTAGGTAAGGGCACCATTTATTCAATGCATGTAGTATTTCCATCATTTCCTTCTCATAAATGGGTTTGTGTACGTCTTTTCCCTTGAGTGGCCAACTTTCAAAAGCAAGGGTCCTTCCTTATTTCATTATAACAACACCAATGCCATTTCCCGAGGCATCACATACTACAATAAAGGTTTTTGTGAATTCTGGTGTGGTTAAGATAAGATCTTTTCACATCACCTATCTAAGTTGTTCAAAAGATTGAGTTGCCTCAAAATTCCATGAAAATGCATCCTTCTTAGTTAATGTCATTAAAGGTGTTGTTATTCTTCCATAGTTCCGACCTGTTAAACCCAAACATTCTCTAAGATTCTTCAATGTTTTGGGAATTGGCCAGTCCATCATGGCCTTAATCTTGTTAGGGTCTACCTTGACACCTTCATGAGATACAATATGACCCAAATAATCTACCTCCTTCACCCCAAAGAAACATTTGGATGGTTTGGCATATAGTTTTTTCTCCTTTAGTAGTTGTAGCACCTTGTCAACATGTCGAACATGACCCTCCCAAGACTTTCTATAGATTAGTATATCATCAAAAAATACTAACACAAATTTTCGAAGGAAGGTATTGAAAATGTAATTCATCAACCCTTGGAATATGGAAGGTGCATTTGTAAGGCCAAAATTCATGACCAAAAATTCATAATGGCCTTCATGAGTTCAGAATGTTGTTTTTGGGATATTTTCTTCCTTCATTCTAATCTAATGATACCCTGAACAAATATCCAACTTTGTGAAGTAGATTGCTCCATGTAGTTCATATAACAATTCATCAATGATGGGAATGGGAAAATTATGTTTAATAGTGATCTTGTTGAGCTCTCTATAATATGGACACATATGCCATGATCCCTCTTTCTTGACTACCATTACCACCGGTGCAGAGTAAGAACTTTGGCTAGGTCTAATAATGCCAACCTCTAACATTTCTTCAACCATACGCTCAATTTCACTCTTATGGGCATAAGGGTATTTGTAAGGTCCGATGTTAGGAGGAATTAGGCGAATAGCATGATCATGATTTTGAGTGGGTGGAAGACCTTTAGGAATATCTTAAAATACTTTGGAATGCTTATCAATGATCACTTAGATATCTAGGGGAATATATAGCTTATATGTTTGAACATCTAGTGAGCATAGTTGTACAATTACACCCTTTTTACACATTATTTTCATCATCCCTATGATCGTTAATGTTGTAAACCTATCCTTTGTATTTAGAAGGATCAATAGCCTGAATTCTTGAAGAAAGAAGGGAGAAGAACTTTCCCTGAGAGAAGAAGTTGTATTTTCCTTTGTAAAAACCCTATTAAGGATTATTTCTGCAGGTTGCACTATACGCAGGGTGTGGAAATACCTAATTTCTGCACCTTTCTCTATAGCTAGGTTGCATAGTTTTCATCGGTTTCTCTATAGCTAGGGTGCGACGGCTTCCTGTACGTGGGAAAAATGAGCATCTTCTCAATGCTTCTAGAAGGAGAAGATTCTATGGTGAGGTGGACTCCAAATGGTTTGGATATTACTCACTTTCATGATTTAGTGGGATCATCCTAACCTCCTCACCTTATCCTCTTCAACTTATAAAAGGAGATGATCTCTCATGGAGAAAGTTAGTTGGATTGAACTTGGGTTTTGTAGCTTGGAGTTTTTGGAGCTTGTATGTTGGTTTTGAGCTTTTCTTTGTCAAGATAGATTGGGAGTAGCTATCAGATACATGGTCTCGGAATCCTTGGAGCAAGAAGTGTGTGGGAAGCAAGGAACTGTTGGAAGGAACCTGACAACATCAAAGCATCTGGTTGTATCTTTCTTTCATATTCTTTAATACAGATATACTTTTATTTCCTATATGAATTTTATTTGTTCATATTGTATGATTCCTTGATCACGTACATAGTTTCATATCAAATACTCTGTTATTCTTGTCTTTGTTGGTTTATGTTTCTTTGCATATATTTCTCCATAAGCCTCGTGATGAAGCTTGGATTGCATTGGCAAAGTCGGATCTTTGATATTTAAAAGGTATGTTTTATATCCATTTCTCATTTGATAATCGAATCTAAGGAAAGAGTAGTGTATTGTCTTGTTTTGTTCTAGTTTTCGTAGTGAAGCTAGGGGGATTGATTTGTGTCTGCACATAACAAATAGCCCAATAACACCTTAATTCTCATTTTTCACTAATGTTTTCATGCCATTAGAGATTATCACCTTACTAGGTTTCCATGTAATACTCATTAACTCAATTTCCCTTCCTTCCAATGAAAATTTCATGAAAAGTTCTTAAAAATTAAAATCCATTGTTCCCAATGATTTTAACCATTGGAATCCTAGTATGAAATTATCTCTGCCCATAGGTATAAAAATTATTGGAATATTCATTACATATTCCCCCATAGTAAGATTGATATTATGGTATTTTCTTGAGCAATTGATAGTTCCTCCATTTGCAATCATAACTTGAAAATCTGGCGCTGGATATAAAAAGCAATTGAGAGATTTGGCTAATTTATAGTGAATGAAATTATGAGTACTACCATAATCAATTAGGATGTTAAGAACCAAATATTCATATAGCATAGAAAAACCTCAGAATAAGCACTCAATGCCTTTAAAATGAGAGAATTTTAGGTAACAAGCCTCTTTGAGGGGTAAACCTCCTTATACCCCACATAAAATGTCCAAATACAATATGATTCCAAATGAAAATGTCTCCTTGGTATATATACGAGACTAGGAGGTACAATTACAACTAATGGACTAAGGCTAACATAAATAAAATAACATTACTAATGTAATATGCCCCAAATAAGGGGTAATGAGCCACTATTTAGGGCTTAACATGCCCCTCCTCTTGAGAAAATTGTTGTCTGCAACGCTTGAGTAAATATAGATGCTTCTATATAAAAGAATCATCTTCCCAAGTGGAATCTTCAGCCAGTGGTTTCCTTCATTTAACGAGATACTATGAAATGGATCTATTCCTCAACTGGTGAGTTCGTGTGTCAGTGATGGCTTCATGCTCCAATATGATTTTTCCTTCCTCGTCAAGTTCTAGAAATATAGTTTGAACTGGGATATTGTCACCTATAACCTTGTTTTAGCATGAAATATGGAAAACTGGGTGTACTCATGAAGATGAAGGCAACTCCAATTTGTATACCATACTACCAATCTTTTGCAACACTTTATAAGGGTCATAGTACTTTGGTGATAATTTATTATCCTTCTTAGATTGCTTGAGGGACATCTATTTGTATGGTTGTAGTCTTAAAAACATTGAATCCCTTACTTCAAAACTTCTTTCACTACGATGTTGATCTGGTTGTTGTTTCATGTGATTCTGTGCCATGGTCAGGTTGTCCCTTAAGATTGGAGAACTTGTCGTTGATGCTCGATGTGATCTTCCATTGCTTGAACCTTAGATTTTTATTTTAGAGAAGAATTGATGGAAGGAGGGTGGTATCCATAGAGTGTCATAAATGGTGTCATTTTTGTTTCAGTATGAAAGGAAGGTTATACCACCATTTTTCCAAGGGTAACCATTTGAATTATTGTGTTTGTTTATCATATACAAAGCAATGAAGGTAGCCTTCCAAACATTTGTTCACTATCTCGGTTTGTCCATCAGATTGAGGATGATAGGATGAGCTATGAGCCAATTGAGTACCCAGACAAGAAAATAAATCTATCCAAAAATGTCCAGTGAAGATGGGATCTCTGTCACTTACAATAATATTTGGGTTGCCATGTAGATTTTGAATTGTCTCCATGAATGGGGTGGCAACTGCACTAGCGTTGAAGGGATGAGAGAGTGCACAAAAGTGTGTGTACTTGGTGGGTCTATCAACAATCATCATGATGACACTCTTTCCTTCATACTTTGGTAACCCTATTATGAAATCCATGGAAACCTCCTCCCAGCACTGACTTGGGATGGATAATGGTTGTAAAATACCCTGGTTCTTAATTGTTTCCACCTTATTTTGTTGGAAAATCAAACATTCTGTGACAAACATTTGAACATTAGTTTTAAGGCCATCCCAAAAAAATTCCTTCTTGACCCTATGGTAGGTTTTCAAAAATACTGAGTGCCCTCCTACTGGAGAGGTGTGCAATTCCAATAGTATCTTTTGTTTGATTTGGGAGTTATTACATAAATATAAGCAATATTTGTACCATAGTGAACCATTTTTCCATGTAAATGTATCTGATGCACTGGAATCCTGTTGCAACCTTTGAATGCAAGTCAACACTTTTTTTTCATTTTTCCATTCATCCCTTTCTTCTATTATCCAATCAGGTCGGATGATCAAGATAGCACAGAGAAAGGTCTCAACATATTCATTCCTTCTTGAGAGTGCATCTGCCACAACATTTTGCTTCCCTTTTTTATAGATGATTTCAAATTCGTAACCTAGTATCTTGGTCACCCACTTTTGTTGTTCTTCTAAAGATAGTCTTTGTTCCAAGAAGTATTTAAAACTATCATGATCTGTTTTGACCTTGAAGTGCCTACCTATTAGATAAGGATGAAATTTATTCAATGCATGTAGTATTGTCATCATTTCCTTCTCATAAATGGGTTTGTGTAAGTCCTTTCCCTTGAGTGGTAGACTTTCAAAATCCAGGGGCCTTCCTTCTTGCATTAGGACAACACCAATTCCATTTCCTAAGGCATCACCTTCTACAATAAAGGTTTTTGTGAAGTTTGGATTGGTCAAGATAGGAGCTTTGCACATCACCTCTTTAAGTTGTTCAAAAGCTTTAGTTTCCTCTGGAGTCCATGAAAATGCATCCTTCTTAGTAGTGTCGTTAAAGGTGATGCTATTCTTCCATAGTGTTGAACAAACTTGTGATAGTAACCTATCAAACCCAAAAATCCTCTGAGATTATTTAATGTTTTGGGAATCGGCTAGTCCATCATGGCCTTAATCTTGTTAGGGTCTACCTTGACACCTTCATGAGATACGATATGACCCAAATACTCTACCTCATTCACCCCAAAGAAACATTTGGATGGTTTCGCCTATAGTTGTTGCTCCTTTAGTATTTGTAGTACCTTGTCAACATGTCACACATGATCCTCCCAAGACTTTTTATAGATTAGTATATCATCAAAAAATACTAACACAAATTTTCGAAGGAAGGGCTTGAAAATGGAATTCATCAACCCTTGGAATGTGGAAGGTGCATTTGTAAGGCCAAAATGCATGACCAAAAATTCATAATGGCATTCATGAGTTCGGAATGCTATTTTTGGGATATCTTCTTCCTTCATTCTAATCTGATGATACCCTGAACGAAGATCCAACTTTGTGAAATATATTTCTCCATGTAGTTCATCTAACAATTTATCAATGAAGGGAATGGAAAACTTATCTTTAATAGTGATCTTGTTGACCTCTCTATAATCTGGACACATATGCCATGAACCATATTTCTTGAATACCATTACCACTGGTGTAGAGTAAGAACTTTGGCTAGGTCTAATAATGTTAGCCTCTAAAATTTATTCAACCATGCACTCAATTTTACTCTTCTAGGCATAAGGGTATCTGTATGGCCTGATGTGAGGAGGAAAACTTCTAGGAATTAGGTGAATATCA
>JZKD02S1853311.1:554557-582752 GCA_000966675.3 Picea glauca
CCAAATGACGAATTCCGAGCGAGATAGCATCAACCAATAATTCAATAACGGTGCTATACTCTACAATGTTGTTGGTCGCACGGCCGAGACACACACCTCGTAAGGAGACAAGTTCGTTTGTAGGGGCATAAATTGCCCATGCAGCAGAAGCAAGGTTCCGAGTACTACCGCTAGCACCATCAGCGAAGCCAATATAGGGTAGCGAAGACTCTGACATCTGGAAATCAAACGCAATGTCACATAAGGGCAAAGACCAGATAACGACAAAATCAAACTATAGTAACACACAAAAAGTATGATACATTAAAAATACAAGTACTTGTGCACAAATGAGTTTATGCATAGTGCTTTTGCAAGTACAACCCATTCCTGGGTTCACTCAAAGGGATACCATCGTAATCTACCAACTCATAAGCTCCTTTTTCCAAAACTCATCGAACGATATAAGGACCTTGCCACATGGGTTCAAATTTCCCAACTCCTAACATATCTCGATCTTGTTCATAGAGAAGAACAAGATCACCTTCAGAAAAAATGCGAGGCTTGACATGCTTGTCATATTGGGCCTTGACACGCTTTTTCTGAGCTTCTATGACTAGGGTGGCATCACGTCGAGTTTCGTCTAATCGCATAAGATACAAAAGACGTTCTTCTTCAGTAGAAGTGTTGGGTAGGAGTTCAACAACTAGTTTTAAAGAAGGTATCTCACATTCGATAGGGAGAATGGCTTCCACACCATAGACCAACTGAAAAGGTGTAAACCCGGTAGCGGACTTGAGGGATGTCTGGTACGCCCACAATGCCGAAAACAACATTGTGTTCCAACTTGTTTTATGAATCCCTATCATTCGTCGGAGCATAATTATGAGAACTTTGTTGATTGCTTCGACCTGGTCGTTGGCTTGTGGATAATAGGGTGTTGAGTTATCATGGCGAAGACCCAACTTCTCAGTAAGTTCGGACATCATAAAATTCCTAAAGTGGCTGCCATGATCTGTGATGATAGCTTGGGGAACACCAAAACGAGCTATGACGTGGTTAAAAATAAACAATGATGCAGTCTTTCTAGTGTTTTCAAATTTCGGCATTGCCTCGACCCATTTCGTAAAGTAATCAATGGCTACAATAATGTAACCATGCCCCCCGGCCGAGTGAGGGTGACATGTCATGAAATCAATGCCCCATTTCGCAAAGGGACCATCTAAGACCACAGGGTGAAGAGGAGCAGGATGTGACCGTATTTTCTGATTATAGGTCTGGTAGGCATGGCATTTCTGAACGGCGGTGATGCAGTCATTAAACAAAGAAGGCCAAAAATACCATGCTCGTAAGATCCTCTGGGCAATAGCATACCCAGACATATGACCACCACATGCTCCGGAATGGCAATCATTCAGAGCTTTCTCAGCTTCATCGAACATAAGACAACATCAAAAAACAGAATCAATCCCCTGACGATAAAGAGTATCCCCGAGGATAATGTATTGATGAGCTTGATATCATATGCGACGTCATTCAGTACTGGACAAAGTTGGCCGGAAAGTCTGGGTTTGGAGATAGATAATGATATCCCCATACCAAAGATCATCAGTACTAATAAGGAAAAGAGATTCATCAGGTAATGAATCTGCTGCTACATTTTCCGTTGCAGAATGGGGAAAGTCACATATCAACTCAGCAAAAACTAAGGACTTCTTGGAGCTGGCGCATTCGAATTCCAAGTCAAACTCCTGGAGTATTACAATCCATTTGGAGTACTTGCCCCCAAGCAATTGACGTGTCAGAATGTGTTTTATAGGGTTGCAATGAGAAATCACCGTAGTCTTATGTGAGAGGATATAATGCCGGAAGCATTGGACGGCTTGGACAGCAGCCAAGGCTAGTTTCTCGACATGTTGATACTTGATTTCAGTGGGCATGAGAGTTCGAATCAAGTAGTAAATAACATGAATCTTGCTTAACCTTTTCCATGAGAATTCACTCAATATATAAGAGAGAATGAATTAGTTACTTGGATAAGAATGATCCCAAAATATCAGGGAATCCAGTACTAGGATAACCATTCGAATTCCAACCCATTCTTCTAGAAGATTCCCTTCTAGAAGCTTCGAGAATTCATCTTTTTCCTTGCTTTAGGAAGAGTTCGCACCCTAGCAGTTCAACACAGTGTGAGAAGTTATCACCCTGGCTTAAGGCAGCCTGCGAGAATGGGTCATTCTCGCATCCAAATATACTAGTAGCCTACGAACTTGCTTCAAAAATGAGTTTTCTTGGAAGAGATGAAAGTAACTTTTCTCAGGTAAAAGTTCTTCTGAAGAGCCTGAGTACACCATCATCAATACATCATCATGATGACTATAATCATGGGTAACAAGGGCCCTTTCAAGGCCAAAGATGAAATAAGAACTTGCTAGGAAATTTAGTATTTCTAATACACAAACAATATCCATCTCCTCTTTTCATACAACCGGCTCATTCTCTAAAGGATTTGGAATAATATATGATAGCGTGAAATACGCATTGCAACATGAACCAAAACATTTCTTAGCTCAAAATGGTCTTAAAGCTCATGTTGACAAGTCTACTAAAGTGAGTACAAGTAGAACAAAAACAATGTGTGGTATTAAAAGCATATCAATGAAAACCCAGTAAAGGCATAGTTGAATACGATGAGTGGTCTATCCTAAAACTCATGTTGAGATATCTACCAAAGCAAGTACAAGTAGAGGAAAACAAATCAAGGGATTAAAATCATCTCAACGAAAACCCAGTAAAGGCATAGTTAAAGGCGATGACTATTTCTAAATTTTGAACATAACCATATTCTACTACTTTACTTTGTTTTCTATAAAATTATATTCCTACTTGTAAGAATATATATGTGTGTGTGTGTGTGTGTGTGTGTGTGTGTGTGTGAAATGCATTTTGATATTTTCTCATGTAAACAACAATTGTATATATAGACTATATCTTGCCTACAATGATTATCTTTAATGTGTAATGAAAACTATTGAATTTAATGCAAATAATGTAACATAGTGATTTACATTTTTGCAATAGTGATAAACTGTTTTTCATTTCCATCCACAATTTCTCTTTGAAACAAATCACTTGTTAATTGTAAAACATGTTTTAATATTTGAAACATAAATATTTAATTTTATATTGGAGTAAACTAAATCAAATATATAATTATATCTCTAAAATCCAACTAAATAAACATTTTCATTGTGTATATCTATATTTTTCTCCCTTTATACATATATATCATCAACAAAAACTTTTAAATTGTTTTTACTCTTACTATAGTGCAAATATTATTCATATCATCAACATATACATGTTTGTATTTAAATAACAAATATATACATGACATACACTTTGCATTCAACATCTCATTGATGACCTCCAACTACATAAAAGACAATTTCAAATCCATGTTATTTATCTTGGAAGGGGGGGCCTTTCAAGACCGTAGATGAAAGAAGAACTTGCTAGGAAATTTAGTATTTATGATACACAAACAATATCCATCTCTTCTTTTCATGCAACTGGCTCATTCTCTAAAGGCTTTGGAATAATATATGATAGCATGAAACAAGCATTGAAACATGAACCAAAACATCTCTTAGCTTAGAATGGTCTTAAAGCTCATGTTGATAGGTCTACTAAAGCGAGTACAAGTAGAGCAAAACATTTGTGGTATTAAAATCATACCAATGAAAACCGAGTAAAGGCGTAGTTGAAGACAATCATAGGTCTATCTTTAAAATCATGTTGAGAGATCTACCAAAGCAAGTACAACTAGAGGAAAACAAATCGAGGCATTAAAATCATCTCAACAAAAACCCAGTAAAAGCATAGTTAAAGGAGATGACTATTTCTAAATTTTGAACATAACCATATTCTATTACTTTAATTTGTTTTCTATAACATCATATTCCTACTTGTAAGAATGTTTGTATTCTTCATGTGTGTGTGTGTGTGTGTGTGTGTGTGTGTGAAATGTATTTCCATATTTTCTCATATAAACAACAATTGTATATATAGGCTATATGTTGCCTACAGTGCTTATTTTTAATGTGTAATACAAACTATTGAGTTTCATGCAAATGATGTAACATAGTGATTGTCATCTACATTTTTGCAATAGTGATAAAATATTATTTGTTTCTATCCATAATTTTTGTTTGAAACAAATCACTTGTTAATTGTAAAACATGTTTTAATATTTGAAACATAAATATTTAATTTTATATCGGAGTAAACTAAATCAAATATCGGAGTAAACTAAATCAAATATATAATTCTATCTCTAAAATCCAACTAAATAAACATTTTCAATGTGTATATCTATCTTTTTCTCCCTTTATACATGTATATCATCAACATAAACTTTTAATTTTTTTTGTATTCTTACTATAGTGCAAATATTATTCATATCATCAACATATAAATGTTTTTATTTAAATAATAAAATATATTTAAAGTTCAATGTTTTACATTTCCTCTCCTACTATGTCATTCTTTTCTTTTCCTATCATCTAATGTTTATTCCTTCTTAAACTCTACAAAAGTACATAAAGTATTGTTGTTCAAATAGTTATAGTCATACATCAACATATATAGTGATACTTTAACACATATGTTTTTCCTCTACTCGCATATGTATTCTCCTTTAATTCCATTTGTATCCATTATATTTTATTTAATACAGTCCTTCATTGTTTTTTTCCTATGTGGTGTTTCAGTGCCCTTGCACTTCCAATTTTTAAACAAAATATCCAAGGTATGACATATGTGTTAACAACAAACTTGCTTACAAGGATTGGAAATGGAGAGATTATTTGCAATCATGTTATACAAATTATGGACTTCAAATTAACATTAGAAGATTGTTACTTAGTAGTCCTATCTAATGGAGGAAGTACATTGTGAAGCTCATTTGCCTCAACACTTGGGCACTATTTCTCTTCATCTCAAATAAAAAAAAGGTCCTTGGTTGAACTACATGACTTCACTTGTAGATCTGTCCAAGAAAACAAGTATGTATTCACTTTACCTTCTTCGCATGACTCAAACTTAGTTATAATTTATACAAATATTATCTTAATTTTCCTTCTACACATTCCTTTAATTTTCACATGCATCGTACACACCAACCACACTTTACATTGCCTACTATGTGACCAATAGTGCAAGTGCTAATTTTACATTGTTTTTACTTTCTTTGCAGGATTTTAACAGTGAATGAAATCCAAGTACATACTTTTAAAGAAGACATTGTTGGTGCCCCAACATTGATAGAAGATGTAATTTCTTCTACAAAATGACCATTAGAACCCACTAATACACCCCCCAAAATTACACCTATTGCATATTTGCATTCATCCCGTAAGGAATGAACTTTGAAAGTCAGACTACTTTAAAAAACTAATCTACGCACATTCACCAATGCTAAGGGACATGGCCATGTATTTAGCTTCGATGTTATTGATGCAAAAAATGGTAAAATATACATTACATTCTTCAACATCCAAGCAACAAACTTCCATCCTTCCATAGGCATTGGCAAAGTTTACATCATCTCAAAAGGGTACATCAAGCTTGCAAAAAAAGAATTCAATCATTTAAAAAATGATTGGGAAATAACTCTAGATATTACCTTGACTATTGAAGCTTGTTTAGAGGATGATCATTCAATAGAAAACCACAACTTTGTGTTCACTCCTATTAATGTGGTACCAAATTTAGTCAACAACTATATAGTTGATATTTTTTAGGGACCTAACCTACCAAATCCCTCAAGTGGGTAGAATAATAGGTTTCCATGTAAAAAAGGTCAATATTAATAAGTCCTAGAAATAAGGAGGAATAAGTCAATTGTAAGAAGACCTAATAGAAGTTTCTTCTTCTAGAAGGATCTTCCTCTAGATTGTTATTTTGGATAGATAGATTTAGTATAAATAAGAGTAGAGGGTACGAGAAGATTTGTCTTGGATACTATTGTAATAGAGCGATGCTCTGCTGGAGGTTTCCCTCTCAAAGAGTCAAGTGAACATTGCTATCATTAATCAAGGTTCTCTTTCTGGTGTTATTCTGGTATTATTTTGGTATTGTTCTGGTATTGTTCTAGTAATATCATTGTTGTTCTGCCATTTCTAGTTAAAATATGTATGTTCTGCATAAATATTTTATATCTGGAATACTACAAGTAGTATCAGAGCACTTTCCTCGGTAGAAAATTGTGGTTTAATTTATTTTTTTTAGGGTAGAGACGTATTCTAACATCTTAAAGCTACAGAGATCTATCTTTACGCACATAAACCCACAGTCATGGAATCATACACATAGGAAATACAAGCAGTACCTAAGCGCACATTTGTTGGCCACCCTTGTAACCCATATTGGTACCCCTTCGAGTGGTAGTGCATTAGACAACACCTATATACAGATCGACCTAGAGCTCCCGAATCCCTTCGTAAATAAACTGATTGGTTGCCTGACTGCTATAGTGCCACCAATAAAAACACTAGGGAATATATTGTCTAGTACCTGGGTAGTCGGGTAGTACGGCTAAGGGAACGATCTAGCCTCCTTAGTTGGTGCTCTGAGATATTGGGTCGAGTACTATTGTTGGACCCCGCACGTATATCAGAGAGCTATAGCACATGGAAAACCCTTGTCTGTAGAAACCCTTAATACCCTAACCCTTGGGATGGAAATAAAGACATAACAGACAAGATCTATTGTCACGCAATTGCTCCTTCTGCATTCTGGTTACAAAATTACTACACATTTCTTTTTGTTAAGCATTTGGGCATTTCATCACTGCAGTATTATTCATGCTGGAGTATAACTCCGCAGGAGTAAAAAAAATTGAGTATAGTGGGCCCGCCGACACACTTATTTGGGACCTACCTCATTGGATTCCCATTTTCTCCCTAATCGCAGTCATACCTTCCATTTTTAATCATTTTTTTTCAATGGACCTGAACCCTTCTCAGCTTCCCTATTTTTTCACCTATTCCATTATATTCCCCTTCTCGCCCTGATCATAGTGGTGCCTATCACTTATTAGTCCTTTTTTTTGGTCCCACCCACCCATTTTTCCTTACCCACACTTCCCCTCTCCAAATGGCCACCACTGGCAACCAAGACCTGCAATATTCCATCAATCAAGTGACATCTGAGATTGCCTCTACCAATACCCTCCTTGCACAATTAGAGGCCCAAGTTGAGCACAAATTTGAAACCATGGAGGCCAACTTCAAGAACCAATTTAACACCATCTAGTCTGTTGCGTATCAGTTGTTGAACCACCCTTCGAGTTCTTCCTCCTCAGACCAACCTGATGCTATTGATTCCTCTCATTCTCTTCATTTTCAATCTAACTCCTTTCAAAATGACTCCCGTCTTCCCCGCATCGAGGTCAATAAATTTGATGGCTTCGATCCTACGAGTTGGGTCACTCAAATGGAGCATTATTTTTCCCTGCATGGTATTAGTGATGAGTTGGTCAAACTTCGTTATGTTGTCCTCTATTTCGATCCTGAATGATGGAAATCGCGTAAAAATTCATGTCAAGGGAATAAGCCTGGACCCAGTATGTTGGAGAGCTCTGTGACCGCTTTGACACGGATACCCACTACCTCGGTCGTTTGACCAAGTTGAAACAGTTAGGCATAGTGGAAGACTTTATAACTGATTTTGAGTATTTGGACTTTTGCACAGAAGGTATGTTCGATGCTTTCTTCTATGAATGCTTTATTAGTGGCCTAAAGGATGAAATATGATCCTTGGTTCTCATGTTCCGCCCTCAGACTTGGTTGGAAGCTCCTAAATGTGCTAAAGAGGCCCAACAAGTTGTTTTTTCCCAGAACAAAAAACCCTCCTTTGTTTTTCGCCCTCGACCCACTAATCCTAACCCCCCTGTCACTCCCCTCAAGGTCCAAAAATTAACTAGGGTTGAAATGAATGAACTCCAACTGAAGGGCCTTTGCTATAATTGTGATGAAAAATATTTTCTAGGGCACAAGTGCAAGGAAAAAAACTTTTTATGGTCATTTCTGAAGATGCTCCCGATGAAGATGTGATAGTTCCACTTGTTGAAGAGCCCTCCCTTCCCGACACTACCCTAGAGCCTGTTGACCCACCTAAATTTGAACCACTCATTTCCTTACATGCACTCACTGAATTCTCTTCTCCCCAAACCCTCAAGCTCATTGGATATATTAAGAATAGGAAGGTCATCATCCTTGTTGACAGTGGTAGCACCCACAATTTTATTCATCGTCACATTGCCCAGGAAACTAATTTCTATATTCGGTTTGTCAATAATTTTCAAATAATGATAGCCAATGGTGGGTTCATGAAATGTGGTGGGAATTTTGAGAATGTATGTCTTCAAATTGGACATTACCACCTGAAATCTCATATGTTTTCCATTGAAATGGTCGGCTGTGACATTGTGCTAGGTGTTGAATGGTTACACACTTTTGGTCCCATCCTTATGGATTTTAAAGAAGTAACCATGCAACTCCAACAAGAGGTACAAAGGTATCACTTTCAAGGCCTCACTGCTAGTTCTCCTGAGATCATCAATACCCATTGCATGGAAAAGCTCCTCAATAAAGGCCACTTTGGTATTATTGCTCAACTCCATTCTATTCATGCGGTTGAGACACCCTCTATGCATCCTGACCTCCATGTTATTCTCTCCAAATACTCATTTTTTTTCCACTCCATAGGGACTTCTACCTTCTCATGGTGTTCATGATCATTCCATACCCCTTGTTCCTAGCAGTCTTCCTCCCAATGTTCTCCCTTATCGTCATCCCTTTTCCCAAAAGAATGAAATTGTGAAAATAGTGCAGGAATTTATACAAGCAAGTGTTATTCACCCTAGTACTAGCCCTTATTCTTCTCTTGTTGTTACACATTATTTTCATCACCTTGATGATGATTCTATAACCATGTGTCCAGGCTCTCAAAAATATCTTTTGCATGAGAAAAGTAACTAGTTTCTTCCCATACAAGGCTTATTTTTAGAAGGACGTCACAGACTAGCAGTAGTATACAGTGTGGAAATGCTTTATTTCTGTAGGCTACTCTATACCTAGCTCATGAGGTTTCTGTAGGCTGATATATAGGCAGGGTGCGGCAGCATTTGAAATCTTAAAAAAGAAAGAAATTCACGAAGGTTCTAGAAGAGGGATCTTCTGGAATGTGAGGTGGCGTCTGTATGGTTGGGATCCTATTGGCTTCTCTAATTTGGTGGGATCATCCTCATCCCTTTAACCACTTCTCTTTCTCCTATATAATGATGGGTTTCTCGTGGAAAAGGTTAAGCAAGATCAAGCAAGGAATTGTTGAAAGAATAGGTTGAAGAATATGTGAAGAATCATGTTGCAACTGATGCTTGAGATCTCCATTTGTCCATCAAGCTTTTGTGGATCATCTTCATGAAAATTCGGAGTAAGTGTATGTGTGTGTTGGAACAAAGGACAACTAAAAGGGAACTTGCGACATCAAGGTGGTTTGGTTGTATCTTCCACTTTTACTTAATATAATACGGTGACATGTTTCTTTTCCATAAAATCATTAGCATTTTATTACATGACTCCTTGATCACATGTTTAGGTTTTTATTGAATCTACTGTTGTTTCTTTCACTTCAGTTGGTTTGTGTCAATGCAGATTTGATTTCACAAGAGCACCGGAGCGAAGCAAGGACACCAAAGATATAAGGAAGAAATATCTAAAGGTATGTTATTCATTCCTTCTTTGGTAGTAAATTCAATGATTGTAACTTAGGGAAAGCATCATGTCATGTCTTGTTTTTTTCTAGATCCAGGTGGATCTAGGCAGATTAGTTTATGTCCGCATTCACTGATTTGTCCAATAACACCTGTGGTTATGGTACTTAAGAAAGAAGGTACTTGGCGCATGTGTCCTGACTTGTGTGCCCTCAATAAACTCACCCTCAAGGACAAGTTTCCCATTCCCGTCATTGATGATCTCTTGGATGAGTTGAGTGGTGCTCAATATTTCACTAAAATTTATCTATGTTCTGGCTACCACCAGATACGTATGAAAGATGTTGACATCCCCAAGACTACCTTTCTAACTCATGAGGGTCACTATGAGTTCTTGGTCATGCCTTTTGGCCTGTGTAATGCCCCCTCCACCTTCCAAAGCCTCATGAATCATGTCTTCCATCCTTTTCTCCATCATTTTGTATTAGTTTTCTTTGATGATATTCTCATCTATAGTAAAACTTGCCAATCCCATCTTGCTCATGTGGATCAAGTTCTTCATCTTCTCTCCTAGTGTTAAATTTTCCTCAAACACTCTAAATGTGCCTTTGGCACCTTGGAATTCCATTACTTGGGTCATATTGTTGGCAAGGTTGGTGTCTAGGTGGATCCTAAGATGATTGAAGAAATGCAGGATTGGCCTCATCCCAAGACTATCAAAATCTTGCATGGTTTTCTTGGCTTAATATGATATTATCACAAGTTTTTTCAAAATTATGGAAAGATTGTGGAACCTCTCACTTCTCTACTTAAAAATAATTCTTTCACTTGGAATCTTGCAGATGATCAGGAATTTCAAGAATTAAAGGTGACTATGTACACTACTCTGGTATTGGCCCTTCCTGATTTCACAAAGAATCTTTGTCCTGGAATGTGATGCCTCTGGGAGAGGAATTGGAGTGGTCCTTATGCAAGAGGGAAGACCTTTGGCCTTTACTAGTAAACAATTGTCAGAACTCCATTTGGTCCAATCCATCTATGAAAAGGAAATGTTGGCTATTCTACATGCAGTGGAGCTCTAGCGCCCTTATCTCTTGAGGAAGTGCTTCCAAATTAAGATAGATCATCAAAGCCTCAAGTATTTTTTGGGGAAATGACCTTCCTTTCTAGAGAAACAAAAATGGGTAACTAAGCTCTTTGGATATGATTATGAGATCATTTACAAGAAAGGAAAAGAAAATGTGGTGGTTGATGCTCTTTCTTGAAAATATGGAGATTAAGGGTCCTTATTCTCCCTATCCTTCATTGTACCTGATTGGCTCCAAGTTGTTCACCAGGAATGGCTACAAGATCGTAAAACTCCACATCTCATACAACAACTAAAGACAATTCTCCAGTTTCCCTAGTGTAATATTGGCACAATGACGAGCTTCGTTACAAAGTCCATTTGTATTTAAGTAACCAGTCACAACTTAAATCCACAGTGCTTTCTGAGATTCATGCTACTCCCACAGCTGGGCACTTGGGGTTTACCAATACTTATGACAAGGCCAAACGTTCTTTTTTACGGGCTAGTATGAAACAGGACGTTCTCACTTTTGTGGGAGAATGTGATGTTTGTCAATGTAACAAGGCAGAAACAATCAAAACCCCTGGCACACTCCAACCACTTCCAATTCCACCTGCTATTTGGATGGACGTCTCTATGGATTTCATTGTGGGATTACCTAAATCAAGCAATAAGTCAGTCATCATGGTGGTACTTGATCGTCTTTTCAAGTATCCTCATTTTTGTGATCTTCAACATCCATTTATTCCATCCACTGTGGCTCAACATTTCATGGATCATATCTTCAAGATTCATGGCATTCCTCATTCTATTGTTTCTGATTGAGACCCCACTTTCACCATCAATTTTTGGAAGGAACTCTTTAGGTTACAAGGCACCCAATTGCATCTCAGCACCGCCTATCATCCCCAAACTAATGGTCAAACTGAACTTGTCAATAAGTGTTTGGAGACTTATTTGAGGTGTTTTTCCTCTGAAAGGAAAAATCAATGGGGTCAATGGTTACCATTAGTTGAATGGTGGTGCAACACTTCTTACCATATAGCTACTCGCATGACTCCTTTGGAAGAAATATATGGACAAAATCCACCTGATGTTCTCTCTTACATGCCAGGTGTCTCGAAGGTTCAAGCGGTTGACCAAACACTTACAGTTCGAGAAGCTATTCTTCATACCCTCAAAGAGAATTTGGTCATGGCTCATAATCCCATGAAGCAACAAGCCGATCAAGGTCACTTAGAATGCCAATTTTATGAAGGATACCAGGTATTTCTTCGATTGAAACCTTATAAACAAACTTCACTCAAGGCTGAACATTTTCATAAATTGGCGCCCAAATTATATGGTCTTTATAGAGTTCTTAAGTGCGTGGGAGACGTGGCCTATCGATTAGATTTTCCTA
Source organism: Picea glauca (assembly GCA_000966675.3). Taxonomy (NCBI): domain Eukaryota; kingdom Viridiplantae; phylum Streptophyta; class Pinopsida; order Pinales; family Pinaceae; genus Picea; species Picea glauca. Next base: position 566,786 of record JZKD02S1853311.1, read on the forward strand.
GTTCTTCTAAGTTCCATCATGTTTTTCATGTCTCCTGCTTAAAGAAGGTGATTGGAACTAAGTGTCAAACTCAACCACCCTTCCTGATTTGGATGAAGAAGGATCCATCTGGTTGTGGCCACAATCATTTTTGGACCAGCATGAGTGTTGTCTTCGTCGGCACACCATAAAAGAAGTGTTAGTCCAGTGGAAAGATACAACTCCAACAGATGCCACCTAGGAGCCAACTACTATTTTGCAGTAATTTCCTCATATCAATCCTTGAGGAGAAGACTTCTTTTAAGGGGGAGGGCATGTTAGGGACCTAACATACCTAACCCCTCAAGTGGGTAGAATAATATATTTCCATGTAATAAAGGTCAATATTAATAATGCCTAGAAATAAGGAGTAAAAAGTCAATTGTAAGAAGACCTAATAGAAGCTTCCTCTTCTAGAAGGATCTTCCTCTAGAGTGTTCTTTTGGATAGATAGATTTAGTATAAATAAGAGTAGAGAGTATGAAAAGATTTGTCTTGGATATTATTGTAATAGAGAACTGCTCTGTTGGAGGTTTCCCCCTCGAAGAGGCAAGTGAACATTGATATCATTAATCAAGATGCTCTTTCTGGTGTTATTCTGGTATTATTATGGTATTGTTTTGGTATTGTTCTGGTGATATCATTATTGTTATGCCACTTCTAGTTAAAATACTTCGGTTTTGCATAACTATTTTATATTTGGAATACTACAATATGATTGGAGTTGTTATCTCCATTATCCCTTTAGAAAACATAATGAGAAATAATGGAATAGAGACACATAAGATAACCCTGTAAATAAAGGACATCTCAGGGTATAGTATAGAGGTCACATTATGGGGGGTCTTCTGTAGTAAATATAATCTAGACCAATATTCTATCTCAAATACCTTTCCAATAATCTCTCTCAAAGTTTTAAAAGTAATTGACTTTAATAGGATATCAATTACTACAACCTTCTCATCCCAACTTTTCGTCAATCCTATTCTCAAAGAAGCCCAATATTTGATAACTTGGCTTGATAACCCTTTAACAAATCTAGACCAATATTCTATCTTGAATACCTTTCGAATAATTGCTCTCAAAGTTTTAAAAGTAATTGACTTTAATAGGATATAAAATACTACAACCTTCGCATCCCAACTTTCCGTCAATCATATTCTAAAAGAAGCCCAATATTTGATAACTTGGTTTGATAACCCTTTAACAAATCTAGCTTGTTGCTCATTATCTACACATGGAGCTTCAAGAGGGCACCCTTTCATTCAAAAACACTTGGTTGACATAGAAAATGAGGGAAATGGCAGAGGTCCAAACCCTACATTCATTTTAGTTGAGGCAAGTATTTCTTCTTTAAATGCATACAATTGTTGTCATGTTGCATGCCCACTTACATTTAAAGACCAAAAGTGAAAAAAAAAACTCACCTATTGAGGACAGTGTCTAGAATTGCCAAAGTTGCAATCAACATGTTTTTTAATGTGAATACAAGTACATTTTCCAGTTTAGCATTGAAGACCAAACAAGAAAAAAAAATGTTACTACATTCCAAGAAGTCGCAAAACAACTTATAGGAGTATCTTCTGAGAAGTTATATGAATATGAATATGAGGGAAATACCAAAAAAATCACAGTCATATTTGGAAAGTTGTTCTTTCATAGTTACTTGTTCAAACTAGTAGTTCATGATGAATCATTTTCCAATCAAAAACAAACCAAATGCATCATGATTTCATGTGATAAAATTGATCACATGTCAAATCCAAAAGAGGACATCCCAATCCCTAAATCGTTGACTAAATAGTGAATGCAAAGCGTTATGGTTGTTTCTTTCAAACACCAACTTGTAATTTCCCTACTTTTGTGCATAGACATATTATATAAAGTGTTTATGTTTCGAAGTTTTATTTTCTTCATTATAACATTTATATGGAAGGAAATCCAACCTAAGCATTCACTTATAACATATTTAAAAAATCAAATCTATTGTTTTTGTAACTATTTTGAAAATATGCTTAAAAAAACATTCTATCAGACATACAAAATGTGTTATCAAGAAATTTGAGTTTTAACKACAAATTTTTCATTTTTTATCTTATAGGAAATTCCATATGGTGCAAAAATGCCCCTATGTTCCAAACTATACCAACAAAAACCACATGTGAAAGACTCTCAAGATCATTAAAATGGCGTGTTCTCTTTCAACAAAGAATGACATCAAATGATTTGCACATAAATTMTTTACAAATTCAACTTCCCAACAAGACTCTATACAATCGCCAACTCCATACAATTCATGCTACATAAATAAACCAAAAAATAAGATATAGATGGAACAATGAAACTATTGATATAGAAACTACTAGCCCAGTCACCACTCCTCTATTTACATTTAGGATCCAACAAAATGAACAATGTTCGATAAAATATGCTAGAAAAATAAATAAAAATGGAGAGACTTACAGAGACTTCTCTTGTAAACCAAAACCAACCTTGTGTGGACTTGCCAACACATATTCTATAACATCAACCCCATACAAATGCTTCCCAATATTTTTGGCAATGTATTGATGCCATGTATAACATACATACATTTACTGCATGTATGGAATCATATCTTGGCATTCCTACTCGCCTAACTCCAAATGGACACATTTTTACTCTATGTCATGGAGAAAATAATGGTCATCGTTTCTCCAAATGGAATAATATGGACCCCGGTGACCAACCCTCAGTCCTACCAATACTTACACAAGTTGAGAAAATTCTAATTTCTCAAGTTATCCCCATCTTGCAAGTTAAGCATGCTCAAGGTGGACAATACAAATATAGTGGCCACACTATTAGTTTCCAAAAGCAAATTGTTCAAATAGAAACTTGTCTTCCACTTCACCTTTTAGGTATTGATATCTTGATTGTCAAGAGACATGGGGGAAATGGGAAATGTTATGATTGTTATGTGACAAAATCTCATGTCATCAATGCGTTGCTCTACAAGATGCAAAATGACAAATATTAAAATGGTGTCTAAATTGACCAAAACTTTCTTGCATAACTTCCCACCATGTGCACCAATGTCTGCTCTCACCTCCATTCTGTCTCTATAGAAACTTTCAATTCTCCCAATGAGGAGTTGAATATCAAAAATATAGAATACCATGTTGTTTTCCAAGATGAGAAACCAATGTCTTCCTTTACATTTATATTGCCTAACACATAATGTGATATGGAAAAAATAAGAGCATTTGTTGACCGTACAGATGATGTTCCACCAAAAATAAATGAATGGACGAAAATTATCCTATCACTAATCAATGAGTATAACACAGAGGGTCTATTTTACATGTCATTTCCAACTCTTTTCCCCACTGGGGATTCCCTACCTCTCCAACCATGCATTAGAAACATACTTATTTATATCTATGTAGTACACTCAATGAGATACCGTGACAATAGGTTTGGTATTCATCCATGTTTCAGATACTACCTCTACTATTTGATTATGTGCCATCGAACTCAAGCGACAACTACCTTCCTTTTCAAACAAATCCAAGATCATAACACAACCACCATAATTCAAGAGTTACGTGCACAGCTCAAAGAATTTCCTGCAGACAAACTCCCAGAACAAGTCATGCACTTCAGAGCACACCTATGTGGGACTAGGGCATTCTCAACCATGCAAAGGATTGAGCTAATCGAAATGATAACACAACTTCAATGCCCAACATTGTTTTTCATTCCCAGTACATTGAACACAAAATGGTCAGACTTGTACGTAGTTACACAAAAGGGTAGACCTCTTAACCCAATGTTTCTCCATCGTTGGCATACAAACAATGTCATTGACCTCCTCCACACTATATCCACCTATATGCACAAACAATTTTCAATGTTCCATGAGGAGATACTACAAACAAAAATGCACGCAGTTGACTATTGGTATAGGTACATAATCTATAATACTTGAAAGTACCTCAACCCAACCTATACATTTATATCCTTTGTACTAATCATTTCATATTCCTTTTGTAGGTATGAATGGAAACATCATGTCTCTGCACATATACATGGCTTTCTATGGATTTTTGGTGCTCCAAGAATGGAAACATTAAATTGGGAAGACACAAATCAAATCTATGATGTGAAGAGTTTATTTGACAACTATGTTATAGCCTGGAATCCTAGAGAAAACCATAACACACACATGGCTATGCATCAATACATGGAAGATGATCCTTTCTTGCTATATATAGAGGAGATATATGCATCCAACCCACTTGAGGACTATGAACAACTCTTAAATTAAGTTCAAAGACATACAAAGTGCACTGAGAAAAAATGTCTCCGTAGAAAAGGGGCTACTCTTGAATGCATGTATAAATTCCCTTGGAAGGTACAAATGGAGTCATCACTCTACATTGATGAAATGGGTCAAAATGCATATCGCCCGACACATAATTATGAGCACCTAAACATCCATAATCCTAACATACTCCAAACATGGAGATAAAATGTATATTTCCAACCAGTCCTCTCTCGTTATGTAGTTCTAAAATGCATTTTCAAATATGCTTCCAAAGAAGAGGGGAAATCAGAGAACTACCACCATATGTTGGCCAGAATTGCATCTACATCACATCTGGAGGACCCTGCCTCAAATTGTTTTCGATGTTTGCACTTAGTTCAAAAATTGTAGATTGGGACATAATTTCCCAAGAAACTTGCCATATGATTTAAAAGTTACCTCTTGTCACATGTTGCCGCACCTTCACCAAACTCAATGTTGGTTGTCAAATATTTCATTGAGTCTCCTATGATTTTCCCAATTTTTTATCTGGATCCAATTTCATTGATGCATATATAATATGTCATGTTTTTCTTGACCCTATATGTTTTCTTTACCTCGCAAAATAGTGGATAACCAAGCACGAAAAAATGATAAGTGGAAAAAAAGACACATCCCCGCATTTGTCCATGTATGTCCACTTTTTACTACAATACCAAACGAAGATTTCAATACCTTTGTTGAGTTCTGTTGGAGTGAGCTACTTTTATACAAACCCTTCCATTCCTTCTCTGAAGATATTGGCCTTTTAAAAGAAGACATTGTGGATAATTAGGATATCATAAGAAATGACTACCATGTATGGCATGTTTATCGCATCTTATTTCCCACTCCTAATGAGAAAACATCTGAAGATGTTGATAGACATATTAACATACAACCAAACATGGATATGAATGAATGACAATATTTATCAATATTAGCCCCTATAGGAAATATCAACTTTACTTCTCTTGATATGTTGGGAATTCAAGAGATTGACACTTCCCACCCATGTGATTAGTGTGAAGTATCACAAGATACATTAGAAACTGCACCAAACTTCATCAACTATAATCGAAGGAATGAAAAAATACATTTTTTACACATCAACAACGTGCATTGGACATAATCCTCCAACATTTACAACCAAGAGAACCAAAAGAGCCATTGAAGATGATCATCCAAGGCACTGTAGGAACAAAAAAATACTACGTTATACAGTACTTCAAAGAAACACTATCTTCTCAGGAAACATCTGGCCATAGCCCAATACTACTTCTTGCCCCTACTGGAGTTGCAACATTTAACATACATGCAACCACTATACATGTAGGACTTAGGATTACTATCAAGGACATGAGGCATTTACATGGTCAGTCTCTTACAGTCTTCCAAGAATACATGAAACATATTCACTACATTCTAATTGATGAGATGAGCTTCATAGGATCTAGAATTTTTGTACAGATTAAAAGTCATTTGCGTGAGTCATTTCCAGAAAGAAACCACTACTCATTTGGTTATTGCTCATTAATTATTTTGGGCGACTTGGGTCAACTGTCACCAATGATGGATAGACATCTTTATGTAGGAGCAACTCCAGTGAGGAGTTTATGGACAACCTTTACCACTGTAATAAAGTTGGAAAAAATATTTCGACAACAAGGCATCTCTAGCACCCTATCCCGCTTTCACCAGTTGTTAACCAACATTCACAATTCTACACCAACAATTGATGATTGGAACCTCCTTCAGTGTAGGATTGATAGATTCTTATCCATTGAAGAATGTCAAAGGTTTGACAATTCAATCCACCTATTTTCAACAAACATTCTTGTGGACAACCATAACAAGTTTATGCTTCAATCCTTGAATATGTCAATCGCACAAAGTGTCATAGAATTACTTGGTGCTTCAGATGCACACCAACATGATGATGACCAATTGGAAAAACATGTATTGTTATGTATAGGACAACGATTTATGCTATCCTACAATTTATGGGTCTAGAAAGTATTAGTCAATGGTTCTCTTGGAGTAGTCATGCAAATTGTATATGCACTAGGAAGTAAACCTCCAAATTTACCAACATATGTTGTCGTGGAATTTGATAAATAAATTGGCCCTCCATGGGACCAAAACCAACCAAAGCATGTACCAATTCCACCCATATAAAAGAGTAACAAGAAACAAATCCCTCTTAAGATGGCATGGGCATTGAATATACATAAATATTAAGGAATGACCCTAACAAGGTCTACCATTGGCATTGGAAACACTGGATGTCAAGGCTTGACCTTCACAACAATGTTATGCACTACTACTATAGAAGGAATGCAAATAGCACTAGCATTCTCCTTCAAACACTATGAAAAAATGAAGGATATTTCTTATGTCTCACTACAAAAAAAAGAAGAGGCACACTTATGTTCTTTGTCTCTTACCTTCTAGATTCTTCTATGTTATAATCATACTTCTATGCATGCACTATTYGACTTAGTACATACTTCTAAACATGAATTGTTTGACTTGGTCCATATTTCTATATGTGAAATGAATTTRTGTTAAATAATTGCTACCAAATACCTATCAATCATACTTTCACCTAAAYACTTTGCAAAAATTCATTTTTCTACTCATGATTAATATACCATTACAATGCTACTTATAAAATAATATTATAAATAAATAAATAAATATTGTGCTTCTAAGGTATGCTACTAAGTAGACTTTAATCTCCCATATTATATAGTTTTATCAATTTTATTAATTTATTCTGGCAAACACAAGTTGACATCCATGTGAATGTGGGATTCCCATCCATTCACAGTTTATAAACACACTTTTCGACTCCAAAGTCAGTGATACCGTAAATATATTTTTATATATCATAATTTTTTTATAAATTTTCAAAATTTATATTTTCATAATGATATTTTATATTAAATACATAAATAAATATTTTGGTATTATAATAGAAGATATTTCAAAATTTATTGAGTATCATAAGTAGTATTAAACACCATAAGGGTATGATATCTCTGTAGACTTTACCAGTTCAATTGAGGGGAGAGGGTCTCATATACCAATTTGGTGTCTTGCTTGGCCGTGACCTTAAAAATAGATTATTATTATTATTATTATTATTATTTGTAAGTAAGTAAGATTCTATAAAAAGCCTTCCAAAAACAAAAATTACAGCATCAACAGTTTAGCCCGGACTGTAATAACTGAATTTCCCCAAGGGGAAACCAATTCATCCATCCCAATAGGTCAAGAACCAAAGTCTTAAGCTACCAGTCATAATACGACATCTAACCACAAAAATTACATCGCTCCCTAGGGGAAACTGAGTTAACATTCCGGCCAACACTAACATAAGTTAAAACAGACAGAATATAACTGTAGGCTACAAGTGGAAAAATAAAATTTAAACACCTAGCTGACCATGCAGAGAGACACATGTTCGGTTCAGGTTGTAGGCTTGTATTGAGGCCATGCGTCCATGGAGTTGGCATTGAGTGTTGGATCCACGACTGGTGTTGCTTCCTCCTCGATCGGTGTTGCTTCCTCCTTCGGAATCACATGCGTAGCTGGTGCCAGAATCGACTGTTCATTCTTTGTTGGAGTTGGTTCTCCATCTGTGGGGTGGCACGCTCCATGTCAGGTGGAGAACATTTGCAAGAACTGTGTTCCCTTCCCATCCAATATCTCCAACCGAAAATGCAGGTCATCCAAATCCTATCATTATTTGAAGGCCAGGCCTTGCAAAATTGCAAGGCCTTCTTGTAATTTGGAGTAGGATGCACAATCATCGGATGAGTGGGGAAACTCTTGATGTTGTCCATGGCTGGTGCCAAAGCCTTAACTTTGAGTTTGGGCATAGTGTGGTTGGGCTGGGGGCGAATGGACTGGCGAATTCACAGTCGAATTGGGAGGAATGACTAGAGTTGGCTATGAGGTGGAAGCCAAGTCTAAGATTGGCCCTAGGTTGATGCCCAGGGAGTTTCCCAAGAGATCAAACCATTCTACCCTTCATGCATATGGTGAGGAGAGGGGTGGAATATTGTCGAGGCTATGGCAAGACTGCGGTGAAGAGGATGGCGAGGAGGGTGATGAGGGTGATGAATTGTGAGAGGGTGCAAGCGGGAGATGGAGTTCCAAGTGTGGTCGATTGGGTTGCCAAGACGAGCTGTGTTTGGAATTCCCCCTTTGTCTCGGCATGATTGAGGAGTGGTGAAGGAAATCAGGCACAGGAAGGAAGAAGAGGTAGCCGAGGTGCAACAGGGAGGAGTGCAGTCCACTGGAGGGCTTGACCAAGAATGAATGAAGCTGGGAGCACACCTGGTGAGGTTCATGGTGCAAATAACATTGGTGGAGGAAGACACACACGAGCAGATTAAATTCTGGTCCATTGAACTGATCCATCGAGGGGACGGATAGCTAGAGCAAGGCGCACTAGGAGTAATGGCACCTTGGTTAGATTGAAGCTGATGTAAATGCATGGTAGTGGAGGGAGGGGATGGCACATGCCTGTCACATGGCGAGCGCCATGGTGGTCATCACTTGTCCATTCCATTAGACACATGGGCGGTAATAACACACCATCCAGGGAGCTATCAATGGCTAGAGCCCTTTCCTTTCATCTCTGTAGGAATACTGTTGAGGCTATGGCCAAACTACAACGAAGAAGATGGCGAGGAGGGTGATGAGGGTGATGAATTGTGAGAGGGTGTAGGCGGGGGATGGAGTGCCAAGCGAGTTCGATTGAGTTGCCAAGCCGAGATGTGTTTGGACTTCCCCCTTTGTCTCGGCATGATTGAGGCGTGGTGAAGGAAATCAGGCACATGAAGGAAGAAGAGGTAGCCAAGGAGAAACAGGGGGGAGCGCAGTTTGATAGAGGGTTCGACCGAGAACGAATGAAGCTGTGAGTGCATCTGGTGAGGTTCATGGTGAAAATAGCGTTGGTGGAGGAAGACACACACGAGCAGATTAAATTCTGGTCCATTGAACTGATCCATCGAGGTGACGGATAGCCAGAGCAGGGCGCACTAGGAGTAATGGCGCCCTTGTTAGATCGAAGCTGATTTAATGCATGGTAGTGGAGGGAGGGGATGGAACGTGCATGTCACGTGGTTGGTGTCATGGTGGTCGTCGCCTGTTCGTTCTGTTAGACACTTGGGCGGCAATAACACCCCATCCGGGGAGCTGTCAATAGCTAGAGCCCTTTCCTTTCATCTCTAGAGGATGGGATGTGTCTGGTGGATGGAGGCTTGGCAAAGAAGGTCTGGTCCCTCCAGGTATGTTCCAATATTGGAAAGATCATCAACAATCTAATTTTCCTTCTGTCTCATATGCAAGTAGATGAAGGCTTGATTGGGTCGGATAAGTGTTGCAATTTTCCTCAGCCCATGAGATAGTCGGCAACAAAGCGAGTTTTCCTCTGGATCACCACCATTCAGGATTTGAGATTGAGTATCACCTGCGAATCTCCTTCCATTATTAGTTGATTGAAGTTATGTTCTATAGACAATTTAAAACCTCTTGTGAGCCCCCACAGTTCTGCAGCATTGTTTGTGGTGTGGCCTAAGCTTCCCACAGTGATGAGTAGAATATTCCCCTGTTGGTTTCGAAAGACCACTCCAAAGCCTGCTGCACCCAGATTCCCCTTGGAAGCCCCATCGAAATTCAATTTGATAAAGCCATCTGGAGGAGAGGACCAATGAGAGGGGTTGTCCCCAAAGGGGTGATTCTGAGGAGTAGAGGGAAAAATCTATTTTTTGTTAAGCTTCCAGTTTTTCAAGATTCTTTGTTCTTGAATTGGACAAGTTAGGTCTGTTTTACTCTAGTGTTGCAAGTTGATTGTTTCCACTATGTTGGTGCAGCTTCAGATCCAACAATGTTAACAGTTGTGTTAGGTGTTCCTAAAGATCCTTCGATTCCTTTCCTTCCATATTTTCTAGAGGATAAAGCCAAGGAGTAATTTCCATATGTGGTTTAATATAGGCTATTGGAAATCCATGTCTCTCCACTCTTCGATGGTTGGGCTTATGCTATCTCGCTTACAATCTGAAGTGCACATGATAACCGTGCATTGGTCCCCAACATGGGTGTTGAAGGGGAAGATGTTTAGGAGATCATTCATTGTTTCTGAAGCTTCCAAGCAAAGTGGGCATATGGAAGGCCCTGTAAACCCCCTTTTGGTGAGATTGTCCCAAGTGGGAATGCTTCCATGTGCCACCAACCAAAGGAAGATACTGATTTTTGGCCAGTGCTTCCGTGACCATATTTTGTTCCAAACTTTCCTATGGCGGAAGAGATTGAAATCGGCCTTGATGGCATAGGCTTCTTGGATGTTGAAAGTTCCCCTTGAGGAGTGTCCCCATTGTAAGATGTCCTCTCCCGGAAGGATGGGAATTTTCATTGCGTTAGTTAGGTTGTACCATGATTGTAGGTCCATGTGCACTTCGATGTGAAGGTCCTCTCTCGTGGATTTCCAGCATCTCAAAGTGGCATTTGCAGGGTTGTCCTTCCAGTAATCTACTACTTTTGTCAGTCCCTCTTGGGTAGCTGGGGTGTAGAAGGTGTCAGCCTAGGCCTCCTGCACCAGAATAGGTAACTGTTGCCACGAGTCATTTCAGAAGAAGGTTGTTTGACCATTCTAGATTTCCCAGAAGGCATGATTGATCACTAGGTTTCAATTTTGCTTGGCAGTCATCCAGATTAGAGAGCCAGGGGTGTCTCCATTCCATCTGATGAGGTTTCTTTCCGTTGTGTTGGGAGTGTACTTTCTTCTCCATAGATTGGCCCAGAGATCTTGAGGTCTCTTTAGCCATCTCCACCAGATCTTAGTGCTCAGGACTTTGTTCATGGTTGATGGGTCTTTTATTCCTAGACCCCCTTGAGCCTTAGGTCTACAAATCTTTTTCGAGCTGATCAGTGCAAATTTTTTCCCTGCTTTGAGCCCTTGAGAAAGAAAGTTCCTTTGCAGGGTTCTAATAGCGCTTAGGATGAAGTTAGAGGCAGCGAGGGATGAGAAGGTATAGATTGGAAAGGATTGCAGCATGAACTTGAGAAGGATGAGGCAGTTGGGAAGATTGAGAGCATGGTAGGTCCAAGAGGAGAGTATTTTCGAAAAGGAAGTGAGGAGGCTTTCCTAGGAGTTGTTTCTGAGGGCTTTGTCAAGGAGGGGGATACCTAGTTATTTGGATGGAAGGGAGCTTCGAGTGAAACCCAATATTTCTATGATGTGTAGTTAAATCGACAACAAGGTGTTGAAGAAGAAGATCTGGGACTTGTCCATATTGATGTTCATTATGGATGCCTCGTAGAAGGTTTGAATGATGGAGAGGATTATGTTGGCCTTGCGGACTGTAGGGGAGCCCATCATCAGAGTATCATCGACAAACTAGCTGTGAGAGATCGGAGGATTGATGTCGTGCAAGGGTAGTCTTGCCAGTGTCTTGTTTTCTATAGCAGCCTAGATTGAGCGGCTGAGACCATCTTCCATGATAATGAAGAGTAATGGGCACAAAGGATCTCCTTGTCTTATTCCTCTGGTGGGTGAGAAAGGGTGAGAAGGGACTCCGTTGATGAGGATTGAAAAGAAAGCAGAGGAGGTGAGATTCAAGATCCAATCTACCTAGGAGGGGTCAAAACCAAAGGCTAAGAGCATCGAGCGCATATAGCCCCAACTTAACTTGTCAAAAGATTTAGAAAGGTCAAGCTTTAAGAGCATAGCTGGAGTGTGGGTCTTCTATAAAGAGTGGATCACTTCATGCAATAGGATGACACTGTCCAGAATTTGTCTCCCTTCCACGTACCCTGATTGTTCCTGTGAAATGATGAAGGGGAGGATAGGCTTGAGTCTCATTGCTATCACCTTGGTTAAGAGCTTGTAGATGAAATTGCAAAGAGCGATTGGTCGAAACTATTTGGGGTGACTTACTAGCTCTTCTTTGGGAATCAAGGTGAGGAAAGTAGCGTTAAGGGTGTCCTGGAGTGCCTAATCTACTTCCTCGAGCATGATGGGCCGTAGTAGAGCTGCATTCTATTCCTCCATGATCATAGAGGGTATGTGCTGCGTAACCTGGGCTATGGATTGTGATCTGTCCCCCTGGGGTTTCGTCAAGAGATTATGATAATAGGTGACCATCTCCGCTTCCAGATCCTCATGGGAGTGGAGGGTTTGCCCATTCTCTGTGAGCAGCTGAGTAATGTGATTGGCATGTCTTCTTTGAATGGTAGACTTGTGGAAGAAATTGGTGTTTCTGTCGCCCTCCTTTATCCATTGGATGCGAGACTTTTGTCTCAACAAGATCTCTTCTTGGACTTTTCTTTCCTCTAGCTTTTGGCTTATTTCTGCTTCCTGTGTTTTGATATCCTTCGAGATGCCCTGATCGCAGATCTGGCTTTGTATGATGCCCATTTGGTTCGTTAGTTTCTTTTGGGCCTTAAAGATATTGCCGAAGGTGTGTTTGTTCCAAGTCTTGAGCTTCTACTTGAAGTTTTTGAGTTTCTGCTGGAATCTATACCTCTTGGATCCATGTGGAACGGACACCTCCCTCCACCAAGTGTGGGCGTTTTGTTGGAAGTTTGGGTGATTGAGCCATAACTGTTCCATCCTGAAGGGTTTTCGTCCTGGAGTGGCAGGAATGTCCAACTAGAATTGGATGGGCCAATGGTTCGACCCATGGACATCAAGGATGTCCGCCTCCAGTGTTGTGCCTTCCATCATGAGAGAATCATAGAGAGGGAAGCGATCTAGCCTGCAAGCTATCTGATGAGAGCTAGTTCTTCGATTCGTCCAAGTGAGGATGCCATTTGGAGTGTCTGTGTCAGTGAGGCCTAAATTGTCGATTAGGCTCTGAAAGTCCTCAGACTTCGCTTCGATATGGCGTGTTCCTCCTCTCTTCTCATCCAGGTTGCGTATCATGTTGAATTCCCCTCCCAAAATCCATTTGTTCCCCGCAGTTAGGATGGATAGGCTCTCTAGACTCCTTAAGAAGGCATGTTTATCCCTTGATGTAGCTAGTCCATAGACGTTTGTTAGGTAGCCAGGTTTTCTAGAGCCGATAAGTCGATAAGCTGTAGAGATGGACCATTTGGTTGTGAAAAAATTGTCTAGGGTGACTGAGCTTGGGTTCCAAAGAAGTGCCAATCCCCCTGATGTACCCATAGCATCTGTGTAGATACCTTTCCCTTGCTTCTAGCAGTTAGGGAGAATCTTGTCCATTTCTGCAGTGGCACGTTTTGTTTCTTGGAGCATCATTATGTCTGGTTTTTCTGCTATGATAATCTCCCGTAGTAACTTCTTCTTACTATGACCGTTGAGTTCCCTTATATTCCAAGAGATGATCTTCATGATGAGGATGGGGAGGGGAGGGGAGGGGGGGAAAGTTGTCAGATATGAGATGGATCTGACCTGAGTTGACCATAAAATGCCTTATCTCTTGGATGAGCTTGCTGGTTGATTTTCTTCCTCTTCTCTTTTCATCTTTTTGAGATTTGTGTTGTTCTTTCTACATGTTTCCTTGTATTCCAAAGCCCGTACTGGATGTGGCTGTGGATCCTGCTGTGGAGTTAAGGAAGATCTTGTGGAATTTTGTCAACTAGTTTGGAGGGATGGTATAGAGTTTTTGGTGCCGATAAGCTTGTTCCAGATGCTCCAGGTCAACTCTCGCCAGATATTGCTTGTCTAGATCCATTTTTGCATCCCCATCTTCTATCTTTGAGAGATCTATGGCTGTGGTGTTGGAGCTGGGTGGATGAGTGATTTGGGGTTGACCTGGGGTGTCCATTGCTTTCCCTTTCTCTAGATTATGATGAGTTTTTTCTGTAGGAGGGACCTGTGAGGCATCCATGCTCTCTAGAAGTTGTTGCAAAATCTCAAATTGGTTGTTGGAGGTCTACTCCTTATTGGTCGGGGCTGTTGGTTTTCTTCTAAGTCCTTATCTGCGCTTTCCTGGTACCTGGATGAAGCCATCTTTGTTTTTGCTTACTTCTGGGTTTCCATCTTTGTTTGTTGTATTGAGGGGGCAGTCCCTGAAGAGGTGCCCATGCTCATGACGTTTTTTGCATTTGAACGGGATGTGCTCATAGTCAATGGTTTGTAGCCAATCCTCATCATGATATTCCAAAGTTATGGAGGTATATAAACACAAATGCGCACATATGAGGTATATCTTCATTGCTTCATGGCCTCTGAGGATTTAACATATACTCCAATGGTGTTGTCAATGCCAGCCAACACCTCTTCCGGCCAGAATTCCTGCGATATGGAGTAGAGCCTTATCAACATTGGGGCATGCGGGAAGTCCTCTGTTTTAGGGATGAATTTTTCCATCCAAAATCTCAAGAAGAGACCCGTCGAGTTGAAGAAATAAGGCCCTCCATCAAAAATGCGATTTTTGTCCTCTAAGTTATGCAAGATTATGGTGAAGAATATTTTGGAACCCAACTGGAGATCATAGTGGCCTTTGGGATTCCACCATTGGTGTATCCATTTTACCAGTTCGCGTTCAAAGGGCCAGAGCCCTAAAAATTTCCCCACTAGAGTGTAGTCTCTCATGTATTGCTTATGTTCCTCGATCCTGAGTGTGCTTATGATGTACTTCGGGGCTTGCGGTGCCTAGGCAATACATTTCCCAGGTATCCATGGACGTGTCGCGCTTGTTGGTGTTGTTGTTTTCCCTGAATCAATGTCCATTTCTTTGTCCTTGAATGTGCCCTTAAAGAGGAGTTGTGAGCGAAGATCTGGCAGAGGCTCAAATGTTGGGCGCATGGAACCTCCTCCATTGTCTCCATGCGCCGTCACTTCACTGTAGGAGGAGCATCACAACCCTACTTCGCTAGGAATCATTGAGCCCATGCGGGGCGGCCAAGTGCACCAGAGCTGAAACAACCCTAACCCTAAGGCACATAATGACTCATTCTACTTGGGGGGTGATTATTATTATTATTATTATTATTATTATTCAACATGCAGTAACTTAATGATTGACTCATTGTATCATCGAACAAACACTATGCACCAAACACATATAATGCATCAAATAATGAGTCAATGATTGACTCACTTTGCACCATAAAATAATAAGTAGACTTTAATGTCTCATTGAATGTGGCATTCCCATCCATTCAACATTCATAAACACAATTTTTAACTTCAAAGTCAATAATACCCCAATTTTTTTTTATATATCATAACTATTTTATAGATTTTTAAAATTTTATATTATATTAAATATATAAATAAATATTTTGTATTACACAAAAACCACTTTTCACAATTTATTAAACATCATTAAATAACATTAAACACGGTGCAATGAACAAAACTGATCATTAAGTCATTATCTAATACATCTTGTTAATTGAATACATACTCTTATCTAATAAACATCCTATACATTCCCTACACTATCATCCAACTAACAGCATGCACAAGCGTATTTACAACGTAAGGTGTTCTATTTATCTGATCATATATCTTGACGTAATGTGATAGTTAGAGTTTGTTTCAATGCCAATAACTCTGTTTGGGCGGATTAAATATGACATAATATTTCTCTTCATTACTTTTTCTTGTTGTCGTACGTTCAGAGTTTCTTTAATTCG
>JZKD02S1853323.1:9502-22918 GCA_000966675.3 Picea glauca
AGGAAAGCATTTGCCAGAAAAATATAGAGGCGTTGAATGATATTAATTGTGTTAGCCCTAGAACGGAAGCATCTGACATCATATCAGATGCCTCTGTTCTTTTAGATGTTCATAATGATCAACATGCCTCTTGTAGAAATTGCAAGTTTATGGAACAAATGTGGTCTATAGTAGATGGCTCACCTGGGTATCGGGTTGAAGCAAATGTTCCTAGCAGCTCTGCTTATGACGACGAAGACCTCCCCATTTTTAAAGAAGGGATGGTTGTGGAGGAGGATTTTTCTCTTTTCCTTCAAGGGGTTTCTCACGATATATTTTTGCCTGGGAATAAAGAGAAAAAGATTATGTGTGAGCAGCCAGAACCAGTAGGTCCCACTATCCCTAAAATGGAAATTTTTGATGGGATCACTGTTATGGAGGAGGATCATATCAATGAAGGACAACCCCTTTTTGATGTATATTATAGTGATGATGAGCAGCAAGCTTATCCTACACTTGATCACTATAGAGATACTGAAGAGCCAGTTAACAAGCAGAACCACCCCATGGTCCCTATTTATGACAAATACGAATCGGACCTGGGGGAGAGCCAAGAAGAAGAGAAGAAAGAACCAGTGGAACAGGTGGCTTCCTGCCCGGAGCCCGCCCATTCACCTATGCAGACTCACGAAGTTCAGCCCTGTAGGAGTAGCTGTGGAGCAGAGCAGGCCTGCTGCTACCCTTTTCACAGGGTTGGCCACTCATTCTATGATCATGTCTGCGAGTACATGGAGTGGCATGTCCTTTATGCCTTGGAGCCACCCTATTCCATATCAACTGCATCCTGTGAGGAGAAGTTGAATAGTGTATCCGTTCTGCTGTCACGGTTACACCATCTGCTGGTGATCATCGACAAAAAGAAAGAGCTTCCCTACAGGAAGTTACTTGATTGGCTATGGTGGAAGTCTGCTTTCACCCTGCCCCATGTAAAGTGTTTTATTAGTATAGGATTGTATATAAATAAGCTTCTTTGAGCATGTATCTTTATTATGTTGCTTTTATTTTTCAGCCTGTATTTTCAGCAGCGGGATGTTTTGAGCCTGACTCCATAGCCCAACAGTAAGGCACTGGAACTACAAAATGAGTCCTTAGAGCATCACAGGGAAGACTCTATCCCCCATGGAGCCTAATGTTAGCGACATTTCTTGTCTTGGGCCTGAGAACATCCAGGTCTGCAGGTTGCACGAAGAACGCCCAAGCATAGCACGTAAAGCCCCATTTCAGGCTAAAAATCAAGTGAGCGGGCGAAATTATGTTGTCAACGGCCTAGATTCATCTATAAAAGCAGATCGATGGTCGACGGGAAATCACGGTTAGCGGAGTTGTGCTGGGATTAGCGCGATGGGTAGCGTCTATATTACATGTAAGAAAGGATATCAGTCGTCCATCCAAGGGACGCGTGGCGCGAGATCTAGTCACATCGGATTTTCGGCATTCGGGAGTTCGAAGGGTGAGGGTTTCACGTCGTTCTACATCTCGAAACCCCAAACCCTGAAACGTCGATAAGCGCCTTTGAAGCCGAGCCTATGGTCCTAGCACCTGGTCACGTCAAGCGAGCCTGGTAATGGAGGCATCCCTCTTTTGACATCAAATACATCTAAGTCATTCATCTGAAGGACACACGGCGCAATAGTTGAGCCACGAGTGGGGCTCTTCGGGATTTTCATGTTGAAAGYGTCGAGGTCATCTYAGTCGTTCRTCCATCAGCAAGGCTCGGGCAAATTTAATTTAAAGAGGGCRYAGATCTGGACGGTCGTAATCCAGGCACTCAAATTCATGGACGAGGTTCCATTCCGCACCCCCTCTGTCATTCTGGCTTTAACGAGAGGGGGGGGGGGTCCAGAATCGGAGATAATGTATGCACACATCTGGACGGCCGAAGTCTCGGCGTTTAGATCTACGATCTGTATTAGATTCTGAACCCCCCCCCATCGGTTCTGACTTTAATGGAGGGGGGGTCCGAAATGGAATTTCATTCTAGCAGGCCCCCTATCTGTACGTGGCACGAATATCCTGGTCCTAAGTCCTCACCACCTGCCATGTGTCCCTTTCGCCCAGTCACCTCTACCTCAGCGCCTCCCTCCATTCGCTATCTCCTGTCCTCGTATCACTTCAACGAAAGCACCCCTTTTCCCTCGCCTCACCTTCACCATACTTGCACCTATAGCATCCTTGTCGAGTATGCCACATCTTCCACCTCTCATCCTATGAACCGTTCTACTGGTCCAGGTGGCCCCTCGAAAAGACCTCCACGTCCCCAAAAGGCAGAGTTGACCAGAACCGTTCCTAATCCCAAGAGGGCAGTTATTGCAGTTGTTGGAGGTGGTTAGACGTCGTCTCCGCCATAAAGGGAAAGTCCGGCGACGAATTAAAAGCACGTCGGTTCACCCACAGGACGGTCAGGAGTTCGATTGCGTCTGCCATAGGTGCACGATATGCCAGAGTCTGCATGTGCAGATTGTCAGTGGGCATGCAGATGCAATGTTTTTATGCAGTGTCTTGGTTTCGTTGTTGGTTTCTTTTTTAGTATATGTAGGCAATTTTGCCATTTTTGTAAGGCATCGATGGTAGAGCGAAGCTCTGGATTGTAAAGTTTTAACAGACACTCTAGTTCTCTGGTTATGCATCTATATGTAAGACTTCTTGTTTAATGACAGACAATTCTCTTATCCCATCTAGTTTTCATCTCATACCGAGGGAGTTCATGATTGACTGATTCACATGAATTATTGCAATTATGTTATGATAAAGGATTTATTGTTGCATTGTTCTATTCTCCGGTTTTCTACATTTGAATGTAAGAAGATCTTGCGTTTAGATGTTTTCTCCTACAGTTTGTTAGAAACCTGATGTTTACGACAGACCTTTGCAGTTCTCTTATACAAGTCTTCCCCCTACTCACCCTTACTACATCTCACTGTCTGAATTTTATCCAAGACCTCACTTACCCATGCATGCTTGGCCTAGTTTTGGAGTTGAAACAATATTGTTTTGAGTTAACTTCCATTCGATCACCTTTTTTATAAACAAATCGTGACATAAACTGATGGGCGTCGGGCTCTGCTCCTGCAGCAATCCAAGAGTGACTTCCGTCGCCAACACTGTGAAAAATGCCAAAACTTAGTTTAGACAATGCCTATATATATGTATGTATGCATGTGTGCATGCCAAATGTCAACTCCTTGTTGAGCACTAAAGGAATTTCACATGTCCCTCATACTCAACCCACCATTCAAATGTTTTAACCATAAAGAGGTATTAAAATATGTGAACATAAAAATATTTTATTTATGACTCTCACTCAAATAATTTTTTTCTTATTAATATTTTTTTAAATGTCACTCCATAATATTAAGCATTGAAGGAATCTCCCTCACTCTAGAAAGTAGAAAGCACCTATTAACAAAATCATATATCTCTATATATACACATAGTTGATATAAAATTATTTTACTGAAATATTTTATTTATGATTGAAATATTTTTTTGTTATTAATATTTTTTTAAATGTCATATGTCAATTCCATATTTAACATATTAAACATGGAAAGATTTACACATCACTCTTATACTTACATTTATATTTTAATACTTTTTAAGAGAATTCATTTTGAGACATGCAATCTTTCCATGTTTAATATGTTAAATATGGAATTGACATATGACATTTAATACTTACATCACTCTTATACTTACATTTATATTTTAATACTTTTTAAGAGAATTCATTTTGAGACATGCCTGATATCCTTTCCACAAATCTAGCAATCTTTACAAATCTACCCATCTTTACTATATCAAAGTTATCTTTTTAAAGTAAAATATTGAAAAAATACTTACTTAAAATTTTGAAATTTCCAAGTGGACTTATTAAGTGGTGGACCACTAAACTTCCACTTATTTCCATTGACAGCCGATTTTTGAATGATAGTTACTGCACTCAACTCAGTGGACATAGCTTTTAGTAAACCCAAGCCCCGTCCGACAATGATTCAAGATTGTAGAAGATTTAATTATGTGGTGGAAAATGTAGACACTTTCAGTAAATTAGAAAACCCAAGTACAGTGTGACAATGATTCAAGATTGTAGAAGATTTAATGATGTGGTGGAAAATGTAAACACTTTCGGTAAAGCCAAATGAGAATCAATTTTTATACTTGACTCCACTGGTTTAAATAAATTTTTTATTAAAGTAAAATAAAAGCAAAAATATGTACAATAATTGAATTAGAAGATTAAAATTTTTATACTTGACTTCATTGGTTCAAATAAACTTTTATTAAAGTAAAATAAAAACAAAAATATGTACCATAATTGAATTGGAAGAACTTTTTATTAAAGTAAAATAAAAGCAAAAATATGTACAATAATTGAATTAGAAGATTGAAATTTTTATACTTGGCTTCATTGGTTCAAATAAACTTTTATTAAAGTAAAATAAAAACAAAAATATGTACCATAATTGAATTGGAAGATTGAGAAGGATTGATTGGATTGCAATTTTTAAAGAATATATTTTAATAATAATTAAATTTAAAAATTTAAAATTAAACATTGTCTAAATATTCTACTTCATATTTTTATTAAAACCATTATAATAATTGAATTAAATAAAAACAAAAACCCATACAATAATTGAATGGGAAGGATTAGAACGATTGGTTTGACTAGCACTTCTTTGAAGACCACATTCCAATAATATTTTCCACAAGCTGAGAGTGAGAAGGACGGTTACAATAATTGCATATCCTTTTTCAGTTTTATGACTTAAGAAGTTTCAGTCTCTAACATAGTTTGTAATTTTCAATTAACTAGTTTCAAATTATCTTAAGTTTGTAAATTAATTAGGGAGTAATCTTTCTTCTTTTCAGGTAAAAAATGTGGGCCTGAATCGGGCCAGATTTTCAGGGATAGCCTGACTTTGGCATGAATGAAAGTTCTATGCATTTCAAAACCTTACTTCAGGGATTTTGCCTCATTTTAAACTAACTCAGATGCTTAAAATATCGATCAAACTTCTAAATCAACGGAAAATTCAAAACTATATCACCTAAAAAATACCAAAAAAAAAAAACCTCAAGAAAAAAAATTGCTCCAAGTTAACACACTCGATCTTTGGATGCGTCGTTAGATATTTTTTTGGGTCAACTAGTTCATGAAAGTTGAGTGAGAAGCTTTAAGATTGGTAAACCCGACTTGGAGTCGACTGGTAAACCTGACTTGGAGTCGACTTTAACAGAATCCCAGTATTTGTAGGATTTGTAGCCAATGATATGCATGGATCTGTAACCATTTTTGGGCGCCAATATTTAGGGTTTTTCCTGTTGTAAAGCCTATAAAGAGGTGTGTTTTAAGGTCGTAAAGGTTGTTGTTGTAAGGTGATCATAGAATGCACTTTTGCAGGTTAATGCATGTGTAGGTGTAGGTGTAGGTTTTTGGTCATGTATATGTAAGATGAATTGGCTACAACATTTTTCTTGCATGTGCAAGAGGGTATCATGTTGATTGTGTCTTAAGTGTGGAGCAAGGTTAGACATGTAATCTTTTATTCTGAATGAATAAAACAACAAGAGAGAAGAACGCTCAAAGGAATGTTGGATATCTTGGCTAAGGGTTCCCAGGGTAAAATATGAGTGTATTGTGTGATTTATTGTGTCATTTTATTTCTTGATTAAATTCTTCTTCTCTTCTGCTAGGATTAGTGTGGAAGTGTCTTGCATTTCCTAACATGTGGTATCAAAGATTAGGTTTTCCCTGACAAGTGAGTTATCATAGCGGTGTAATGATTTAGCGAGTATATCAGATATTGATATGCAAATCTTAAATCTGAGAACTAAACCCTAGGTATAGTAAGAGTCATAATTCATAAATTGATTTAAAGATCGTGGTAAAGAATGATGAGTTGTTCCATAATAGAGATAGAAAGATTCAATGTCCAGAATTTTGAGCTTTGGAAGCTTAAAATGGAAGGTCTTCTTGTAGATTGAGAATAATGGACAACAGTCTGTCCATGCACCCAACCAACAAGGATGTCAACAAAAGAATGGGAGAAACTCGAAAGAAAAGAAAGAAGTACAATATGGCTTTGTCTTGCAGATTCAATGTTGTTGAATATCTCGGGTGAAGATTCATCCAAGACATTCTGGGACAAGCTGGAAAAATTATACCAATCAAAATCTCTAGTAAATAAGGTGTTTCTTAGAAATAAACTATATCTTCTAAGGATGAGTGATGGAACTGTGGTGACTAATCATTTAAATGCGCTTAACATCGTGTTAAGCCAGTTATCGTATGTGGATATAAATATCACTAATGAGGAGAAGTGTATCATCCTATTATGTTCTTTTCCATATTCCTTGGATAGCTTAGTTGTGGCTATTGGGAGTAATACAACCACACTAAAGCTAGATGACATGGTTTCTTCTCTACTGTCAGAAGAAATGAGAAGAAATAACATGGAAGGATCAACCAAATATGCTCTAGTAGTGAGAGGTCGACCGGTGGACAAAGATAAAAGCAGATTCTCTGGTAGAAAGTATAAGTTGAAGGGTAGATCTAAATCCCTGGTTCAGTCAACGTGAAGATGTTGGAAATGAGGTAAAGTTGGGAATTATAAAAATTATTGTAAGTCGAAGGCAACTGAGGATAGTTCTGGATCCGACAAGAAGCAGTCGACTAAGAGAAAGATGACCTCGAAAAAGGGAGGTAATGTGTACATAGCGTCGACCAGTACACAATCAGATCAAGATGTTTGGTTGATCGACTCAGGAGAATCCTATCACATGACACCACACAAAGAATGGTTCTATGAATATGAACAATATGATGGGGGTGATGTGTTTTTAGGGGACAACTTGACAACCAGAATTGTCAGATGGGGAAGAGTCTGACTGACACTGCAGGATGTGAGGAAAAGAACCCTTCCAAGTGTGCTACACATTCCGGGTTTGGAAAGAAACCTAATATCAATCGGCAAGATGAGTGGTGTAGGTGTTCATACTTTGTTTCATAAGGATTAATGTGATATGGTTAGAGGTGTGATGGTCTTAATGAAAGGAGTTTGGATTGGTACCCTATACAAGTTGTTAGGGAATGTCAAATCGATTGGATGCAACAACATCGTTACTACTAAAATCGACTCGAATGTGACTCGAATCAACTCAATGTCGACACAACTCGACTCGACTCAAGCTAAGTTGGTTCAAACTGACTAGACAAGACATGATGAAATTGACCCGAGCAGGTTATGGCACGAAAGGATGGAACACATTGGAGAAAAAGGACTTCAAGCTATGCAAAGAAAAGGTATGGTCGAAGGTTTTCCTGAATGTGGTTTAGAAGTCGACTTTTGTGAACATTGCATATATGGGAAACAAAGTTGGGTGAGTTTTCCATCTGGAGCGACAAGGGAAAATGGGATTCTAGAGTTGGTGCATAGTGATGAATTTGGTGTGATTACAGTGCCTTCACTTGGTGGATCCCTGTATTATGTCTCCTTCATAGATTATTTTTCCAAGAAGACATGAATATATTTCCTAAGGATGAAATCATAGGTTTTCGAGAGATTTAAGGAGTTTAAAGATCTTGTGGAAAACTAGACAGAGAAGAGGATTAAAGTGTTGAGGACTGACAATGGTGGTGAATTTTGTGGAAAGGAATTTTATGAGTTTTGTAAGTAGTTTGGCATAGCAAGCCAAAATACCACACCATAGACCCCACAACAAATAGATTTTTTGAGAGAATGAACAAAAGATTGAAGGATAAGGCAAGGAGCATGCTCAATGGTGTTGGGCTCACACAAGAATTATGGGCGGAGGCAGTCCAGACTACAAGATATATGGTAAATATATCTCCTCCATCGGCCCTAGTCAACATGACTCCAAATGAGGTATGGTTAGGTAAGAATCCTTCAGTGGCACATCTCAAAGTTTTTGGATATGACGCATTTGTGCATATTCCTAAGGAAAAGAGAAGCAAGTTGGACAAGAAGGAAGTCAAATATATTTTCATTGGGTATAGAGAAGGGATGAAAGGATATAAGCTATGGGATATTGCATCAAGGAGAACAATGTATAGTTGAGATGTGGTCTTCAAAGAATTCGGAAGTAAATCCGAGCCTGAGGAATTTGTTCAGATCGAGAATGATACTGATAGGGTGCGGTTTGAACTGAGGAATGAAGAAGATGATTAAGATGAGTCGACTGAATCTAAGGAAGAGGAAGAACAATTGACTCTGGTGGTAAGGAGGTCATAAAAAATAAGAAAAGCAATCGAAAGGTATAGTCTGCCCAACTTTCATTTTGCATTCATGTCAACTTCCATCGACAATGAGCCCAATTTAGTCGTTGAGGCAGTCGAATCGACATAGGGTAAACTATGGAAGGACGCCATGATCGAAGAGATGGAATCCTTGTACAAAAGGGAGACATGGGATTTATTCAAATTAACTAGTGGAAGAAAACTCGTCGGTAGAAATTGGGTGTTCAAGAAGAAGACGAATGTCGCAGGACAAGTTGAGAAGTTCAAAGCTCGACTGGTAGAGAAAGGATATTCCCAATTCGAGGGAGTCAACTTCGGTGAGATTTTTTCCCCAGTTGCAAAACTAACTTCCATTAGAGTACTAATGTCTCTAGTTGTAGCATTCAATCTAGAGATAGAACAGATGGATGTGAATACATCGTTCCTACATGGGGACCTAGAAGAATAAATCTACATGAAACAACCTGAAGGATTTGTAGTAAAGGGAAAGCAAGAGTTGGTGTGCAAACTCAAAAGTTGCCTTTATGGTCTAAAGAAATCTCCAAGGATGTGGTACCAAAAGTTTGACACTTACATCCTTAGTTTGAGATTTGAGAGAAGCAAAGTTGATCACTTCATATATTCCAAGGAGGAAGGTGGGAATTTCGTATATGTAGCTTTGTATGTCGATAACATGTTGTTGATTGGAAAAATAATGGATGCAATAAAGGA
Organism: Picea glauca; assembly: GCA_000966675.3. NCBI lineage: Eukaryota > Viridiplantae > Streptophyta > Pinopsida > Pinales > Pinaceae > Picea > Picea glauca. The sequence goes on from JZKD02S1853323.1 coordinate 18,513, forward strand.
GATGAAGAAGAAGATATACTCCAAGTTCGACATGAAGGATCTCAGTGAAACTAACTTCATTATGTGAATGGATATTAAGAGAGATTGAGCCGATAGAAAGCTCTGGTTGAATCAGATGAAGTATATTGAAATAGTTCTGAAACAATTCAACATGCAGGATTGCAAACCGATGAAGGTGCCAATTCCTGTGGGAGCAAGGCTTACTGTTGAGGAGTGTCCAAAGACACAGGAAGAGATAGAGGACATGGCATATGTTCCCTATGCAAGTGTTGTTGGGAGTCTAATGTGTGTGATGGTCTACACTCGACCAGACATTTCCCATGTAGTGGGAGTGTTGAGATGGTACATGTCAACACCTGGAAAGGAGCACTGGTCAATTGTCAAGAGAGTATTCAAGTATTTATGTGGCACAAAGGACTATGATATATGATACCAAGGAAGACCTGGAGGTGATAGTGGTAAATTATATGTAGATGGCTTTGTTGACGTCGACTGGGCTAGAGATCTGAATCGACGAAGGTTGACCAACAGATATTTATTCAAGATGTTCGGTGGAGCAATAAGTTGGATGAGTAAGTGACATGCGGTTGTAGCCTTGTTGACAATATAAGTTGAATACATTGAGGCCACTAATGGAAGAAAATAATTCAAAGGTTATGTTCATGAATCAGGTTTGGAAGAAGAGCTATGAAGATAAGTTGTGACAGTCAAAGAAAAATATTTTTTTCAAATAACCTTGTTTATCATTCAAAGACTAAGCACATTGATGTATAATACCATTTCGTAAGAGACATGGTGGAAAGTAACAAGGCACTACTAGATAAAGTAGACATGATGGAAAACATAGCAGACTCGTTGACCAAATCTGTGAGTGTTATGATTTTCTGTTGGTGCAGAGAGGCAATGGATATTGTTTCCCTAGGTTTGTGAGCGAAAGTTCAGGAATCTCTTGTTTTAACAAAGAAGACAACAAGTGGGAGAATGTTGGGTTGTTATATTATTTGCAGTGAAAGTCTAGTCAAAGTGAATAGACACTGATGGTCGAAGTCACGGTGGATCAATAGTAGGTCGAAGTCAAGGTAGATCAACAACAAGTCGAAGGTTGAGGAAGTCGATCTGGTAAAGTCGAAGTCAAATATATCGACGACAATTCAACCGAAAATAGGTTGAAGTGTGGGCGTGAGACGACTGACTATAGATTGAATGGAGGTTGACTGGTAGTCGATTGGTAAACTCGACTTAGACTCAACTGTAACAAAACCTCTAGATTTGCAGGATTTGTAGCCAATGACATCCATAAACCTCTTCATGTTCATATTCTTTTGTAAATGAGATTTTCTTGATTATTATTTGCATCCTCATTTACATGAAGAGGTTCATGAAGAGGTTTATGAAGAGGATGCAAATAATAATAAGGAAAATGTGGATATACCACAATCATCTCTAAGAAGGTCTACAAGGGTCACGAATCCTCCTAGAAGGTATGATGATTTTGTTTCATCTGTTTCTTTGGTTACTAATAATGAGGAGCCTACTTGCTATCAGGAAGCAATGGAGGTGTCTGATAGTGAAAAATGGAAAGAAGCAATGAAAGAAGAAATGGATGCCTTAGAAAGGAATGGAAGATGGCACCTGGTAGAACTCCCAAAAGACAAGAAAAATGTAGGTTGCAAGTCGTTCTATAAACCGAAAAAGGGTGTTGATGATAAGGTAGAGAGGTACAAAGAAAGACTGGTGGAAAATGGGTATTTGCAAAAGGAAGGTATTGATTTCCATGAAATATTTTCACCAGTAGTTAAACTTGTTTCAATACGGGTTGTATTAACACTAGTTGCTTTATTTAATTTGAAACTAGAGCAGCTAGATGTTAAAACAACAATTTTATATAGAACAACTAGAAGGGTTTGTTCAAGATCACAGGAAAATATTTGTTTGCAAACTAAATAAGTCATTGTATGGCCTGAGGCAGTCTCCTAGGAAATGGTACAAGAATTTTGATTCTTTCATGGCGAGCCAAAATTATACAAGGAGTGAGTATGATCATTGTGTTTATTTTAAAATCTTGGATAATGGCATATTCATTATTTTAGTGTTATATGTTGATGATATGCTTATAGAAAGAAAGAGCATGGCAGAGATCAACATGTTAAAGGCTCATATGGCTAGGACTTTTGACATGAAGGATCTAGGAGAAGCAAAATAAATCTTGAGCATGGAGATACACAGAGACAGAAAAATGGTAAGCTCTGGTTATCACAACAAACGTATATGGAGAAAATACTTATGAGGTTCGGTATGAAGAACGTGAAACCAGTTTCAATCCCTTTGGCTTCTCATTTCAAGATTTCTTCAAGTTTATGTCATAGTATTGATAAAGAAAATGATAATATGTTTTGTGTACCATACACTAATGCAATAAGGAGTCTAATGTATGCGATGGTTAGTAGAAGAGAAGATATTTCACATGCAATGGGTTTTCTCAGTCGATACATGGAAATTATAGGAAAAGAGCATTGGGTAGCACTGAAATGGGTGTTTCGGTATTTGAAATCCACAAGTAATTATTGTATCACCTATAATAGTGGCAGTGATTTAGTCTTCGGATATGTCGATTCATATTTTGCAGGTGACTTGGACAAGATGAGATCAACTTCAAGATTTGTCTTTACTCTTGCAGGTGGAGTTATTAGTTGGATGTCAAAGATTCATAATATTGTTGCTTTATCCACTACAGAGGCAAAATATGTAGTTGCTTCACATGCTTGCCAAGAAGCAATCTAGTTAAAAGGTTTACTAGGTGAGTTTGGAAGGATGCAGGACAAGTTAAAACCGGTCTGTGATAGTCAAAGTGCAATTTGTTTGGCTAAAAATCCAGCTTATCACAGTAAGACAAAATATATTCCAATTAAATACTATTTTGTAAGACAGTTTGTTGATGAAAGAGGAGTGGCTCTGGAAAAAGTCCATACAAAAGAGAATTTTGCAGACATGTTCACAAAACCAGTACTGGTAGAGAAGCTACAATGGTGCTTGACTTCTCTTGGCTTACAGAAAAGGTGATGAACAAAAGTGGGAATGATATTTAGGTAAATTATTGTCAAGGTGGAGATTGTTGAATGGTGCCATCGAATTCCCCAACAAGGAATGTGTGCAGTTTTTCAGGTCCTAACATTTAGCCTTCAGTTGAGACAAATCAACTAAACATAGATGTTTGGTTAGAGGTGCATTTAGTGTATTTAATTGTTGTAAGCCATATAGGCTAATAGATGCTCAGGGTTGAAGGGTTACAAGGATGTACATATTGGCTATTGTAATTCTCCCATGAACATAATAAAACCAAAATTCATTGCCCCGTTTGGGTTTTACCACTTAAATACAATGTTCATTATTGTGTGAATACAATGTTCATTCTTGTGTGATTGGATTTGTTTGTGTATTGTTTACTTGTTGCTAATTAAATCGTGTGATTTAAGCTTCAACTGTATAACATTAACGATCTTTTTTAGTGCCTTATTCGAATAATTTTTTCTAAGTGTTGAGAGCTAAAACAAGAATAATTACATCAACTGGAAACATCTACGTGTAACTGGCATATGTATATTAATCATCGGCTCGTCCAATCCACCTACATTGCCCACCTCCTCTAAGTCAGAACCAGGCCTGGAATTTGACGTGTCACAGGATGTTTTTTTCATTTTAAGATGTATTTGACAGGTAGATACTAAATCTACACGTCAGCATTTACCAGCATGTAAAATTTGAACCCGTCATAATTTTTAGTAGGTACTTAGCTTACTTAATCTCTATTGTATAACCTACATGTCTATTGTATAACCTACATGACTTGAGAGAGGTTGGTTTGAAGAGTAAATGAAATAGTAAATGGAATTTGATGTTGCCTATAGGTTTCTCCTTAGATTGCAAGCTCTCAAAGGTAGGTTTGAAATGCCATTTCTCTTTCATTTTAACAGATTTATCTTATTTTTATATTTTTTTTTCATTAAGAGGTTTTCGTTACAAATTTTTGTATATTAGAGAAAAAAAATGAATGTGCTTAAAACTTAAAATGACGAGAACAAAAAACAAATGACCGTCATCAAATTTTCACTTGGCAGGTAAGGTAAATTTGAAATTCCAGGCCTGGTCAGAACCCATACTCACGATAAGCAGTCGTTTCGCACCCCATTTAATTTGAATTTTCTCTCATGGAGGCCACTGGTATCACCATGGGTATTGCCACTGAAATGGTAAGGGGCATCACAAACACCATTATTGTTGTAGTCATGAAACAAATAAAGGATGTTGTGGAGTTGGATTAAAGCCTTCATCTTCTCAATATTGACTTCAACTATATGAATTCCATGCTACTCTATATTGACCAACAATTCCAAGAGAAACAAAGAATC
>JZKD02S1853323.1:33373-85651 GCA_000966675.3 Picea glauca
CCCTTTCTGTGTTTTACATCACTATATATAGAATCTATTACATCCTAAGACTAAGAGCTCGAGATCTCTAACTTCATTCCAAAATAGAAAACAATTACAAAAACCTCATGACACATGTAAACTATCTGCTAATAAAAAAACAGATTCTAATAGTAAATTAAAGGAAAATCAAATTTGGAAATTGTTGCTTGGTTGTCACGAATTTTATGGAAGGTTGTTGATGCTTATCCCTTGAATTATGGAACTAATGGCCACTTGTCCATTTGACTATTTGTCCTCTGCCTGGAAAAAGAGATACTTTGCCACCTGTAAGTTAACTGCCTCCTCCATCAAATGTTACCTTTGGAGATGAGTAATGATTCGATGCCTTGTAATATTGAATAATCTTGCCACTTATCTCATTATTTATCCTTTAATCTATAATTGTTAAGAGGTTCCTAAAAGAATGAGATTTGATTTGGCTGCTACCTCCTGACAAGTGCCCTGCTCTTATTGTTTTCATTCTTTGAAGTTTGAGTGATATATTTAAACTTGCCATCTATTTCTTTCGAATATGTTCCTTTCAAGATTGAAGATATTGATATGTTCCTGAAAGCTTGGGATATTCATCTACATTTTATTTCATGCCCAGAAATCTGCTTGAATACTAATTTTATATCTCCAAGTGTCATGAAATATCCTTCATGCCATATAGTCTGGAATTGTCCTTCATCCACTGATTTCCATTTGTACCCCATATGCTCCCTATTCTCCATCTGTCCACTTCATTGGTGCCTCAAAACTGCACTGCAACCGTTGATCTCAGAAACTTGTCGATTCCCACCATTGATTCTCTATGGAAGTATTGACTGGAGATGCATTCGATGCCTCTTCACATCTGCACCATTCCCATCATAACATGCATCCTGCATTCTTGAAAAATTTCATTTGAGAAGTGATATGCCATTTTCTTAGAGTGTCCCATGTGCATCCTTTCCACTATATGCTCTCAAATTTGAAAATTTCCAACATATAATATAGAGTAAGCCTTGCACAATGAAACTGCAAGCGCATATCAGACACAAAAACGTGTTGATTGAGTCGATTGGAAATGAGATCCATTTCAAGAGCGATATTGTACTTGAGACACATAAAGGGTATGAATATAGTTATAAAAGCCAATATCAAATGACAAAAGTTATTTAATTCATATCAAGAAAAAATCAGTCTTTGCATCAACTCGGTAGAAGGCAGGGATGAATTTGATTGTGTTGAACCGATTCAAAAACTTAGTTGTGGCACTCAAACCCTTCCTCTGGCGATGATAACACTTATGTCAATATCTAACATGGTATCTAGAGCATGGTTTCTTGACTTTCGATGTATTTTTATGTGACACTTGCAATGATAAAGAACAAATAATACGCCAGCTCTACAGTATTTACTATTTTTTTTATCCTCATCAAAATTTCCTTTGCAATGTTTGCACCGTTTGTGAAAATCAATTTCCTCAGACTTTGGGCTCTTTGGCTCTATTCTTGATCTTAACACCCATGCGTCAGATTAATGTTCTTTGTAAATGATCGATGATAAAATTCTGGACTGTTAACAATCTCCTCTTGGTTCAACACGTAGAGCAAACTAGATTGATGCTCCCAAAGCCTATTGACACGTTGTGTACAATACTCTCCCCCTATGGGCGTCTCCTCCTTGTGGCTTGTCTCTTGGTGGTTGACGTTTGGGCATTGTGTTGGCTCGATAACAGGTGTGTTGTAGATGCAGTGCGCTGGAGATGGAGCTTGGACTTCAAGCCACCTTCATTTAATAGAATCGACACCTGCAAATTTCCCTGGCATCTGACCGTTTGCATTTTATATTTTTATCTTCATGGGAATTATCCCACATTCATCAGGTAGAAACTATTTAAAGTGGCACTTGCACCTTGACCACTTAAGACATGCTACATGGATACCGATGTCTGGAAAACAGGCATGTTGCTGACATCAGAAATTAACAGTGTTGAGACCATTGTCCCAGCTGAAAGTATTTTATTTTCTGCAGGCAATTCTAATAATGCATTTGTAGACTTCATGCTTAAAAGGAGGCTACTAACTTGGTGCCCCATGCTTACAAAAACAAATCCATAGTAACCAGATCCATTTTCTTGTTCCCAATGAATTATAACACGGTGATATTCAGGTCTTAAAGGATCTAATGTTCTTGGTTTTGAAATGTGAGTTTGTACTCTGCGAAGCCTGGGATCTCTCCAACTATCTAAGCATCGGATCACAGGAATATCCATAAGATGGAAACAAAATAAGCAACTGACAGGATTTCCCGGAAGACCAAATGCAATTATTTTTTTTCCTGGACTTGTTGTTGTTGATGCGATGTTGATGGTTGCAAATGTTATTGGCTTTCCAGGCTTCATGCAAACCCTATTAAAATATATAGTTCCATGTTTTTCCAGTAAATGATTTACAAAATCCTTGTCTCCCATGGAAACACCGCCTGATGATAAGAGAACATCCACCCCAGCAGAAAAATCTTTATCCAGCATGGCTTCCAACTCTTATTTGTCATCACATGCAATACCTAAATCCAATATTTTGCATTGATGTTGTGTAGAAACTGCTAGTAGCATAGCCCGATTTGAATCTCGAATCTGACCACAACCTAGATAATTTGATGTTGGGTCTACTAACTCATCCCCTGTCGAAAGGACTGCAATTGTTGGTATTGGATAAACCTTGACCATAAAACCTCCAATTGTAGCCAGCAATCCAATTTCTGCAACACCTATTCTCTCACCAGATTTCAAATACAACTACCCCTTTTTGAATATCATATCCCATGGGAAGAATGTCCTGGCCTTTATAGGCTCCAGTCAATATTATTATTCTCTTCATTCCTTCAGGATTTTCTTAAATTTGTTGTGTATTTTCTACTTGCACCACAACATCAACATCTTCTGGTATTGATCCTCCAGTTGTTATGTAAGCCACAGTACCAGAACAGATAGTAACACCCACTGCATCATTTCCAACTTTTGACTCTGCTATAACTGGATAATCACCAGGGACATCTGTTGCTACTACAACAAATCCATCCTTGACAGAACCTGGATAAGGTGGCAATGGATCAGGAGCATGTAAGTCCATGGCTAAAATTAATCCTAGCACCTCATGCAGCTATACTGTGACAGGTTCCAATCACTTTGTGATGCTCAACACAATATGCGTAGCATCCTCCACTGAAAACATTGTAGATGGTGGACACATAGCCACTTCTTGTTGAAATGTATGGTACTCTGGCGTGTCATGAAATATCCTTCATGCCACATAGTCTGGAATTGTCCTTCATCCACTGATTTCCATTTGTACCCCACCTGCTCCCTGTTCCCCATCTGTCCACTTCATTCTTGCCTCAAAACTGCGTTGCAACCGTTTATCTCAGAAACTTGTCGATTCCCACCACTGAGTCTCTGCGGAAGTATTGACTGGAGATGCATTCAATGCCTCTTCACATATGCACCATTCCCATCATAACATGCATCCTGTGTTCTTGAAAATTTTCATTTGAGAAGTGATATGTCATTTTCTTAGAGTGTCCCCTGTGCATCCTTTCCACTATATGCTCTCGAATTTGAAAATTTTCCAATGTATAATATAGAGTAAGACTTGCACAATGAAACTGCAAGCGCATATCAGACACAAAAACGTGTTGATTGAGCCGATTGGAAATGAGATCCATTTCAAGAGTGCACTTGTACTTGAGACACATAAAGGGTACGAATATAGTTATAAAAGCCAATATCAAATGACAAAATTTCTTTAATTCATATCAAGAAAAAATCAGTCTTTGCATCAACTCGATAGCAGGCAGGGATGAATTTGATTGTGTTGAACTGATTCAAAAGCTTAGTTGTGGCACTCAAACCCTTACTCTGGCGATGATAACACTTATGTCAATATTTAACATGGTATCTGGAGCATGGTTGCTTGACTTTCAATGTATTTTTATGTGACACTTACAATGATAAAGAACAAATCAATTTCCTCTGACTTTGGGCTCTTTGGCTCTGTTCTCGATCTTTACACCCATGCGTCAGATTGATGTTCTTTGCAAATGCTCGATGATAAACATATGGACTGTTAACAATATCCTCTTGTTTCAATGCATAGAGCAAACTAGATTGATGCTCCCAAAGCCTATTGACGCGTTGTGCACAATACTCTGCCCCTGTGGGTGTCTCCTCCTTGTGGCTTGTCGTTTGGTAGTTGACGTTTGGGCATTGTGTTGGCTCGATAACAGGTGTGTTGTGGATGCGGTGCGCTGGAGTTGGAGCTTGGCCTTCCACCCCCTTCTTTTAATAGAATCGACACCTACAAATTTCCCTGGCATCTGACCGTCTGCATTTTATATTTTTCTCTTCATGGGACTTATCCCACATTCATCAGGTAGAAACGCTTTAAACTGGCACTTTCACCTTGACCACTTAAAACATGCTACATGGATATCGATGTCTGGAAAATAGGCATGTTGATGACATCGAAAATTAATAGTGCCCAGACCATTGTCCTAGCTGGAAGTATTTTATTTCCTGCAGGAAATTCTAAAAACACATTTGTAGACTTCATTCTTGAAAGGTGGCTACTAAATTGGTGCCCTGTGCTTACAACAACAAATCCTGAGTAACCAGATCCATTGTCTTGTTCCCAATGAATTATAGCACGGTGATATTTGGGTCTTAGAGGATCCAATGTTCTTGGTTCTGAAATGCGAGCTTGTACTCTGCGAAGCCTAGGATCTCTCCAACTAGCTAAGCATCGGATCACAGGAATAGCCATAAGATGGAAACAAACTAAGAAGCTAACATGATTGCATGGAAGACCAAATGGAAGTATCTTTTTTCATGGTCTTGTTGTTGTTGATGCGACGTTGATGGTTGCAAATGTTATTGGCTTTCCAGGCTTCATGCAAACCCTATTAAAATATATAGTACCACATTTTCCCAGTAAATGATTTACAAAATCCTTGTCTCCCATGGAAACATCGCCTAATGATAAGAGAACATCCACCCCAACAGAAAAATCTTTATCCAGCATGGCTTCCAACTCTTCTTTGTCATCACATGCAATACCTAAATCCAATATTTTGCATTGATGTTGTGTAGCAGCTGCTAGTAGCATAGCCCGATTTGAATCCCGAATATGACCAGGACCTAGAGAATTTGATGTTGGGTCTACTAACTCATCCCCTGTCAAAAGGACTGCAATTGTTGATATTGGATAAACCTTGACCATAACAACTCCAATTATAGCCAACAATCCAATTTCTACAACACCTATTCTCTCACCAGATTTCAAATACAATTGCCCATTTTTTAATATCATATCCCACAGGACAAATGTCCTGGCCTTTATAGACTCCAGTCAATATTATTATTCTCTTCATTCCTTCAGGATTTTCTTCAATTTGTTGTGTAGTTTCTAATTGCACCACAACATCTGCAACTTCTAGTACTGGTCCTCCAGTTGTTATGTAAGCCACAGTACCAAAACCGACAGTAACACCCATTGCATCATTTCCAGATCTTGACTCTGCTATAATTGGATAATCATCAGGGACATCTGTTGCTACTACAACAAATACATCCTTGACAGAAGCTGGATAAGGTGGCAATGGATCAGGAGCATGTAAGTGCATGGATAAAATTAATCCTAGCCCCTCATGCAGTTGTACTGTGACAGGTTCCAAGCACTTTGTGATGCTCGGCACAATATGCGTAGCATCCTCCACTGAAAACATTTTAGATGGTGGACACATATCCACTTCTGGTTGAAATGTATGGTACTCTATCATGGTCAACAATACATCAATATTGCATATAAATTTTAAATTGGTCCCAAGTTTTACTTTACTCCAATTTTGTCACAAATCTGAACCTCGTTGAGAAACATAATCGATTGCAGGTTGAACAGTTGTGACATAGTACATGGTGTTGGCTTGTATGTTGTTGATGACCATTGGTTGCGTTGATGCAGGTTCAGGTGCTATAGTAAATTGGAGATTGGCCCTCGACCGAGGGCCAATATTTTGCCAAAAATATTGAACATGTCCCAAAATATTTTTGATATGCGCCCTGAGCAATCTTCTTCAGGGTTTTTTTTTTGAAAATATTTTTGCAAGAAAAACATTCTTTTCAACCCACAATTCATCATATAGATATCAATAAACATCATGATTTCCCTATAAATTATAGGTTCCTAACAAACTGTGTTGAGTGCGAACTGCGCCTACAACATAGTCGATTGCATCAGTCTCAATCTCAAATGGTTGTTGTAGATCGGGTAAGGAGAGTACTGGAGTTGAGCACAAGTGATGCTTCAAATCATCAAATGCTTGTTTTTGTACCTTCGCCCACACAAAATTTTCCTTTCCACCACCCTTGGTCACTTGGATGAGGGCCCATGCAATATGGGAGAATCCCAACATGAACCATCGATAAAATTTGGCAAGTGCCAAGAAGCTCTGAAGCTCGATTAGTGTGGTCGGGGCTGGCTAGTCATGGATGATTTGGATATTCGTTGGATACACATATACCCCATGTTCATCAACAATGTATCCCAAGTATTGGACCCTGTTCATGCGAAAGGAGAGATTTTCCAAGCTGGCATATAGCTTGTGCTGGCACAGAGTGCTCAAAACCTATTGAATATTCTACATGTGCTCCTCCCAAGTTTTGTTAAAGATGAGGATGTCATCCAGATATACCACCACAAAATATTTGGTGAAGGGTCTTAATACATCATCCATCAACCTCATGAAAGTTGCGGGTGCATTTGTTAGGCCAGAGGGCGTGACCAACCATTTGAAAAGACCTTCTTTAGATTTTAAAGTTGTCTTCCATACATCATTCGGTTTGATGGGAACCTGGTGGTATCCAGAATTTAGGTCAATCTTGCAAAAAAAAATATCCCCCTTGAGTTGGTCAAGAAGGTCATCAATTTGGGGAATTGGGTACCGGTTCTTGACTGTGATTTTGTTTAATTCTCTGTAATCAATGCAGAGCTGCTAGGTATCATCTTTCTTCTGCACTAGTACAATCAGACTTCCACAAGGGGAGGAGTTGGGTCTGATGTGCCTCTTTTGAAGCATCTCTTGGATATTACACTTGATTTCTTCATTTTCCATTAGTGAGCGATGATAAACTGGTCCATTAGGCAGAGGTGCATCGAGGGTTAGATCAATTGGATGCTAGACTTGGCAGTGTGTCGGTAACCTAATGGGTGAGGAGAAGATGTCTTTGTACTCTTCCACGATTCCGTCCACTTGCTTCTGCTGCAAAGAGAGGCTCTGTATAGAGGTTACATATGTGGTGGAGACCTTCTGCTTACTGTGAACATGGATCACAAAGAAGACGAACTTCCCAGTCTGTGAAATGACCTTATTGCATTGCTTAGTAGAGATTAAAGAAATAGTTGTAGGCGGCGCTACCTCTAGTATCCTACACAAGTGTCTACCCAAAGTAATAATAGCATTGTGGGGTCTAGACTCATACACAACAAGTCACTTCCACAAATATGGTTTTCCTAAAAGAACATCACAAACTTCAAGTGGAGCAATATCACACAATAGCTCATCTTTGAAGGGCTTGATGTCATAGGGCAGATGACACTATTGGGTGACTCGAAGATCTCTTCCTTGGCAAAGGCAGTTGATGGTGTAGGGTTGCGGGTGCACTGTCATTGGCAGGTCCAACCGCTTGACGACCTCTACTGAGATCATGTTCTTCTGATTTCCGCTATTGAAAATGAAATGAAACAGATCCCCCTTTACCCACATTTGTGAGTGAAAGAGGCATTCCCCTTCCTCTAGTTCTTCTGGTTCACTTGGTTGGAATTTGGTGGTAGTGACAGTGGTACTAGGTTCGACATCGATAATCTTCTTCCCTCCTAAATTTGATTCAGAGTCAGATTCTTCCTATGAATCGAAATCTTTCATCCCGACCAACAGTGATTGCTTGGAGCGACATTCTTCGGTATTGTGCCAAGGGATTTTATGGTATTCACACCACTTTTCCATGTCCTTATTCAACTTCTCATTACACTTCTTGTGTTGTGGATTGGACTGGTTGTCCTGAGAGTGCCCATATTTTCTTTGTCCCTTGTTTTGTGAGTTGGGGCTGCATTTGACCTGCTTCAACTGTGAGGGGTTTGTATATCCAAACTCTCACCTCTTCTGCTTAAATTTCTGCTCGATCTTGACAACATATCTATAAGTTGTATTCAATGATGCGATGTTTAGAAACTCCATTTCTGTTTGAATGTATCTATGCATAAAACTGTGGTATTTGAGCACCATATTTCATTCAGAGTCTTTGATACCTAATTTGATGCGTAGGGTATGGAAAACATTGGTGAAATCTGGTACTGTCTGGTCCCTTTCTTGACATAGGGTGGTCCATCTTGTGTACTGGTCCTCGTAGCTTCCAACATGGTAGTATTGTTATTTAATGACATCCCTGAAAATCCCACGTGGGGGTGACCGCAAATATTGCAGATTCCTTTATGGCCCTTTTCTTAGAGTAAGTATTCCACCAGTCCTTATCATGGGGGTCGACCTTGAGGAGTGAAAAAGTAATCTTTTCCCTATAGGAAAAATTGTGGACTGAAAAATACCCTTCGAGTAGATTCAACCATTTATATACAACATTCACATCTATCATTCGTTCAAATAATGGAATATCAAAATTTACTTGTACCTTGAAGGGGGTTGCATGGACTCTTGATGAAGATGCATCTCAAGTGGGCAATCGTCGACGGATCTGTGCAAAGTTGTCCATCATTTCATTCCTTTGTCGCGCAAGGCATTCCTCGAGCAACATTTTAAAAGGATCTCCTGCTCCATCATCTTTCTTCTCGTCCCCCATAATTTGTTGTCGGTCTTGACGTGACCGAACTTGCAAAGGCTCGACTGGTTCGAGTCCCAACTTCTTGTACCCAGATCTTGTTAGGGACATGCACGAAGACAAATAAATGAAGAGCAGATCACTTTGATATCATTGATCCAAATTTATGAGTGAAACAAAATAAATAATAGACCGAATACAATAACACATAGATATGAAGAAAAACAATAGATATCCAATGAACAATAACTTCTATTGAATAAATAAAATAGGTTGAAATTGTAAAATTGCAAAACTAAAAACAACTTGCTCGAATGGTGGTAGTTATCTATGAGAAGAGATGTGGTTTCTATGCGCATCCGTCTGAGAAGAATGATTACAATGAGGCTCCAGAGGCCTTTTTAACATTACTCATGAATGTCAAAACCATAGACATCCAAAAACCTAACCCTAGGAGATGAAACGCCAAAATTTATGTGGGCCCCAATGGGTAAGTTGTTACCTCAACTTCTCGGGGTCGTAAATTTTGCATACGACCTTCGTTTTAGGCGTGTGATAGCCCGTTGGAAAGGTCTTTTAGAGAAATACACATTATGCTATCAAACTTTGACTTCGTTTATAATTTGACTATGGCAAGACAAAAAAACATTGTTTAGGGCCCCAAAACGACTCTAGAAGTACAGAAAAATGTACTGACATAAAAACTTCCAAAATAATCCAATTGGATTAGGTGGGAAGCCACCAATATCCACCTGACAACGATGTAGGGCTTTAGACATCCCCAAAAGTGTATAACCCACAATTACAAAGAATTACAAAAGAACGCGTTGAACTAAAATTGTCAAAAGGAGCCAATTGGAATAGGTGGGTGACCACCAATATCCACTTGGATCACCCCATGATCTTGAAAACCAACTAAGAATCCTTAAGGATTTTTTCTCCAATATGGGTATGACTGTTAATACTGATAAGACTAAGGTCATGATTATTAAATCCAATAAGATCACTTATGATGCCTTCGTGTATGACAACAACAACTTGGAGGAAGTGACTTCATAGAAATATCTTGGAATTTATATTCACCACAAGCTCAACTAGAATTATAGCAATGAGAAAATGATTATTGGGGATGGAAAGTTTTTTATGGGCTTGCAAACAATTGTAGATCAACCGATCTTTGGAGTTGGGATAAGAAGAAACTCCTCTTTGAGACTCTTGTTACAATTGTTATTCTCTATGGATGTGAAGTCTGGGGCTGTAGTATCTCTCGTGAATCCTGGAGAAATATAGATCAAATGCAAAAGAATTTTATAACCTATAATCTCAAAATTAAAGGAAATATGCCATATCCCATCCTCCTCTTAGAAACAAGTCTCTCCCCCATTGAGAGCATGACTATGACTAGATACCCAATATATAAGAACAAGTTAAACAATGTGGAAGACAAGAGGCTTCCTAAAATTACTTCAAATTTGAGTCGTAGCCACCATCAAATCGAGCGAGGATGGCATCAAGATTCTCGATCTTGGCTAAAGTACTGGGGAATCATGGAAGACACCATTTCGCAGAATAAAGATACTATTAAAAATATCATCAAATCAAAATTTAAGGAGAAAATGTGGTGTGATAAAGAGTTAGAGGGAAAAAGAAAATTAAGGTATTATAAGGATGTGATCAACCTAATCTAGAAGATCAAAATTATCTATTTGTTTTGACAAGTGTAAAGAAAAAAATAAGCATTGCTAAGATAAGAACAAATTCTCACGAGCTCCATAGTGAAACTCGGCGTCGGTCAATTCCTAAAACGCGATGGGATGAAAGAGTGTGTCACCTTTGTGATACTAAGAAGGTTGAAGATGAAAATCACTTTCTCTTAGATTGTCCAGCCTATACCCAGATTAGATCTCATTTTCAAAATATTTGTCACACAGAAACAAAATTATAAAGAATCACAAATAATCACTTACCCCCTTAAAGTCCGATAGACCAATTTGGTGTTAGTGGAAGTTGTTCATCATCATCATCATCTAAGTATAATATTTTCATTAAATTTGGCAAGGTGATCATTATTTATGTTTGTTGAATATTTCATAGTAAATAAATAATAAAAGGTGATCGTTGTTAGCATATTACATAGTTAAACAATTACAAAATTTAAGTTAGAGGTAATCTGGATTATGATGTTATGGTTAGAATATTTGAGGGTTTAAGAATTAATAAAAATAGTCATATTTTTAAATTTTTTTAAAAATGAGTAGATGTTTTAACTATTTATTATTATGATTTATATATAGAATTACAATTATAAAAAGTGAGTTGGTTTAGTGAAAGTAAGGTATTGTTGTAACTTTTATTTAGATTTGAATTTTGAATATTTGAAAATAGTGGATTTTTGTTGAGAGTTCACGTACTCTGCAAGGGGATGTACCAAATTTTGTAATTTTTGGAGTACAATATCTTCTTTTTTTTTGACAAAATATATCCAATTTTTGTAATCTTTGCACTTGATTAAGTGGTGTTTGCACTTGGTTAAGTGTGGCTTTTTGACTCAATTCAAAATAACTATTTTGATTTAAAAAATAATAGTTAATTAATGTGTTTTATTATTTTTAATGTATAAGTTTTGATTTTAACTTGTGATTTAGCAAGAGTCGAAACATCTTAGGTGGGGTTTCTATCCTTCTAGCCTTATCAAAACTAGAAATTGAGATTTGGCCCATATTTATACCCTCTCATTCCTATGAAAAATGCCAAAACTTAATTTAGATAATGCCTATATATATGTATGTATGCATGTGTGCATGCCAAATGTCAACTCCTTTTTGAGCACTAAAGGAATTTCACATCTCCCTCATACTCAACCCACCATTCAAATGTTTTAACCATAAAGAAGTATTAAAATATGTGAACATAAAAATATTTTATTTATGACTCTCACTCAAATAATTTTTTTCTTATTAATATTTTTTTAAATGTCACTCAATAATATTAAGTATTGAAGGAATTATACATCTCCCTCACTCTAGAAAGTAGAAAGCACCTATTAACAAAATCATATATCTCTATATATACACATAGTTGATATAGAATTATTTTATTGAAATATTTTATTTATGATTAAAATATTTTTTTGTTATTAATATTTTTTTAAATGACATGTGTCAACTCCATATTAAGCATGTGTCAACTCCATATTAAGCATATTAAGCATGGAAAGATTTACACATCTCCTTACACATCACTCTCATACTTACATTTGCATTTTAATACTTTTTAAGAGAATTCATTTTAAGACATATCTAATATCCTTTCCACAAATCTAACAATCTTTACAAATCTACCCATCTTTACTATATCAAAGTTATCTTTTTAAAATAAAATATTGAAAAAATACTTAAAATTTTGAAATTTCCAAGTGGACTTATTAAGTGGTGGACCACTAAACTTCCACTTATTTCCATTGACAGCCGATTTTTGAATGATAGTAACTGCACTCAACTCAGTGGACATAACTTTTAGTAAACCCAAGCCCCGTCCGACAATGATTCAAGATTGTAGAAGATTTAATTATGTGGTAGAAAATGTAAACACTTTCAGTAAATTAGAAAACCCAAGTACAGTCTCACAATGATTCAAGATTGTAGAAGATTTAATGATGTGGTGGAAAATGTAAACACTTTCGGTAAAGCCAAATGAGAATCAATTTTTATACTTGACTCCACTGGTTCAAATAAACTTTTTATTAAAGTAAAATAAAAGCAAAAATATGTACAATAATTGAATTAGAAGATTGAAATTTTTATACTTGACTCCATTGGTTCAAATAAACTTTTATTAAAGTAAAATAAAAGCAAAAATATGTACCATAATTGAATTGGAAGATTGAGAAGGATTGATTGGATTGCAATTTTTAAAGAATATATTTTAATAATAATTAAATTTAAAAATTTAAAATTAAACATTGTCTAAACATTCTACTTCATACTTTATTAAAACCAATATAATAGTTGGGTGATACAGGTGGATTGGACGGGCCGATGATCAATATATTTATTGACGCATTGGGACAGTTACACGTAGATGGGTCCAATTGATGTAACTATTCTCGCTGTGCTGCTCAGCTCTTAGAATTTTTTTTTCGAATAAGGTACTAAAAATCGAATAAAAGTGGCCCTGGATTTGTTCGGACCGTTGAAGGGAGGTCGGTGGGCCTAAATTAAAATATTGTAGTGTTCTAATCTTGAGAAAAAGAGCGCTATGAATGATGCTTCACTTAGTTCCACCTTTTCTTTAGTTGTGTGAATGCTTAGTTTCTTCTGGTTGGTGTAAACTTACGAGAAACTTATTGAGGGAATGAATATATAGTTAGGTATTGCCTCTAGTCAAATTTTATTCTACCGAGTTGATTACGTCTAAGAATTGAAGAAATTGGCTGACCCATCAATCAAATTAATGTGATTTTTGTGTCACTAGAAGTTATAATTAAATTATTCAAATAAATTACACAATTAAAAAGAAAAATCTATTAACATTGCAATTGTGAATATCTTCAGATGGAGTCACATGATACGATGTGAAGACATGGAAATAGAGAGGGAAGGAAGACATACAAATAAATTACCAAAAATACTTTTCCATTAAGATTAGGTATATATTTAAAAAAAATAAATCATAAGATAAAAGAACTCATTATTTTACATCGGAACAACTCAAAAAACAAAAATGTAAAGGAAGCAATTGAAAAACATATCCACCATCTTTGATATTTGTGGTTGTGATAGATAAATTAATATTTACTTTTTAAAACATATTTTTTTAATGGGGTGTGATCGATAAATTAATATTTAATGTTTAATGAACATTATATTATTTGTGGTTTTGATAGATAAATTAATATTTAATTTTTAATGGATATAATATTAATACGATGATGATGATCAAATTGGTTTATCGAAAGAGGGTAAGGGATTACTTGAAATTTTTTAGAATTTTGTTTGTTTTCTAAAAAAGCGTTAGGAGAAACATTCCAAGATCACCCTAGTTTTGTTAAGTTAAAAGGTTAGGAATGTTGGTAGTGTAACAAATATTTTGAAATTGTAACAACCCTAATGAGATTAATTAATGATTTGAATAAGTAAGATAAATTAAGTTATTAAGGTATTAAAAATTAATTAATTGATTAAAGCATTACTTTATTTAAGTGGATTAATTATTGAACTAATTATATTTTATCATTTATTTGTGTATCCCTTTTGAATTAATAAATGTAACATTAAATAAATTAAGTGTTTCATGTGTTTTAAGGGTAGGTATACATTTATGGCAAAGGATATGGTAGGTTGAAATTGATGNGGGGGGGGGATTCAAGAGGAGGATAATAAGGAGAGAGTGGGACTTTGGAAGGGGATGGTTTCTGGGGAGAAGGAGGCAGGAGAAACCAAGTAGAGGAGAAAGGAAGAATAATTTTAGGAGTGGAAAAAGAATTGAAAAATTTTGTGGGTTTTTTACAAGTGGACTGGTGTTTCTGGGATTTTGGGCTTGGGGGCCAGAAAATCTAATTTCCTAGAGCTAGAGAGATGGAGTGGCTTTGTTCCTAGTTGGTTGGGAGGATATAGTTTCAGGCAGTTTCAACATGACAAGGAAAACAACGACAAGTCAAGTAGACAACAACAAACATGACAAACTTCTTCTTCAAGGGGTAAATTATAGCTTTCTCTTTTGTTTGAATTGAATTTCACACACACACACACACATACATATATAGATTTAAATATTGAAGTCTATGTTCTGAATAAATAAAATGGTGATTTCAATGATTAAATTGCTAGGATTTATTGTTACTGTTATAATTTACTATCTTGCTAAAACAAATAGAAATAATCTTTGGATTCTTGAAATTAGATAGTCAATTAGATTACAAATTCTTATCTTAACCCAGAAGCCCTAAGTAAGGACCCTACGGAAATTGAGATCTATTATGGGTATAGGCTCGAAAATCTAAGAGAAAGTGATTTTGATCTTCTACCTTCTTCATTCCAAGGAGTTTTAGGAATTGACCAACACCCAGTTTCACTATGGAGCTCGAGAGAATTTGTTCTTATCTTAACAATGCTTATTTTTTTCTTTACACTTGTCAAAACAAAGAGATAATTTTGATCTTCTAGATTAGGGTTGGTTACATCCTTATAATACCTTTATTTTGTTTTCCTCTAACTCTTTGTCACATCACATTTTCTCCTTAAATTTTGGTTTAATGATATTTTTAATAGTATCCTTATTCTGCAAAACAATCTCTTCCATGATTCCCCAATGGCTTAGCCAAGACTGGGCAACTTTATGACATCTTCTCTTGGGTCGAAGGTGGTTACAACTAGATTTTGAATCAATTTTAGGAAGCCTCTTATCTTCCAAGTTGTTTAACATGTTCTTATACATTAGGTATCTATTCATAGTTGTGCTCTCAGTGGGGGAAATACTTGTCTCTAAGAGGAGGATGGGATAAGGCACATTTCCTTTAATTTTGAGATTATAGTTTATAAAATTCTTTTGGATTTTCTCTATCTTTTTCCAGGATTCATGAGAGATATTGCATTCCCATACCTCACATCCATATAGAATAACAAGTGTAACAAGGGTCTCAAAGAGGAGTTTCTTCTTATCCCATATCCAAAGATCGATTGATTTATAATTGTTTTCAATCCCATAATAAGCTTTCCATCCCCCAATAATCCTTTTCTCAATGCCATAATTCAAGTTGAGCTTGTGGTGAATATTGATTCCAAGGTATTTGTATGAATTCACTTCCTCCAAGTTGTTTTTGTCATATACAAAGGTATCATAAGTGATCTTATTGGATTTAGTGATCATGACCTTAATCTTGTCAGTATTAACAGCCATACCCATATTGGATAAAACATCCTTGAGGATTCTTAGTTTCTTTTCAATATCGTGGGGATTCCTCTCCATAATAATGATATCATCGACATAAAGAAGAATATTGATGAATATAATTGCGAGAGTAGGAATGACACAACTTGCTTCTTCCAAACAATCTTCTAACTTGTTAATGTATATTCCAAAAAGGGTAGGGAAGAAAGGACAACCTTACTTGACTCCAATATTGTAGTTAATCTCTTTCGACTAGCCCTCACTATTCATAAAATTGGAAATAAAATTCTCATGCAACATTATTACAATAACCCTCAACTCGAAAGGAAATTTTATCTCTTCCAACCTACCCCAAAGGTTTTTCTTGGGAACCGTATCAAAATCTTTTCTAAAGTCAACAAAAAACCAAAAAATATCGTTTTTAGTAATGTGGAAATCCTCTGAGATTATCCTAAAGGTAAAAATATGGTCCAAATTTCAATGATATCTCTTAAACCCATTTTGGTCTTTAGCTCTTTTACTGTGACTTTCTAGCCAAAGGATAATCTTCTTTTCCAAAATAATTTCATAAATCTTGGCTAAAATCAGGTTAATCATAATGGTCCTATAATTAGAGGGAATGTTCCTATCCTCATTTTAAAAAATAGGAACAACGAGGCTTTGTGTCCAAGGTTTATGGAACCCCTTATTGACTACTAAATTGAAGAGATTGTGTATGTGAGGGATGAGGATAGGCCCTCTGATTTTAAAAATTTCATCTTGGTAGCCTCCAATGTCCTTAGCTTTCCCATTTGCAAGCCACTTAACCCCAAACACTATGTCATCCAAAGAAAAAATTTCATCCCATGTAGGGACAATAAGAATGGTTTCCATGGCATTAGGGAACTCGTAAATACTTTTAAGGTAGGAATTCTAGTCCCTTAAGGGATTTGTACATATTGATCTTATCGAGTTTTAAGGACTCATTAGAAGCATCCATAATGGCTTTCTTAGAAATCTTACATTCTTTATCATACCAAGGGTTGGTTGTTCTATTATTCTTTTTATAAGACACCTTGAAAGAGAACTTGTTAATAGAAGCAGAAAGGGTCTAGTTGTAAAGTTATGATAGAGGTCTTCAATGTTTTCCTTATAAGTTAGGAGATGTAATTAACTATTTAAATCCTTTAAGAAACTGTCAAATTTACTTTTTTCAAAGCGTAATTGCCTTTGATTATTATAATTCTCTTCAATGGTGCTCATGTGCAAGGAAAATTTTAGAGTTAGGGTTAAAGGTCTATGATCATAGTCAGGTTCATGGTCATTTAAAGGGTTAAAAGTTACTATTTGGTTGGAAACTGGGATATCATATATCACATAATATACGACACTACTACCTATCCCATGAATACAAGTCATCTGGTTGGAGTTTGGCCACTTCATTACTCTATTGCAAATTATTAGGTCTTGAGAGTTGCAGAGCTTGACTAGCTCAGTACCAAATAAATTCTCAGTTGGGTCTTCAGAGCTTCTTTTGTAGCTATTAGATACAATAAGGTCCCCATCTAGCCATAAAGGATTATGGATGAAATCATTGCTTAAAAGAGTATCTTGGTCAATTGTAGTCCTTGCGTTAAAGTCTCCTAACAAGAGGATATTACCTTCATTTTTCAAACTATAAATATCTCGTTCTAAATTATTATAGGGACAATTTATATCTAAATTGTTTTACTTATAAAAAGTATAATTAAAAGGGGAAAATAGTATATTTATATACACATCTTCTTAGCATTGATGTCTAAAATTTCCATCCAAATGTACTGATTTAGAGGGTCGATCTTATGAAGTTGAATGTGAGGAGTAACACTCTTTCTAATATAACAAGTTATGCATCCTACCCCTCTACGATAGGAATTTTTGTGCCATGCTGACCAAAAGAAAAATCCTTCTATGTTAGGGACCTTAGACTCTTCATGCTCTCAAGTTTTAACTAGACAAATAATATCAATATCACTCGAGATCTAACTTATCAAAGGACCTTTGTGCCATGGAAAGACACAAAAATTCCAAAAAAGGATCCCGAGTGTCCCAAATTCATATTTATTATTATCCTTTTTGTCTCTATCCCTAACAATAGCTTTTCAATTTCTAATTATTGCTCATTTTCCTTCTTTCCTGGCTTCTTTCTCCTTTTGAACTTCCTTCCTTAATTCAGCGTGGTCTTTGGGAATGAGGTCTTCATTTATAAATATTCCCGACACTTTTAAGCTCAGATATTTACTGAGTATGCTATATTTATGGTCATTACAACTTACTTTGACACAGATCAATCTATCTTTGTGATGGATTATTTTTCCTATCCTCTTTGCTTCTATGAGGTAAGTTGTTACAATTTATGAGTTATTTTTTAATTCTTCTTTTACTATTTCTAGTGTATTCTTCGTTGACAAAAACTCAGGCTCTTGCCTTGACAAACCCCGATCCATAACGTCGAGAAAATAGCATGTGGCTAAATCCCGATGGACGGACAAGATTCCTTCGGGAAATCTCAGGGTCCGTAACGACCGTCCGATGTGAGGAAGAGATGCCAGTTTTACACTGGGGCGCGAAAGCACATTAGGGTAAGTAGTGAGCAGATCTGGATGGCCAGAGTCCACCCACCCAGATCTATGGCTGAGGATGCATTCTGGAGCCCCCTTGCCTTTCTGCCTTTAATGGGGGGGGTCCAAAATTGGACACGCAGCTCTCGAACGGTCGATATTAATTCATCATGATCAACGGCTCTCAGGTGGATTCCGGATCCCCCTTGCCATTCTGCCTTTAAGGGGGGGGGCTCTGGAATAGTGTGGTGTGTGAAGTGGGGCCCCTCCTGTCATGTCGACCACCGTGTCGCGTTTCCCTCTCTGCCACCTGTGTTCCACTTAACCGGCCAACGGGGTCGCTTCTCATTAGCTGTTCTCTGGCCCTGTTGGGATTTGTTCCTATTAGCCATTTGCTAACCATGTAGGGATTCGTCCCCATTGGCCGATCGCTAGCCCTGTCAGGATTCAGCGGTTGCCAAGTCAAACGAATCGACCTCACTGTAGTGCCGAAGCACGAAATATGAAAGAGGTACTGCGTTTATTCAGACTATGATCATGACCTGCGACCACATGGGAGCGGGGAGAGAGAACGAGCCAGCTTACGCTGGTCCTCCATGGATGTTTTAGGGCTTCTGATTCGGCAGAAGACCAGAAAAATCCGATTTAGGTAGTGGGTATGTGACAATAGGTGTTTCTAGAGAATATTGATACCGCAAAAATGAAGGCTAGACAATACAGGGAAATACATATCATATCTTGAGTATATTTTGGCATCATTACTAGGTTTATTGTTGTTCTTTGTTAGTAGATATTGCAACTACCTTGTAGCCAATAGATCTGTGTGTTTAGGAGGGTTTTTTAGTTGTTGTTACAACTAATAAGGATCTTTGTATTTGTTGTTATTTGATTTTCCATACCATAATAAGATACCATGGTTATCTACTCTTTTTTTATGTGTAATAGATGCATACAATATGTTTGACAATATTCATATATAAGCCAACTGTTAGCAACAACATTAATGCAAAGTTTTTGAAAAATATACAAAAATAAATAACAAATTTTTAATAGTAAACTTAATATTCCAACCTATCTAAGTTTGGGACATTATATCAGTATCATAGCTGATGAATCAACTAGCTCGTATTTTCATTGATGCCTAGGAGGAAAAGGCGTTGAGGACAACATATTCAAAAGTCACCAGAAATAGAAGCTATCCAAACAAAGTCATAAGGAGAAGAAGTAGGAGGAAGCATGGAAGACAACCATGATGGGGTTATGCTCCAAATATTAAAATATATGGTCAAGGGTCAGAATGAGGCATCCGAAAGACAAGCAGAAACCGCAAGGTTCCAACAACAAACCCTTAAGGTGCTCACACAACTGGTGGGCCAACGAGGGAATAAGAATGGTGAAAGTCAAGGAGGACCCAATGGATCCCATTAGGGTGACAAGATATATATAGATAGTAGAAATAAAAATACTCCAGCCATAGCAGGATCCTTAGGATTACTATACCCTTATTACCACAATTCTTGGAAGGACAACCAACAAGAGCATAAGAGCAGAAGGATCAAGAGTTTGATGTCAGCTTCTCATACAGGGAGTATGAGACGTTAGATGAAGATATCCAAGAGAAATTTCCCTATCAAGACTTCTACACCCTCAACCAGAGGAACAAACCTAGGGAGTGGAATAAAGCAGCCCAACAACAACAAAACTTTGACCTCATGCGCAAGGTGGTCGGGTTGACTATCCCATCTTTCAACGGATATGCCAAGAGCACATCCAGAGCATGGGTGTAGAAGTTGGACACTTACCTACAACTTAACCCAATGACCAAGGCATAAGTGATTAATTATGCCACGCTTCACTTGGGAGGAGAAGATAATGAGTGGTGGTACCATGGGTTGGTGACATTGGGGCATGCCAGCATCACTTCATATGTAGACTTCACTTAGGGTTTGATAAGAAGGAACCTGACATATACTTCAAGGATTTGATACAATTGAGATAGAAAGGTACACCAGATGCATAAATCATATATTTTCATAGGATTGCAATCATGGTGACTAATATTTCCTAGAAAAGGTTGGTGATGATGTTCCCAGAGAGTCTAGATGATCCCCTGAGATGATGCGTGAAGGCCTTTAGACCAACCACACTCTAGGAGGTCATCACGAATACTCAAGATATGGTAGACACAGTCCCCTAGAAGACATCGGCAAAAACAATTATCCCACAGAAGGAACATGTGTCAAAACCTCCCCATAAGACATGGACAAGGAAATACATGTTGGATGAGGAAACACAAAGAGATCTAAGGATGAACAAGATTTTCTATAGTTGCAAGGAGTTATGGGAATCAGGTCATCGATGTATGGGAAAAGGTAAAGTACATTATATTGAGGTATTTTCTGGCGAGGACAATGACAGTGTTGATGAGGGCATTGGAAAGGACAATGGTGAGCCATCACTCCTCGATTCTATAGGGCAGGTGCCACTGTAGGATAGTGGCAAGGGAGTGACCATTTCCACACTTTCAGGAGTCCCTAAATATCATATTAATACGAATTTATGTTGGAACACAACATAATACACAAATAACCATGAATACAAAGATGCAACGGAAATAACACTTCATTTAATTAATATCAAAGAACTGAAATTTGTTTACAGACATAATAGAAATAAACTAGCTAGGGCGTTGATAGCTTATCTCTGAGAAGAGATGTGGTGGCTACAGGCATTTGAAATCTGTGTGACAATGAGGCTTGAAGGCCTATATGTTATTGAGAAACAACGGAAACCCTAAACATCCAAAAACTTAACCCTAGGAGATGAAACACCAGAATATGGGCCCTGTTGGGGTAAATTGGTACATCAATTTCCTGGGGTCGTAACTTTGGCATCCTATCTCCGTTTGATGCATATTATACATCGTTATAAATATCTATCCAAGGAATACAACTGTTGATAGCGAATATCTTGGTTCAAAACATACTAATATTCGTCGGAGTTTGATGCCCAAAAAA
Organism: Picea glauca; assembly: GCA_000966675.3. Classification (NCBI taxonomy): domain Eukaryota; kingdom Viridiplantae; phylum Streptophyta; class Pinopsida; order Pinales; family Pinaceae; genus Picea; species Picea glauca. Next base: position 54,751 of record JZKD02S1853323.1, read on the forward strand.
CATCGTTTAGGGCCTCAAAATGGCTTCGGAAGTTCAGGACCCGAAAAATTGCCAAAAATAGTAAATTGTGATACAATTAAGGAAACTGAAAAATTGAAAGATACAATGGTGGGGGTCCAAGTGGAATAGGCGGATGGTCACCAATATCCACCTGGATCTTTCCTCCCCCCTTATGAAGTAGTGGTCCCCATTGCGTTGAGTTACTCCATGAGATGAGGAAACTTCTATTGAACTTGGTCCCTGGTGAGCCACTTGACCTAGTGAAAGAGTTGGCCTGCTTTGACAAATTGATATAGTTGGATCCTCTAATGGCGGGTGTTATTGATATGTGTGTCCATAATCTGATCAGTTGTGGCTTGTTCCATGCAGTCTGGGTTTAACTCTGTTCGTGTGAGTTGTTCTACCATGTCGGATGTGTCCAGTAGAGGTGGAAAGTAAGGTCAAAGGCGGTCCACATTGAACAATGGGTGAAGACCAAGGAATGGTGGGATACTGAGCTCTAAGACATTTTCCCCTACAACCTTGGTGATGGTGTATGGCCCATATCAGAGAGGGCGAATCTTGCGGTGGGGTCCAGTGAGGCACTCCTTCTGCAAATGTAGCCACACTTTGTCACCCACCTAAAATTTTGTTTCACCCAATGTTGATCATGCTGCTGCTTATACTTAGCATTGACTCTATCCAATATGTAATGAAAATGTTGGAAAATGTGTCGAATGCACTCAATGAAGTTGTTTGCCTTGGAAGCTTCAGACTGGAAATGAGTCGAATCAGCCTGAGTAGCTGCAAATGGTATGGCTACGTCAATGGGACATAGTGGTAGGATTCCCAAGGCCACCTGAAAGGGGATGTGGTCGGTTGAGATGTGGAGGTCCCAGTTATAACTATTTTGTACATAGGGGAGGCTCTCATCCCTTGTGCGTGGATGCTTTGAGTTGTACATGCACACAATGTGTATGATCATCCTGTTGACGACCTCTGTCTGGCCATCAATTTGGGGATGGAAAGTTGTGGACTTGGTGAGCTTGGTGTCCAACATTGACTAAAGGTTGGACCAAAATGTACTGAGGAACTTGTTGTCCCGATATGTGATGATATACTGTGGGATCCCAAAGTCTACCCACACTCGTTCAAAGAAGAGTTTAGCAGTGGCTTCTACTATGATGTTCTTCTTGCAGGCCGCCATAATGGCCATCTTCGAGAATCTATCGATGACCACAAAAACAAAGTCGTTGCTATGCTTAGTATAAGGAAGGCCTAACATGTAATCCATGAAGATGGATTCCCAAGGTCGATTAGGGGTAGGCATCGGAGTATAAAGCCCTTGCTTCTTGATGGTCGGTTTGGAAATGACACAAGTAGTGCAAGACCTTATGTACTTCCCGACATCCCGTCAAAGGTTTGGCCAATAGAAATACTTCTGCATTACTGCCACTATTTTCTTGACCCTGAAATGCCCAACGACCTGACTATAGTGTGCTTTCCAAATAATCTTGTCACGCTCGCTTGAAGGAACACAAAGGTGTCCCAGGTGACATAGTAGTGCATCCTGGAGGTGAAAATTTGGAACTCGGTTACCCTCCAAGAGCGTCTTGTATGTGTGGTCGAAATCTAAATCACTCTTGTAGATTAGCGACCAATTAGAACTCTCGTGCCCACAAGAGTTGAACACGATGGTTATCACCATGATCGGTGGTCGACTGGGGAAGTGTACAACATTATTGGTACTGCCCTTCTTGTACTAGATGTTCAAATGAAACTGTTGCAGATATGTGGACCACTTATGATGGCGATCGGTATGCAACTTCCCTTGTGTCTGTATGAACTGCAGGGGTCGGTGGTCTGTGTTGATGATCATTTTCTTCCCCAAAATGTAATGCTTCCATTGTCGGTAAGCTTTCACAATGGGATACATTTATTTGTCATAAGTGGGATCCTTTTGAACTTCCTTCCTTAATTCAGCTTGGTCTTTGGGAATGAGGTCTTCATTTATAAATATTCCTGACACTTTTAAGCTCAAATATTTACTGAGTATGCTATATTTATGGTCATTACAACTTACTTTTACACAGATCAATCTATCTTTGTGATGGATTATTTTTCCTATCCTCTTTGCTTCTATGAGGTAAGTTGTTACAATTTATGATTTATTTTTTAATTCTTCTTTTACTATTTCTAATGTATTCTCCTCTTGTTGTTATTTTATACAAAACATTATGAGGTTCAAGGGTCTTTTATTACGCTCATGATCTAGTTCAATTATCTTATTTATTTCCTCTTTGATGGTTTTTCTATCCAATTTGTTTTCTAGACTAATGAGATAATTGCAGTGAATGTGAACATAGCCTACCCTAACAAGTGACCTTTTGAAGTCATGCAACAACTAATTCATTTATGAGTCTTTGTTATCTCTTATCTATTTATGTTTAAATATTTTCATCTTTGTGAAGAAAATGTGTGTGTGTGTGTGTGCGTTGAGATACCTACAATGTATGTGGACATAAGCTACCCTCAAAATGTTTCTTTTTAAAAACATGAGAAATCATATTTGGTCATGATACTTTATTATCCTCTCATCTATTTATGTTGAAATTTTGTTGGTTTTACTAAAACAATGTGGTGTGTGTGTTGAATACCTATCGTTCATGTGGACTTAACTTGCCCTCGTCGTGTGAATTTTTAAAGTCATGCATTGACAAATTTGGTTATGAACCTTTTCTATCAGGTGGGCACACAATTTCCCTTCCCTTTTTGTTACAATGGGAACTTGCACCGATTGTTTTCTTTAGGAAAACATGTGCACTTTAGGAACGTGCACATATTCCTATTCAAATAGTTTCAACCTTTCTTGAAGCTCCATGCAAACCATTACCACATGGAAACAAAATATCCATGTCATTTTTTAATAAAAAGAATTTGCACACAATATAAATGCATGCTCATTTCTAAAGTGCACGTGAATAAAAAATGTGAGTGTTCCTTTTTGTAAATATAAAAAAATATGTGACAACATTTCTTCATTTCCCCCAACCCATGGTGATTTCACCCTGCTTCTCTACCCAATGTGAGTACACTTTTTCTAACTAGGTCCATTCTCAGTTAATACAAGTAGGAGGGGCATTATCATCATTGGCACTTCACATTTTGTAGAGAGGAGATTTCATTTCCAAGTAGATTTAATTTGAAACGACATTTTTATATTTGTAAAATTATAGAAATTTACACAATTTTTAAAATATTTTTATTATTGTTTAATTACATTAGTTATTCTTCCACTATGGAGGAAAATCATGATCTAAACCCAAACCCTAATCCCCTACAAGACCCATACACAAAAATTAGTAAATGTTGAGATGATATCGAATACTTAATTAGTGATCTTAGGAACACTATCTAGAACCATATCATATTTCATTGACCACTTCATTTGATAACATTGTTGCTTCCATTGGCCATGTCTTTGGCCAATTATTTGATATATCTAAATATAGGGATAGGATGAGGGAGTACTAATCAACCAACAATAGTAACAAAGGGGTGAAAAACTTGCACATAATCAAATGGATGATTGTTCAATTGTTTATCGACCCTAGAACCAACCAACCTTCCAATATGAGAAAGAAACATCTTTGCATAGACTGGTTCACATTCTATCCATTGAAATACCAATCAATGGATATGTGACTTATTGAAATACCAAGTTTTGTGCTATACATGTAAACCCTAGAGAATAACATGAAGTTGATGACGATTTTGGTTATCATGGATCTTGTTGTAGAACTAGGGTCATAATTTAGAGTTTAATAATATCTCTAAATCAAATGCCTATTAGAATTTAGGAAATATAGATTTTGAAATCCTTGAGAAGGACACCCTTTCTAGTGTTATACTAATTCACTGAATACTGATAAGGAAAAGTTAGGGGCGACAGGTAATGAAAAATAAGTAATAAAACCATACTTGAAATAGGGAATTTCATCTTTATGAGAATTTAGTTGGTTGTCTTAAAATATTTTTGTTCTTATTGATTGGGCCTCATGTGCCTATGATTCTTCGTATAACCTGGATCCATAGAAGGGTACTAGCATTAGACCCATAACATAAAATAATATTAATCATATATAATGCATATGTTGAAAAAATAACATAAAAATCCATAGAACTCAATATATAACACAACATTAAACATGTCATTTGACCTCTCTTGTATACGTACATGAGGTCATTCAAGTAGACCATCTGGACCCTCTTTGTTACTACTGATCTTCATAAATTTATTGTGCTCTAAATGAGGTGGGAAATATCATACATTGGAAGATATATTTCTAGGCATTGTTTGTAGTTGGATGTTTATGCTAATGACTAAGTTTGTAAAGTGATATATCCATGCACCCGGTTTGTAATCCATGAACACATATCTATCAATATTTCTTGATTTTTCATCCAGTGTAGTATATTCCAATCCAATCAACAATTCATTTTTTTCATCGTTATTTAACAATGTATTGAAGTTTCGATTCACCACTATGCATCATACCAACCAATAATCAATGCCCTATTCATTGTATTTTGAGGAAACCACTATGGAAGAATGCAATGCAAGTTCAAATATAAGTGTGTAGGAATTTGATAAGATAGATAAGTCACTAAATATCATATATTATTACCATGATATTTTGAAGTATTTTCATCGACAACATACGTGGTTTTACAAGATGGAAGATATGATCATAATTTGGTGAAACAAATGATTGGACCTTCCTTAACTAGATTGATTAAATAATTACTACTGGATTTATTATAATATATATATGTGATCCCATATATTAATCCAATATTTTGATTATCATTCATTCCATTCACCATTCCAATATTTTGATTCTCAATCATTCCATTCACCATTGCTACATGGTCCACAAAAGAAAGTGAGTTTTCACATCCATATTTCAAACATAGGGTTGTTTGAACTTCAAACTAAAGGAAGCCCATGAGTTCCACATACTGTGTTACAACAACATGCATGTGACCTACCTACATTGACCACCTCCCCAAAATTTCTTTGCACATTTACTCTCTTTGTTAATTCTTCTTGACTTCTTGTTCCCTCTACCTTTACTATAGAAAACCATTGGACTATATTATTTTAATCTTGAATAAGGGAATTTTCCAAATATTTCATATCCTCCTTGTGTAGTGTAGTTTGGGCACATTCACTAACTCTATCATGCTCACATTTCCCATGCCTAGCCTCAAAGTAGTTCCAAATATGTTTAATATTACTTTTTGGTGCAATAAACTCAACGATTGAAATATATGGGAATTTTTGAATTGGCCCACAAAACACTGAAAAATCCAATATCATTCCATATCTATATGTATTTCCTTCAATTCATTGTGGAACATATGAAAGTAGTGTTTTACATACTTAGGTCATGGCACATATCATAATTTATGTAGAATTAAACTCCAATAATGTTTTTATACGCTAGTCGGTAGAAATTTATATTAATGGAGAAAAACTATACATGATCTATGTTGTTGTCCTACCAATAGGAAAACTAGACCAACAATAGAAGTGCGATGTCTTGGTCTAGATTTTCTAAGATAGAGAGTTGAAAGATGAAATACATCCAAAATGTCTAAGATAAGAAGACCATTTCCCAATTATTTGATACCTAAGCAGAGTTGCGGCTAGATAACTTCTACCTCTAGAGTACAAAATCCAATAAACCAGTAACCATAACATTCAAAAAATCAAACAGGATGAGTATTTGCAACATCTTCAGGAACCTATTGGTGGGCATCTCGAGGCTCTGTGAAGTCAAGTCTCACAGTTTTCTTTACCAACAACAAAACGTTATAATATGCCTTTTTGATATGCAGTTTCATGTCATCCAGTCAGAGAAGGATATCATTATAGGCTTCATTTCTTTCCACCATAACCTTTCCCATCATGGTTTTCATCTACAAGTAAAGGTTCATAGTTTCATGATACTTCGTTTCCGTATTTTTGGAGGAACTAGTGGGTAGAACGCATGGGGAAATTTCTACATCCACTTCCTAATACCAGATGAAGTGTCTATCTAGGAGAGCCTCAAATTCAACTATATCCATCTCAACCTTAATCTTTGGTGTCATTTGAGATTAAAAAAAACTTGCAAAATCCTCTTCTCATTGTTGATCCCATGTGATAGGAAGCCCACCTTTACGTCTGTGACCTCTGCGACTAGAGACACCTCTATCCATTTTAATGCTCTAAAGAAACACAAGGAATCAATGGAAATTCATACCTTCAGGATTTTCCTCTAGCTTCAATAGACACTCTAAAGGATTAAGTCTATCCCTTGGAGGAGGCCTGCAATGGTCATGAAAACCGATGCCGACAACCCATCTTCGTATCCCTTAAATTATCGAAGTATTCATTTCCAAATTAGGTGTCTGAAGAATTTAGAACATCTCTTGTACTAGGAAAGTTACTATCACAATAATGGAGTGATCTCCTGAATCCCTTGCACATTACGTCATTAAAACTTGCATGCTATGTTGGTGAGAAGAGTGAGCCAAGTGTAGCCTCAAGGTTGTAGAGGAGGATGACCTCATGAATACTGGGTAAAAATGCATATCGCCATGAATAACATCCCTATAACCCCATATGGGGTAGAATCCTTCAATATTATCCTCCTCTCCTTATTTTTATTTGGTCAATGCCTATATGTGATATGTACCATTATGCTGACTTGATCTGAATGATAATATTGGCTCTAGATATTTGTGGTTATGATAAAAATCCACAACTGATAGTATAGTACAAAGGGGAAATGTATCCCTGCATATTCTAAATTTATCATCCTACCATTATGCCAAATGGACATTTGAGCATACTTTTGTATTTTTTCCAAAATTTCCTGGATGAAATCACATACTCATACTTGGTGGAAAAAAATTGGGACATAATTACTTTGTAGTGTTTTAAAAGTATATGTAAAATTTATAAGTGCAATTTGATTAGGAGTGCACTAAACATGCTAGTTGTAAGTATGATGAATAAATAATTGTTCAAAATCAACTTTCACCACCAAAGGCTCTTCACTATAAGGTTGTAGAAAAATCATATGTCTAGTTTCTCCCTTTGCATACTTAGCGTCTTGCTGTATTTCCATGTCTTCTTAAACTTAATAATTATTCTTTTATGGAACAATGGTAGGAGGTTCACTTGCTGTTAGAATTATAGTGGCCTTCATTGGGTGCATATGCTTCACCTGTGGTGATGTAGTAGATTTCACTACGACATCTGCTATGCAAGAAATTGAGGTGGTGACCAATGGATGCATGTGTTTTTCCACACCCAACTTTTCCTTTTTTCTTAGCTCCTTGATTTTTTGAGGAGTCTTCTCCTTCATATAATACTTTCTTTCTTAATTTATTCTATTTCCCATGTTTGCAAGGATCAAATGAAATAATAAATTAACAAAAAAATTCTTCCCAATCACATTAAACGAAAAAAGTATTGAAATAATAGTATTTCTTCAGAAATGTAAATGTTTATGTAGACATGTCGTTATTTTAAGAGACAATAAGGTTGGGTTTTGAGGTATATATATATATATATATATATATATATAGAGAGAGAGAGAGAGAGAGAGAGAGAGAGAGAGAGAGAGAGAGGAATTCATATTTTCTATTAGTGTGAAAACATTAATAAAACATGTGAGTTAATAACATGCATGCGTTATTATTACAACAAGTAAAAATTTGACCCTTGTAACATAAGTTGGTTGTGGATGCCAATTCTATTGGTTGTAAATTTCCTCCAAGGGCGATATGGGTGCCATGACTAGGCCAAGAGCTTCAAACGAGTCCTCAAACCTTCTTGGGCTTAATATCATTGAAGAAGTCATTGAACCAACATAAAATTCCTTTATAGGGGTTCTTTGTAAGCATTTGAGTGAGATACCAGTTCCATGAGATGGATTTATGCATTGGAAAAGGGTCTAGATTCCTAAACATGATTAAGGGAGTAAAAAAGGCCTTAAGACCTAATTGAATATTCTCTAACTCAATAACAATGAAAAAACCCTAGGAAACAACAACCTTAGGTCCTAAACATAGATTATCGTACTAAAGCACCATGAACACATCCTTAAACGACCACATAGGGGCATGGATCGTTTGCATGGCCATGACCATCATCAAAGATTCAAAACAAGTGTCTTAGGATCTTATTGCATCTTCTCAATATTAATATCCTTAAATAAGTACTTGAATCAACATGTAGGAACTTTGTAGGGGATCTTTGACCTCCAAGTGGGATATAGGAACTATGAGTAGGTTTTATGCATTGGAAATTTGTGTCAAGAAACAAAAATGGATAGGGGGGAGACAACAACCTTGATCCTTATTAATCATTCTCTAGTTTTAGAAGCATGAACACCACCAAGAATTCATGACATAGGCCCTCTCTATAGATTCCTTGACATCTAAGCTAATTATGGGCATCATTATGAGGTCTTGGGTATCATTGAAGGGTCTTAGGTATGTGACAATAGTTGCAAGAAGGAAATAATATCCTCTATCCCTAAACCTTACTGCTCAGGATCAATCACAATGGATGAGTATTCAAACCTTGACATCTAACTTTTGTTGGTTATCAATCACCTCCAATATTTCTATGGGCTCCATCACTAGGTTAGTTTTCCAGTAGGAATTATTTTGGAGATCTTATCGAGGTCAAATGAGGAGAATAATGGGCCTTGTGCTCTAAATGGAACTTGTTTGGTTCAATCATTATGAACACCACCTACTACACACAATTTTTTGATAATTATAGTGATAAATGATTCATTGAATGACACATGAGACCCTTGTACGAGATGTTTGGCCTACTAGAGGAAAAATGGGTGACAGGTTTAATGTAATGTCCCCTTCCAATTGGTCATGATGGAGGATGACTTAATAGCTTATAAAAATCTCATAGGATATATTCAACAAGGAGAAGGGAATCAAGGAGGTTTATTTGGTTAAAAGTCAGAAAAATCCTAAAGTGAAAGTAAATAAAAATAAACAATTACATGAAATTGGAGGGAAAATAAAATGAGGGTTTGATTTGGTAAAAAATGGGAAAGATCTAGAAGGCCCAGAGGAAGGATAAATACAAGGGTAACCCTTCTCTTTGGCATTAGGATTGATCTCTCATATTGGAGTTCTCTTGGAGCTATTGTTTCATTAGGGTTTAGAAAAACCCTTCCACCATTGCAGTTTGGTTTCAGTGGTGAAATATTCATGCCAGCTAAACAAGGAGGAGGATCCATATAAGGTGTTCATTGGGGTCTATAATTGGTTTGTTTCATCTTGGAGAAATATCAGCGTGCACATGGAGTTGACATATCTTTTCGGACGAGGTCAATCACCAATTTTGTAGTGACCAGGAGGGTTTAGGAGAAACTATGATAAGTGTCACCCCCGCGAGTTGAGTAAAGGGCATCCTCTGAGGCCTTGCTTGTTGGATAGGCTCATCCCATGAGGTATCTCTTGTTTCACACCCTCGTCCAATGAGGATATATGTGAATTAGAGTTATAGTACTATTGAGGTATGGATGGTCAGATCACGACTGTAGGTGTTTCTAGAGAATATTGATACCGCAAAAATGAAGGCTAGACAATCCAGGGAAAGACATATCATATCTTGAGTATATTTTGGCATCATTACCAGGTTTATGGTTGTTATTTGTTAGTAGATATTGCAACTACCTTGTAGCCAATAGATCTGTGTGTTTAGGAGGGTTTTGTAGTTGTTGTTACAACCAATAAGGATATTTGTATTTGTTGTGATTTGGTTTTCCATACCATAATAAGATACCAGGGTTATCTGCTCTTTTTTCTGTGTAATAGATGCATACAATATGTTTGACAATATTCATATATAAGCCAACTATTAGCAACAACATTAATGCAAAGTTTTTGAAAAATATACAAAAATAAATAACAATTTCTGAATAGTAAACTTAATATTCCAACCTATCCAAGTTGGGGACATTATAGAGGTATCATAGTTGATGAATCTACTAGCTCATATTTTCATTGATGCGTATGAGGAAAAGGTGTTGAGGAAAACATATTCAAAAGTCACCAGAAATAGAAGCTATCCAAACAAAGTCATAAGGAGAAGAAGTAGGAGGAAGCATGGAAGACAACCATGATGGGGTTATGCTCCAAATATTAAAATATATGGTCAAGGGTCAGAATGAGGCATCCGAAAGACAAGCAGAAACCGCAAGGTTCCAACAACAAACCCTTAAGGTGCTCACACAACTGGTGGGCCAACGAGGGAATAAGAATGGTGAAAGTCAAGGAGGACCCAATGGATCCCATTAGGGTGACAAGATATATATAGATAGTAGAAATAAAAATACTCCAGCCATAGCAGGATCCTTAGGATTACTATACCCTTATTACCACAATTCTTGGAAGGACAACCAACAAGAGCATAAGAGCAGAAGGATCAAGAGTTTGATGTCAGCTTCTCATACAGGGAGTATGAGACGTTAGATGAAGATATCCAAGAGAAATTTCCCTATCAAGACTTCTACACCCTCAACCAGAGGAACAAACCTAGGGAGTGGAATAAAGCAGCCCAACAACAACAAAACTTTGACCTCATGCGCAAGGTGGTCGGGTTGACTATCCCATCTTTCAACGGATATGCCAAGAGCACATCCAGAGCATGGGTGTAGAAGTTGGACACTTACCTACAACTTAACCCAATGACCAAGGCATAAGTTATTAATTATTCCACGCTTCACTTGGAAGGAGAAGATCATGAGTGGTGGTACCATGGGTTGGTGACATTGGGGCACGCCAACATCACTTCATATGTAGACTTCACTTATTCTTTGATGGAAAGGTTTAATAAGAAGGAACCTGACATACACTTCAAGGAGTTGAAACAATTGAGATAGAAAGGTACACCAGATGCATAAATCATATATTTTCAGAGGATTGCAATCATGGTGACTAATATTTACTAGAAAAGGTTGGTGATGATGTTCACAGAGAGTCTAGATGATCCCATGAGATGATTCCTAAAGGCCTTTAGACCAACCACACTCTAGGAGGTCATCACGAATACTCAGGATATGGTAGACACATTCCCCAAGAAGACATCGGCAAAAAAAATTATCCCATAGAAGGGACATGTGTCAAAACCTCCCCATAAGACATGGACAAGGAAATACATGTTGGATGAGGAAACACAGAGAGATCTAAGGATGAACAAGATTTTCTATAGTTGCAACGAGTTATGGGAATCAGGTCATCGATGTATGGGAAAAGGTAAAGTACATTATATTGAGGTATTTTCTGACAAGGACGATGACAGTGTTGATGAGGGCATTGGAAAGGACAATGGTGATCCATCACTCCTCGATTTTATAGGGCAGGTGCCACTGTAGGATAGTGCTAACGGAGTGACCATTTCCACACTTTCAGGAGTCCCTAAATATGATATTAATCTGAATTTATGTTGGAACGCAACATAATACACAAATAACCATGAATACAAAGGTGCAAAGGAAATAACACTTCATTTAATTAATATCAAAGAACTGAAATTTGTTTACAGACATAATAGAAATAAACTAGCTAGGGCGCTGATAGCTTATGTCTGAGAAGAGATGTGGTGGCTACAGGCCTCTGAAATCTGTGTTACAATGAGGCTTGAAGGCCTATATGTTATTGAGAAATAATGGAAACCCTAAACATCCAAAAACCTAACCCTAGGAGATGAAATGCCAGAATATGGGCCCCGTCGGGCTAAATTGGTACATCAATTTCCTGGGGTCGTAACTTTGGCATATTATTTCCGTTTGATGCATATTATACATCGTTAGAAAGATCTATCCGAGGAATACAACTATTGATATAGAATATATTGGTTCCAAACATACTAATATTAGTTGGAGTTTGATGCCCAAAAAACATCGTTTAGGGCCTCAAAACAACTCTGGAAGTTCAAGTCCCGAAAAACTGCCAAAAATAGTAAATTGTGATACAATTAAGGAAACTGAAAAATTGAAAGATACAATGGTGGGGGTCCAAGTGGAATAGGTGGATGGCCACCAATATCCACCTGGATCATTCCTCCCCCCTCAGGAAGAAATGGTCCCCATTGCGTTGAGTTACTCCATGAGATGAGGAAACTTTTGCTGAAATTGGTCCCTGGTGAGCCACTTGCCCTAGTGAAGGAGTTGGCCTACTTTGACAAACTGATATAGTTGGATCCTCTAATGGCGGGAGTTATTGATATATGTGTCCATAATCCGATCAGTTGTGGCTTGTTCCATGCGGCCTGGGTTTAACTCTGTTGGTGTGAGTTGTTCTGCCATGTCGGATGTGTCCAGTAGAGGTGGAAAGTAAGGTCGAAGGTGGTCCACATTGAATAATGAGTGAATACCAAGGAATGGTGGGATACTGAGCTCTAAGACATTGTCCCCTACAGTCTTGGTGATGGTGTATGGCCCATATCAGAGAGGGAGAATCTTGCGGTGGGGTCCAGCGAGGTGCTCCTTCTGCAAATGTAGCCACACTTTGTCACCCACCTAAAAGTTTTGTTTCACCCGATGTTGATCATGCCACTTCTTGTACTTAGCATTGGCTCTATCCAATATGTAATGAAAATGTTGGCGAATGTGCCGAATGCACTCAATGAAGTTGTTTGCCTTGGAAGCTTCAAACTAGAAATGAGTCGAATCAGCCTGAGTAGTTGCAAATGGTATGGCTACGTCAATGGGACATAGTGGATGGAATCCTAAGACCACCTAAAAGGGGATGTGATCGGTTGAGCCATGGAGATCCCAGTTATAACTATGTTGTACATAGGGGAGGCTCTCATCCCATGTGTGTGGATTCTTTGAGTTGTACATGCACACAATGTGTATGATCATCCTGTTGACGACCTCTGTCTGGCAATGAGTTTGGGGATGGAAAATTGTGGACTTGGTGAGCTTGGTGTCTAGCATTGACTAGAGGTTGGACCAAAATGTACTGAGGAACTTGTTGTCCTGATATGAGATGATATACTGTGGGATCCCAAAGTGTACCCACACTCATTCAAAGAAGATTTTAGCAATGGCTTCTACTGTGATGTTCTTCTTGCAGGCCGCCATAATGGCCATCTTTGAGAATCTGTCGATGACCATGAAAACACAGTCGTTTCCATGCTTAGTATAAGGAAGGCCTGACATGTAATCCATGAAGATGGATTCCCAAGGTCGACTAGGGTTAGGAATCGGAGTATAGAGGCCTTGCTTCTTGATGGTCGGTTTGGCAATGGTGCAAGTAGTGTAGGATCTGATGTACTTCCTGACATCTCGTCGAAGGTTTGGCCAATAGAAATACTTTTTCATTACTGCCACTATTTTCTTGACCCTGAAATGCCCAACAACCTGACAATAGTGTGCTTCCCAAATAATTTTGCCACGCTCACTTGAAGGAACACAAAGGTGTCCCAGGTGACATAGTAGTGCATCCTGGAGGTGAAAATTTGGAAATCGGTTACCCTCCAAGAGTGTCTTGTATGTGTGGCTGAAATCTAGGTCACTCTTATAGATTAGCGGCCAATTAGAACTCTCGTGCCCACAAGAGTTGAGCACGGTGGTTAACACCATGATCGGTGGTCGACTGGGGAAGTCTACAACATTATTGGTGTTTCCCTTCTTGTACTAGATGTTCAAATGAAACTATTGTAGATATGTGGACCACTTATGATGGCGATCAGTCTGCAACTTCCCTTGTTTCTGTATGAACTGCAGGGGTCGGTGGTCTTTGTTGATGATCATTTCTTTTCCCAAAATGTAATGCTTCCATTGTCGGTAAGCTTGCACAATGGGATACATTTCTTTGTCATAAGTGGAATACTTTCAGATTGTGTCTGACAATGTCGCACTGTGATATGCCATTGGATTCCCCTGTTGAGTAAGAACTGCCCCAATAACATAGTGTAACACACCCACAGTGGGGCATACATTTTTTTTCTTTTCTTAATGGACAGATTCTCCATCCAAGATTTCTAATTTGGAAAGTTTGGGACTCAACCCGATCCTCCGGTCAAGATTCTCCAGTTCTCTAAGTCAAATGAGACTTTGAGACCTTGATAGTCTCACCTTTTAATAAAAAATAGGCCCTTTCGTCCTCTGGTTCAAGTCTTATGATAATCGCGACCTTCTCCTTCGTGTTTCAACGAAGTCTCGGCATTGTCGTTAGCTCCTTTTCTCTTGGCGACCATTGCATATGACTGTAGGTTACGAACGAATGCCAATTATGCGATTGTGAGTATGACCAAGAGTGGTTTGGAACCAAAATTATTTTCACCCTGCAATTAACCACGAGCCACCACGTGTCCTTTTGTCAACACTGTGGTATCGATTGCGGCCCACCCTCAAATTTTTAAAGTTCGAACACCTTCTATCCCTGCAATGCGACGTGACCATTGATATCATGATCTTGACGGTACTTTTGAACTGACGACTAAGATCTATCCCTTTCGAACCTGTGGATCAGATCCGACCCTTTCAAATCAACGGACATGATTTGTTTCTTGATTCAGGTTTCCGAGTTTTCAACTCTAAAATCTTTACTTTTCTCTGTATGACAGTCTTCCAAAATGGAAGATCTATTGACACATGTCCCTTTAGATGTGCGGCTACAATCTTCTCCACAATATAGGCCTTCAGGAGTTTCAATTCTCAAACTCTCATTTATTCCAGAGTGATTTCTCCGAAATGACAGATCGACTACCACCCATCCTCCCAATCCAACGGTTCTACTTCCACTTCGTGACTTTGGCTCTTTAAACCAGATCAACGGTCCTTCAGCTCCCTTCTCGATCAATGATCAATATCTCCTTTGGGTCTCTAGAAATATAAGATCTCAAATCTCAGACTTCGCTTCCCCTCGAAGTAAGCAGATTACTGCCACGTGTCCACCTGAATCGGACGGTTGGGGCTTGCTTCGGCTCTACGGCTCTCCCATTTTCGGGAGTCTCAAATCTCATCTGAAAAATCTCGAATATATTTATCTGGAGTCAATGATCCATCGCCACGTGTCCCTCTGGATCTGGTGGTCCAGATTCACTTTGGGTCTTCGTGGTTCGAGAATCTCAATTCTCAACTGAAACCTCGGTGCGATTCACTAAAAGCTCACGATATACTAATGCGTGTCCTCTCTAAATCAACGACCCTCATCTCCTTCAGGACTTCGGCCTTCGAAGATCTTAGATCTCAGTTTTCCTCACTCTCTATTTCTCCCGGAACAGTTTTACCCGGAGTTCGCGATCTGATGACATGTGTCCTCCCACAAATTGACGATTGCCGGCTTCTTTGGCTGCTCAGGCTTCGATGATTTCAAACTCTTCTTATTCACATTCTCCCAGAGTGCTTCCACTCAGAGTTCACAATCTGTCGCCACGTGCCCTCCTAGCAATTGACGGTCATGGTTTACTTCGGGATTTCGACATTTGGGATTTTCTACCTTTCCAAACTCATCTTCTCCTGAAAGGCTTTCACCCAAAGTTCATGATATATTAGAGAGGGTGAATCTTGTAGTGGGGTCCAGCGAGGCGCTCCTTCTACAAATGTAGCCACACTTTGTCACCCACCTAAAAGTTTTGTTTCACCCGATGTTGATCATGCTTCTTATTGTACTTAGCATTGGCTCTATCCAATATGTAATGAAAATGTTGGCGAATGTGCCGAATGCACTCAATGAAGTTGTTCGCCTTGGAAGCTTCAAACTAGAAATGAGTCAAATCAGCCTGAGTAGCTGCAAATGGTATGGCTACGTCAATGGGACATACGGGCTGGAATCCTAAGACCACCTGAAAGGGGATGTGGTCGGTTGAGCTGTGGATGTCCCAGTTATAACTATGTTGTACATAGGGGAGGCTCTCATCCCATGTGTGTGGATTCTTTGAGTTGTACATGCACACAATGTGTATGATCATCCTGTTGACGACCTCTATCTAGCGATTTGTTTGGGGATGGAAAGTTGTGGACTTCATGAGCTTGGTGTCCAACATTGACTAGAGGTTGGGCCAAAATGTACTGAGGAACTTGTTGTCCCGATATGAGATGATATATTGTGGGATCCCAAAGTGTACAAACCCTCCTTCAAAGAAGAGTTTAGCAGTGGCTTCTGCTGTGATGTTCTTCTTGCAAGCTGCCATAATGGCCATCTTCGAGAATCTGTCGATGACCATGAAAACACAGTCGTTGCCATGCTTAGTATAAGGAAGGCCTGACATGTAATCCATGAAGATGGACTCCCAAGGTCGACTAGGGTTAGGCATCGGAGTATAGAGGCCTTGCTTCTTGATGGTCGGTTTGGCAATGGCGCAAGTAGTGTAGGATCAGATGTACTTCCCGACATCCCATCGAAAGTTTGGCCAATAGAAATACTTTTTCATTACTGCCACTATTTTCATGACCCTGAAATGCCCAACGACCTGACTATAGTGCGCTTGCCAAATAATCTTGTCACGCTTGCTTGAAGGAACACAAAGGTGTCCCAAGTGACATAGTAGTGCATCCTGGAGGTGAAAATTTGGAAATCGGTTACCCTCCAAGAGCATCTTGTATGTGTGGCCGAAATCTAGCTCACTCTTGTAGATTGGCGGCCAATTAGAACTCTCCTGCCCACAAGAATTGAGCACAGTGGTTATCACCATGATCGGTGGTCGACTTGGGAAGTCTACAACATTATTGGTTCTACCTTTCTTGTACCAGATGTTCAAATGAAACTATTGCAGATATGTGGACCACTTATGATGGAGATCGGTCTGCAACTTCCCTTGTGTCTGTATGAATTGCAGGGGTCGGTGGTCTGTGTTGATGATCATTTCTTTCCCCAAAATGTAATGCTTCCATTGTCGGTAAGCTTGCACAATGGGATACATTTCTTGGTCATAAGTGGGATACTTTCAGACTATGTTTGACAGTGTCGCACTGTGATATGCCACTGAATTCCTCTGTTGAGTAAGAAATGCGCCAATAACATAGTGTAACACACCCACAATGGGGCATACATTTTTTCGCTTTTCTTAATGGACAGATTCTCCATCAAAGATTTCTAATTTGGAAAGTCCGGGACTCAGCCCGACCCTCCGGTTCTCTAAGTCAACCGAGACTTTGAGACCTTGATAGTCTCACCTTTTAATAAAAAATAGGCCCTTTTGTCCTCTAGTGCAGGTCTTATGATAATAGCGACCTTCTCCTTCCTGTTTCAACGAAGTCTTGGCATTGGCGTTAGCCCCTTTTCTCTTGGCGACCATTGCATATGACTGCAGGTTATGACCAAATGCCAACTATGCGATTGTGGGTGTGACCAAGAGTGGTTTGGAACCAAAATTCTTTTCACCCCGCAATTCACCACGAGCCACCATGTGTCCTTTTGTCAACACCGTGGTATCGATTGCGGCCCACCCTCAAATTTTTAAAGTTTGAACACCTTCTATCCCCGCAATGTGACGTGACCATTGATATCACGATCTTGATGGTACTTCTGAACTGACGACTCAGATCTATCCCTTTCGAACCTACGGATCAGATCTGACCCTTTCAAATCAACGGACATGATTTGTTTCACGATTCGGGTTTCTGAGTTTTCAACTCTCAAATCTTTACTTTTCTCTGTATGACAATCTTCTGAAATGGAATATCTACTGACACCTGTCCCTTTAGATGTGCAGCTACGATCTTCTCCTCAATATTGGCCTTCGGGAGTTTTAATTCTCAAACTCTCATTTATTCCAGAGTGATTTCTACGAAATGGCAGATCGACTACCACGCGTCCTCCCAATCCAATGGTTTTGCTTCCGCTTCGGGACTTTGGCCCTTTAAACCAGATCAACGGTCCTTTGGCTCCCTTCTCGATCAATGATCAAGATCTCCTTTGGGTCTCTAGACATATGAGATCTCAAATCTCAGACTTCACTTCCCCTAGAAGTAAGCAGATTCCTGCCACTTGTCCACTTGAATCGGACGGTTGGGGCTTGCTTCGGCTCTCCGTCTCTCCCGACTTCAGGAGTCAAATATCATATGAAAACTCTCGATTATATTTCTCCAGAGTCCATGATTCATCGCCACGTGTCCCTCTGGATCTGGCGATCCAGATTCACTTCGGGTCTTCGAGGTTCAGGAATCTCAATTCTTAACTGAAACCTCGGTGTGATTCACCCAAATCTCGTGATATACTAATGCGTGTCCTCTCTAAATCAATGACCCTCGTCTCCTTCAGGACTTCGGCCTTCGAAGATCTCAGATCTCAGTTTTCCTCACTCTCTATTTCTCCCGGAACATTTTTACCCGGAGTTCGCGATCTGATGAGATGTGTCCTCCCGCAGATTGACTATTCCTGGCTTCTTCGGCTGTTCAGGCTTCGACGATTTTAAACTCTTCTTCTTCAAATTCTTCCAGAGTGCTTCCACCTGGATTTCATGATTTTTCGCCACATTCCCTTCTAGCGATCGACGGTCATGGTTTACTTCGGGATTTCGACGTTCGGGAGTTTCTACCTTTCCAAACTCACCTTCTCCTAAAAGGCTTTCACCCAGAGTTCATGATATATCAACGTGTGTCTCCCATGAATCAAAGACTACAGATCACTTTGGGGCTTCGTGCTTCGGGAATCTCAACATGTTGACCAATTCAAAACTCCAGAGTGAAATCCTCCTAGAGTGTCAGATCTCCGGACATGCATCCCCTACTATCAACGGTCAGGATGAACTCCAACACTTCAACCTTCGGGATTTCTCGCTTCACATGATCCATTTTCCTCCGAAGCACTAAACCTCTTAAGTAAAGGATGTTGTGCCACGTGTCTCATGGCACCAACGGCTAGGATTGACTTCATCACTTCGAGACTTCAGGAGGTTGACTCACTCCTCAATTGAAATCTCCCGGAGTTGATCAACGTCAGACTGATTACCTCATAGATCTGATGGTCAGGATGGCTCCAGGGCATCCTCAGATCTAAGGTCCAGATTAACTTTAGGACCTTCAGGGATTTTTACTTCCCTTATGATGAACTTTCTCAATTTTCTGAACTTGCGAAATTCGAAGGACTCAAGGGGTTGACTCTTTCACTCCTTCTCTGATCCAAATTATTTTCGGCACAAAATGAGAGCGGAGATATAATAAATAAATGAACAGAGATATCATGGATATCCAATAATATAACAGAAATGTATTATGTATGCAACCATATACACAGAGATACAGTAATACACGATTTCTATTAATGAAATAAATGTACAGAGACTGTAAAAATACAGAGTGAAAGACTCGCTAGAATGGTGGCAACTTATCTCTGAGAAGAGATGTGATGGGTACTGGCATTCTCAAGAATATTATTACAATGAGGCTCTAAAATCATTTTTACAATAAACAGGAATTCCAAAAACCCTAGATATCCAAAAACCTCACCCTAGGAGGTGAAGCGCCAAAAGTCATGTGGGCCTCGTTTAGGTAAGTTAGTACATCAACTTCTCGAGGTCGTAACTTTTTCATATGATCTTCGTTTTAGGCGTATGATATCCCATTGGAAAGGTATCGTTGAGGAGATTCATTTTAGGCACACTATTGAAGGAACTTACATATTTCAAACCTATTTACTGAAAAACATCGTTTAGTGCCCCAAAATGGCTCTGGAAGTTAAAACCTGCTAAAAATAATAAATTACCAAAATTGTTAGAAAAATGTTTTGAAGCAGTTGGAAAAGGTGGGTGGTCACCAATATCCACCTGGATCAATCCTCCCTCCTTAGTAAGCAATGGTCTCCATTGCGTTGAGTGCCCGAGGGAGAGGAAAAAACATTTGCTGAATCTGAATCTTGGTGAGTTTCTTGCCTTGCTAGAGATGTCACGCTGCTTAGTTTGTGGAAGTCTATCACGAACTTGTTGAGGCTGAGGCTATTCAATAAGTCGAGCTATATGAGAGGATGGTGTGTAAAAGGAATCTTTGTGCTTTGCTGCAACATTGTCGACCTGCTTCTGTTGGATAGAAGGTGCTTCGGGCGAGGTTGTAGTGGTTGCAATGTCCTTCTGTTCCCCTTTTGAATAGATTGTGAAGAAGCTTAATTTTGCAGTATGAGATACTACTTTGCGATGCTTTTCAGGTTGAATATTGGTTGGAACTACCTCTGGTATTTTGTAGATATGACCCCCAAAAGAAACAATGACACTGCGGGGTCGAGACACATAAACAACATGGCGCTTCCACATATATGGTTGGCCCAAGAGAACATCACAGACATCCAGTGGGGCAACATAACATAATACCTCATCCTTGAAGGGATGGATATTGTATGGTAATCGACACTGCTGGCTGACATGGAGATCTCGTCCTTGGTGAAACCACCCGATGTTGTATGGTTGTGGGTGTGGTGTTGTCAACAATCCGAATTGTTTGATGACCTCTACTGAGATGAGGTTCTTCTAGATTCCACTATAAACAATAAAATGCAGCGGGGTCCCCTTCACCCACATCTATGAATGAAAAAGGTGCTCCCCCTCTTCAGGATCTGTTGGTTCTTCTGGTTGAACTGCTACAGTCGCGATAATAACAGTGGGGTCTGCATCGATGATCTGTCTTTTACCAGTATTTTCAGAATCAGATTATGAATCAAGGTCTGTCTCCTTGTATTTGATCTCGACCACCAATGATTGTTTTGAGAAACATTCATCGGTGTTGTGCCAGGGGATTTTGTGGAAATCGCACCATTTTTCGGTGTCCTTCTTCATCTTTCCATGACCCTTCTTTTCCTATGCTTTAGACTGGTTTTCAGGAAGCTGTTTATTAGAGTCATCTTTCTCATACTTTGGTTGTTGTGGATTTTCATATCCAAACTCTGGTTTGTTCTGGTGCTTAAACTTATCCTCGATTTTAACAGCATATCGATAAGAAGAAACGAGTGATGAGATGTCCAAAAAATCCATTTCAGTTTCGATGCATCTGTGTAGAGCCCTGCGGTATTTCAGAACCAAATGTCGCTCATAGTCTTTGATACCTAGCTTGGTGTGCAAGGTATGGAAGGTATTGGTGAACTCCGGAACTTCTTGGCCCCTCTCTTGCCACAGTGTGTCCCATCTCATGTACTGGTCCTCATAGTTTCCAACAGGGTAATACTGTTTCTTTATCACATCCACAAAAAAATCCCGAGTGGGCTCGGCCCCATATATTCCAGACTCCTCTGTGGAACTTTGCTCCCAGTAAGTTTCCCACCAATGTTTGACATGGGGGGGAGCTTTAAGGAGTGCAAAGGTGATCTTTTCTCTGCTGGAAAAATTATGAACAAAGAAATAACCTTCTAACAGATTTAACTATTTGTCTAGGGCATCTGCATCTATCTAACCTTCAAATATGAGAATATCAAAATTAACCTGTACCTTGAAAGGAGAGGTGCTTCCAAAGTGGTTGTTTGGTGAAGATGTGCATGTTGTTATCGGCAGGCATTGAAGGATGTGAGAAAAATTCTCCATCATTTCGTCCCTCTGTTGCATGAGATATTGCTCAAGCAACAGATTGATAGGATTGTCTGCTCCGTCATTTTTATTTTCTTCCGCCATTGAGGGTTTATTAGGTGTGCAAGAGATATTTTCCTCAAGAGAGACAAGTTCGAGACCCAAATTTCTATACTCAGACCTCGTTGGGGACATGCACTGAAAAAAACGATCAAGAGCAGCCTGCTCTGAAACCATTGATCCAGATTATTTTCGGCACAAAATGAGAGTGGAGATATAATAAAGAAATGCACAGAGATATCACGGATATCCAATAATATAACATAAATGTATCAGAGATGCAACCATAAACATAGATATACAGTAATAAACGATTTCTATTAATGAAATAAATGTACATATACTATAAAAATATAGAGTGAAAGACTCGCTAGAATGGTGACAACTTATCTCTGAGAAGAGATGTGACGGCTACTCGCATTCACAAGAAGATGATTACAATGAGGCTCTAAAAGACCTTTTACAATAAATAGGAATGCCAAAAACCCTAGACATCCAAAAAACTAACCCTAGGAGGTGAAGCGCCAAAAGTCATGTGGGCCCCGTTTGGGTAAGTTAGTACATCAACTTCCCGGGGTCGTAACTTTTGTATACAATCTCCCTTTTAGGCGTATGATAGCCCCTTGGAAAGGTATAATCAAGGAGATTCATTTTAGGCACAATATAGAAGGAAATTACATATTGCAAACCTGTTTACCCAAAAAACATCGTTTAGTGCCCCAAAATGGCCCCGGAAGTTAAAACCTGCCAAAAATAGTAAATTACAAAAATTGCCAGAAAACTATTTTGAGCCAATTGGAAAAGGTGGGTGGCCACCGATATCCACCTGGATCATTCCTGTATCCAACAGTCACAATAGAACTTGGCTCTTCCAGAACAATTCTCGTTCATTCGTCTTCCGAACAAAGGAACCTTCCCTTTCGATACTTCAAAATCGCTATTCTTCCTGAGATTTGTTGGATCTGAAAGGCTTAAGAGATTTTCGCTCTTTCTCTTGAATGCAACACTTGGAATAATTCTTTTGTGCACATCTTATGCTCATTCCTTAATCTCTAGAATGTAAGTGGTTCTTGGTCTCTGCTTGCCTCACAAAGAGCCTGTGCATACGTGCACTATCTCTCCTGAGCTTTAGCAGACTCCTTCCTCCAAGGGACTTAGAATGACTAGGAGGGTCGACATGCATACATGAAACTATGCCCAAGGTCGAAGAACTTGTAGTTTGAGGCTCTATCTTAAGCCACCATAGGGCACAAGAATTTACAAGTATAAAACATGTCCAATCCATATAATTTCCTACTTGCCTAATTACACAATCAAGCAGACGCAAAAAGGGATACAGTATAAATCATTAAGAAAACATATCCATCCCTACAACATTCATAGGATATCGAACTTTAATTCATAGTACCACTTAAATACACAAGATGTGCAATTACTTATCTATTACAGGTGGTAGCCAACTAAGTGAATGTGGGTGTTCATCCTTCCACCTGACCATAGGCTCAGAGGAATTCATTCTTAGCACTATGTCCACCCCCATGCCAAGCCATGATATCACCAGAGAACTCTCGCATTTCTCAAGAATTATTATTTTCTTTCAGCTTCTGCTCAGGTTCTGTTCTCTGCAAACTTCCAAGGATCTTTCTTCTCTGTTATGGCCTTGATGAGGTTTATCATATTCTCACTCAGCATCAAGCTCATGGCCTTCTCTTCATTATCTACTGGAGAACTCCATGCATTATCCTTATCCATTTGTATATATTTATTCCAGGATGGTTCTTGACCCATCCTGTTCCTTCTGTCAGAAGGGAACTCCAATCAACTTGGCCTATCATACCCAGTGGTAAGTCAGGTTAACATTCTGCAGTTTTGTCCATGCTTCCATTCATGTGAGTGGTTGATAATTCAACCAATGGTCCTTTCTTCATTAACTGATTTCTCTCCTTGGGATCCGAAGGAGGTTTATTATCCTCATCAAGGGAATTTGGGGTTATTTTATATAATGACCCTCCCTTATAGTTTTCACATTCTTTCCTCTAGTGATATCATGGCCAATACTTTCAGGGCTTCACCCCCACAGTTAGTTATTGACAACTCAAACAATAATACATTTACACTGTCCACATGCCTTAGCATGGTAAATCCTATTTTATGATTAATTACAAGCTGGGGGAAATAGGGGTGTTACAATTCCCTCCCCCTTAAAGGAACACCGTCCTCGATGTTCTTTCTCAAAACACCTATCATGCCTTTCTCATTCAGCTGTTTCAAAAATCTTGATCCTTCTTCCTCAGTTGGGTCCTTTTTCAGACCTTTAATATTGGTCACCTGCTTTCAATAATTCTTGGACAACAAGCACGTTAATCATAGTCTTATGCGAAATTATTGCATAAAAAAATTTCTAGGAAAATTTCAGAATCTTAGCACAATAATTATCTGTGCAATTTGTGGATTTGTATCCACATGGTTATTTTGTTATCTAGGCTCATTGTTTTTCCTTCACATACCCATTGGGTGCATTATCCCAATTCAATAGTTTACAAGAACTATCATGGTTTCATCTTCCTTGCGGTCACTCACCCTCCAGACCAAGGCTCAGGCATCCCCTTCTTTGCTATACAGTCCATCAGGTGATCCATCTTGCCTTTCCAAGGTTTTCTCACATAGGAAGAACTACCCATCGTGTGCATGATCCCTATCAATAGTTTACAAGAACTATTACGATCTCATCTTCCTTGTGGTCACTCACCCTCCAGGCCCAGACTTAGGCATCCCCTTCTCTTCTATACAGTCCCTTGGGTGATCCATCTTGCCTCGCCAATGTTTTCTCACACATGAAGAATTCCAAAGACTCTGTTGAGTCTTACAGTCGAAGCGTCCCTCAAAATTGCTCTGTCGAGGCATCCCTATGGCTTGTGTTACCTCAACACAATATATTCTAGGTGATCATGGCTTACCACAGGGTTCTCATGGCTCAACAATAACCATTTTTCATGATTTTAAAGCTTGATAGCCTTCCGACTCAACTAAATTTAGGGATGAAGGTTACTCTCCTTCTCCCGACTCAATCATAGATAGGGACGAAGGTTACTCTCCTTATCCCAAGTCAATATTTATTTCATGTGATCGGATTATACTCTTTCTCACCCATATCACAGACATATAAAAATTCACAAGACATCATCATAAATTTTAAATTCAAAATTTTCTTGTAAATCTGTGACCCACAGATATCCAAATTCTACATTTTGTTTCCATATTTGTTTCGCACAGGAAAAAAATTCATAATTATGGGACTTTCCTTCCCATAGAGGTTTGGCTCAGTTGGCAATTGGTCTTCCTTATGGATTTAAACACTACCATATTCAAGACTCATTTGCTTCCTACACTTTCAACTTCAATCAGCCAAACAAATTGTTAGTTTCCATGCACATACATTTTATTGCACCTTTAGAATGTCATCACAAACAATTTCAGAATTGTGCATACTAACAATCAAATTCACTTTCTCAGAAAGGAAATACCATTCCTTGAAGTTTGGCTCAGTAGGAAATTGGTCTTCCTTATGGGCTTACAATACTTCCATATCCAAGACCCATTTCCTCCTGCAATTTCAACATTCCCCAGCCAAACAAAATGTTAGTTTTCATGCACATTACCTTTTCAAAATCAAGCATACTAACAGTCCAAGTCATTTTCATCTATTCAATGATACAAAGAAAAATGATACATCATCCCTTACCTATGCATCATTTCAGCCTACCAAATTTTTCAGAATGTAATTCAGATATCAATTGACCTTAATGAATGCTCATTTTTGTGCTCTTCAACACCCATTTATAGCATCCATTGTGGC
Source organism: Picea glauca (assembly GCA_000966675.3). Taxonomy (NCBI): domain Eukaryota; kingdom Viridiplantae; phylum Streptophyta; class Pinopsida; order Pinales; family Pinaceae; genus Picea; species Picea glauca. The sequence continues at coordinate 80,175 of JZKD02S1853323.1, forward strand.
TCAACTTTTCATGGATCATGTCTTCAAGCTTCATGGCATGCCGCATTCTATTGTTTATGATCATGACCCAACTTTCACCAACAATTTTTGGCAAGAACTGTTCAAGATTCAAGGCACCCAGCTGCATCTCAGCACAACCTATCATCCCTAGACTGATGGTCAAACTAAAGTTGTCAACAAGTGTTTGGAAACATATTTGAGGTGTCTTTAATATGAAAAGTAAAATCAGTGGGATCAATGGTTACCCTTAGTTGAATGGTGGTACAATGCTTCATACCATACAACTACCTGCATCACTCCTTTTGAAGCAATATATGGACAAAATCCACCTTCAGTTCTCTCATATTTACCAGGTGTCTCGAAGGTCCAGGCAGTTGGCCAAAATCTTAAATTTCGAGAGGTTATTCTCCATACCCTCAAAGAGAATTTGGTCATGGCCTAGAATATCATGAAGCAACAAGCAGATCAAGGTCGCTCTAAACGCCAATTTACAAAAGGGGATCAGGTGTTTCTTCGACTGCAACCTTACAAGAAAAAATCCATCAAGGCCGACCATTGTTAGAAGTTGGCACCCAAATTTTATGGTCCTTATACTGTTCTCAATAATGTGGGACATGTGGCCTATCAGTTAGCTTTGCCCATTCATTCTAAGCTACATCTTATTTTTCATGTTTCATGCTTAAAGAAGGTGATTGGAACTAAGTGCCAAACTCAAACCAACCTTCCTGAGTTGGATGAAGAAGGATCCATTTGGCCACAACCACAAGCATTTTTGGAAAACGTGAGCATCACCCGCGTCAGCGAAGCATCAGGGAAGTGTTAGTCCAGTGGAAAGATACAACTCCAGCAGATGCCACTTGGGAACTAGCTACCACTCTGCAGCAATTTCCACATCTCGAGCCTTGAGGACAAGGATGTTTTTAAGGGTAGTACATGTTAGGGACCTAACCCCTCACGTATGTAGAACAATATATTCAGATGCAATAAAGGTCAATATTAATAAGGCCTTGGAATAAGGTATAATAAGTCGAATGTAAGAAGACCTAATAGAATCTTCTGATTCTAGAAGGATCTTCCTCTAGATGGTTCTTTTGATAGACACATTTAGTATAAATAGGAGTCGAGGGTATGAGAACCATAGCTTGGATATTATTTTAATAGATCTCTGCTCGACTGGAGGTTGCCCCCTCAAAGAGGCCCGTGAACATTGCTCTCAAAATCAAAGTGCTCTTTCTGGTGTCATTTTGATATCATTTCAGTGTTATTGTGGTGTTTTTCTGGTTATATTTTTGTTTATCTACCATTTCTACCATTTTATTTATGTTCTGCATACTTTTTATATCTGGAATATTACAAGGGAAGGCTCGAGAATCCTCTCCTTGTATAAATATATGTAACCGATGCCCAGGTGAGGTTGCTGAAGTAAATGTTAGAAGGTTGTTGAAGCTTATTGTGAACTCTGTTGAAGAGAGTTTCATAGAGTTGTATGAATCCATGTACATACTTTGTTGAAGGAATACAAATAGAGAGGTTTGATTCCAAATGTATGGCATTCTCTATTTCTGAGTTTATTGAGTACATGTGATGTTTTTTTTTTGTTTAATATGTTTTATGTGTTTGAGGATGTTTTTCATGGTTAAGTGTGTGAACCTTTAATGTTCCATAAGTTTCAATTGTTTCTCTTCTGAGAGTTCTGGTACAAGGAGTGCATAGTGCCCACAAGGAGTGCGAAGGCCGAGTCAAGTCTAAATCAAAAGCTCAAAATAGGTAGCATGAAAATTTTTAGAGGAAGTGCAAGGAGTGCATAGTCTCTTAGCGGAGAGAAACATTTGAAGAAGACCCGTGCAAGGTGTGCATTGGGCCAACACTTATTCGAAGTGTTGAAGAAGTCTCAGAGAGGACGAACGCAAGGAGTGCGTGGGGAAATTTTTGGAAAATATCTGAGTCCAAAATATTTCAAAGGTTCAAAGAATGCAAGGAGTGCGCCAGAGGTCTGAAACACCCCAAGGAACAAAGCTCAGAAAGGATAGCGTCAAAATCCTACAGGAGTGGGAAGTTTGTTTGTTTTTAAGGGCCGAACAGACGAGATCCATTCAGGAAATTGCAGGATATCTAACAACCATTAGATCTGGAGAAGTTGTGCAAGGGTTAACCTTTTAAGTCCTTTAGACTTCTCGTATTTGGGATATTTGGAGCATACAGTGTGGAGAAAGCAGGATCCTTAGAGACCGGAGCTAATCACGATCGACCACTTCCCAAGGACACATGTCAGCAGATCGTCAAATCCAGGAGACTAGAATTTTGGGAGGATAGAGGGAAGAAGTTTTCGATCCCTCTGAAACTACGAAGCCCACAGTCGATCTGTTTCATTGATCCGAAGGAGGACACGTAGAGGAAGGAGAGGTCCTTTGACTTTTCACCGTGTGGGAGATACAAGATTTTTCACTACGCACACACTCGGTACTCCTGAAGCTCGGAGTCCCAAAGTGAATCGTAACCGTTGATCAACGGGAGGGCATGGACTGTTGATTTCCTTCTATGTCTGTTCATTGGCCTAGCGTTCCAGTAGAACCGTGGAGTGGCACTTCAAAAATCATCGAAGCCCCGAAGCTCGTATCATTCATCGATCTGGTCGTAGAATAGGAGGCGTCTGATATACTCCAGAGTTTGGCTCTCCAGGAGCACATTGTGTTGGAACAGGTAGACTTTCTGAAGCCCGAATTCATGAAATCAATCACAACCATATATTTTTGCGGAACCTGTGAGTCATTGGTCCCTGTTGTGGTTTGGTGCTCCATCACTTTGGTGTTCGGAAGGATTGGAGATTTTTTTGTTGAGACTCTTGAAGAGGGATAGCTCTGAAGTCTCGAATTCTTCGGAGGCTTGAGTATTAGCCCACGCTTTTGGCCCATGCTTCCTGGGTAGGCTTTTCTAGTGCTCGGGGACCCCCAAAAGGCATATTTTTCATCCGGAAAAGAGTTTTAAGGCCTTTGTGGTGAATTTGAGGGCTCAGAAAGAGCTTGTGAGCTGATCCAGCTCCCAAATTTGATCGATCATAGACCAGGAGGTTGCGTAGACCCCAGGGAGAGGGTGGGGGTTTGCATCACACATCAAATAGTGCACACACCAACACAATGGTTATGTATTTATCTAGGTGTGAGCTATGTGACGTATTTATTGTTGTCGAAGGGTACACCATGGAAGAGTACACCATATCAGGGAATATATAAGAGCCAACTAGAATAGAAATCATTTTACTCTTTATATTGCAAAGACAAGTATTGTGAGAGGAACCAATGCTCATTCACCAGTCAAGCATTCAAAGTAAGGAAATTGATGGGTTAGTGAAAATATAACCCTTATTTTGACATTTTTTTATAGTTGTTGTCCTTCATAAATGACAAGTGATTTAAAGTATTTACATTTTTTTAAGGGTGTTTTTTGAATTCCCATTTTATGGCAAGTTTGAACCCCTTGGAAGGGATAGGAAGGGTTAAATTTTGATCATTGGGACTTAAACGAGACTTGGTTTTACCAAAAGTATTTACATTTTCCACCACATCATTAAATATTCTACAATCTTGAATATTGTCGAATGGGACTTGGGTTTACTAAACATTAAGTCCACTGAGTTGAGTGGATTTACTATAGTATAAAAATTGTCTATCAATGGAAATAAGTGGAAGTTTAGTGGTCCACCACTAAATAAGTCCACTTCAAAATTTCAAAAATCAAAATTTTAAATCTTTATGGTCTTTCACCCTACGTGAACAAGTACTCTTTCAATATTTCATTCAATATTTCACTTTAAAAGGAAGAACCTTGGTACATTAAAATTTGCTAGATTTGCGGAAAAGACATTAGGAACTCCTTAAATGGATCTTCCCAAAAAGTATTAAAATACAAATGTATAAAATATTGTGTAGTTTGAGAGGGTCTAATTGTTATATGCCATTTTGTCACACCTAGCTAGGTGTATTCTCACCACACTAATAGTTAAGAACATGTGTTTTGAAATATCTTGGATATACTCTTGGGTTATACCCATGACTAAAAAATTACAAATATATAAAATATTGATTAAAAGTTCAAGAAATGTCAATAACTAAATAAAAATTAAGGAAAAACTTTTAAAACTTTCTAAATTTCAATTTAAAAAGTATTTGAGACATGTTTTAATTCATAAAGATAATAAATAGGGTAATGTAGAAGATTGGAACTTATACCTTAAAAAGCAAGAGATGCATGGTACCTCCCTAGTTAGTTGGGAAATATATGTTTAACAATGAAACTTAATATAAATATATGCATAGGTAATGAATATTCTTTGTCAAAATATATTACATATAATAAATAAGAATAGGATTATTGTTTATACAAACATGACAATGATAAGAATACAAAAAAACAAATAAAAACATTTAGTATAATACTTTGTAAAAAACAAGAAAAAAAGTTAATAAGTGAAATGTTCAATGGGGAGGTTAACATACGTGGGAAGAAATGTAAAGTGTCTGGAGTAAAAATATTTAGGATAAAACTTTGTAATAATAAGAAAAAAGGTAAAGTGTTCAATGTGGAGTAAAACTTAGTAAATAAGTGAAGTGTCCAACGGGGAGGTTAACATATGCTAGAGGCATTGTAAATAAGTGAAGTGTTCAATGGGGGAATTAGCATATGCCAGAAGCAATGTAAAGTATTTTAAGGTTAGGATTGTTGCAAACCAATGCAAAGTGTACGCACATTAGAGTTGAGGCAAACAAAGTGGGTAGAGTTGTCGGCGTAAGAGATGACATTTAGCTTGTGCAAGAAGTAATATAAAGTGTGCAGATGATGTGATGTGAGGGAACCAGTAAGCAAAGTGGGTAGATTTATCTACACACTATCTATGTCAATGCTCCTCAACTTTATCTGTGACCAAGTATAAATTATGAAGCCATCTTACATATATCATTTATTAAATTAAAATTTGTGTTATATACTTAAAATTTGTAAGTTTTGAAATTTATTGTACAAGATAATTACCTTGTTTATATATATAAACACAATAAAACATTTTACATTTTTGTTTGTATATTTCCTAGAAGTGACACCAAGTAGCGATCGCAAAAGTAAAAAATAGTTGATGCCCCCTTTCATGGTGGGGGAGGGTGATTTTGGGAATCCCCCAACCCTACCCCCAATGCTCCCTCCACCCCGTAGGAATTGAACCCCTATTTTCCTTTTCATTTTATTATTAGGGAGGATAGGGGGAAATTTTTTGGATTGTCCCCCCACTATGCTCTCTCCTTCCCATGGAAATTTCCCCATGAAACCCCTGTTTCCTTTTCATTTTATTCAAAATGAAAAGGAAATGGAGGGGAGTGGTGGGAATTTAATGAATTGTCTCCTCCCACCCTCAAATTACTTTTCATTTAATTCAAAATACAAAAGGAAATGGAGGGGGAATTGGGTGTGTGTTTTCCCCCTCTCTTAGT
>JZKD02S1853334.1:0-15767 GCA_000966675.3 Picea glauca
TATCAAGGATTCAACCGAGAAACAAAAATGTGGATCTAAAACTTGAAATCTCTCTCTAAACCTTTTAGGGAAAACAAAAGAAGACTAAGGAACAACTTCATCGAAACTCTAACCCAATATATGGCCAAAGACAAAGGCTCTGACTGGTTCAAGAAAGTCTTGAGAATTATGAACTTCTATCAGGAAAAAGACAAACTTTCTCTTTGTTAAAAAACACTTTCAAGACACAGAGACACGGGATTTTGCATCAGCAGCCTACATATGTACGTGGGTTTTCTATTGTGCAGAGTGTGTATGTACACGGGCTGACCCAAAACAGGGCGCATACACCTCTAAGACTTTTCAAAAATAAAAATACAAGGGAGACTTACAAGGTAGGTAAATATGGTATGCACCTTGCAGGTGACTAGAAACCATTAAAAAGACTCAATAAACTTAACTGAAATTCAAAAGAAAAACAAAAAACCAATCAACAACCCAAAAACCTCCCTAAAACCCTATTGAGAATCCCCAGAATGGTCGCCAATTTTGCTAGGGAGAAAATCCCCCTATAACTATACCAGAGTTTAGGATATAGATAGAGAAAATGACCTCCTAAATTCAATCAAGTTTCTACACTACCCTAAACATACGAAAATAAATGAACCAAAGGAAGTAGAAAAGATGATCGACAACTTTACCTTTTATCCAACATCTGGTGATGATCTCCTCAATATCTATAGCTCCAAAGACTACAAGTCTCCTCCCTAAGCTGACCTACATCCAAGACTAGGAAAACAAGGATACAAGCATGTTATTTCTATTCATAAATTAGGGCTAGATATTGAATGTTATGTGTAAATCAAAGAAAATACATAAAACATCATCATTTGGGACAGGGAAAATAGATTCTTTTATTCATTAAACAAACACTGAATCTTACAATCCTTGCCGGCCACCATTCTGCAAACCTGGTATGGGATCCTCTTTACAATGCTCCAAGTGTACCTTCAATAAGCCTCTTCTGAAAATCTACTAATCACCTCAAGGAAAGGGAATGGATTGAATGGAAGAAAAGGGGTTGAAGAGGGAATGTTGAGGCAATAACTCACAAAAGGTTGCAAATGCTTGAGCAAGGAAGGGAAGTAAAATTGGGTAGAGTTTCACCGTTCTAATGCTTGGTTGAGGAATGAGACGCAAATACCTCCTTTTATATGACAAAAGGATGGTTATTCAGTTGGGGCATGGGCTATAGCAGGTGAATTAATTGGGAAACCTCCAATAACCTATAAATTCCATCGAATTCCTTACAAATTTTTAAATTTTGCAACTTTTGGAAGTATACGTGGCTTGTTTACTGTGTAGCATGTGTATGTACGCAGGATGCCTAGCATGTAGCAAGCGTATGTACATGGGAAATAGTGGTGTAGGGCACGCACATGCTCTAAAAAATATTTTTTTAAGTAGAGCTTCTCAACAATGATTTGGCAAATTATGTAAGAAAGAAGGCCAATGCCATGTATGCATGAGTAGGGAATTTTAGGGATATAACATCGAAGCACAATGAATTCGTGGGTTGGTATATCGATGGGCTCTTCCTGGCGAATAACATGGGTTTTTTATCTGTTCGATCTCTCCAGCTATGGAACTCATTAATTTGATTTGAACAGTTGCGTTCGACCTCTAATTTGAACACATGAGTTTTTAAGAAGATATTGTCTGTTATTAAGTTTTAATTCTTTTATGTTGTAGGAGAGCGTCGACTGTTTCAGTGGTCGACTTCTTAGCTATGAATAAAACTCTATAAATATTGGAACTCTCTCTGAGACCAAAAACGGATATGATTTAATCACTATTTTGAATTTGCCTATGTGAAATTGATTCTACTGTTAATATAAGCTAATGTGTTGTTCATTATTTTTTATTAAACTGGAGTAGTACCAGGACTACTTGGGGGCTCGACCAGTGGTCTGTGTGTCTTGTTTATTTGTTGTATCTTCACATTTGTGCATATAATGTTTGTGTGTGGGTCGTTTGTTGAAGTCATGCTTTCAATATAGCTTACATGTTACTTGTAGTTGTCTATATGTAAATATTTAATTGTCCATTCTCTTATATATATATATATATATATATATATATATATATATATATATGACATCTTTTATGTAGGTTATGTTTTACTAATGTGTATATGCTCATATTCATCTAACTGTTCAAATTATATACAAGTTGTCTTTTCTCATTTTATAAACTTTAGGTTAATGTGCAGATTGGTTATCTAGACAATGTACATAATAGTCAGCTAGGCTTCATTAAGATATAGTTTTCAATTACTTCTCGTAGGTCTTCATAAATTGTTAACTCTGTATAGAATATTTCCAGTATTAGTGTGATAGAATAAGTGTTTATTTCAAATCTTTTTTGAGAAATTCTTATAGACTATATTGATTATAAGAATGTGTCTCTAATCAATTAACATTTCCTTAATGGAAAATCTTTCCATAGACTATCTTATTCAAACTATGCATATCTTTATAGAAATTAACATCGAATTGATTCCCCTTGAATTATCAGTAGTGTTAAGATTCCATCGTCATATAGTTCACCATTGTAGACATAACTATTACATTTGAATGCCATCATGATGCTCTTTACTTTCAGTCAGTCAGACTAGTGTAAATGATGTGGTATAATAGAAGTAATTGTGAGTCTATGAACAAATGTTTTAAGAATAGAGTTCACTATAAATAATTGCTTTTGAAAGATAACTTGTTTTTATGAGTTCACTGTCCATAATTATAGATTGTTCTTAAAGAAATCTAGTTTTCTTTTATTCAATATTTGTTCACTTATAATAATGAATTTACCATTCCCAGTTGTATATTACTCTGTACATTTGAAGTAAATCTCACTGTATAAACTGAGTTAAGCTTGTTCATAATATTTTTAGAATTGTAAATAAAGCACCAGTCCCTAGGATAAACTTTCCTTTTTCCTAGCTAGATTCACTTTCCAAACCTCACAAGTAGCTAATCCTTCCTCTACCTTGACTCATACTGTCACAACTCTAAGTCTACTTACCCTGGTTGATAATTTAATTGAGGGAAATTAAGGCATATAGTTTACCCATCATTTTTGGAGCCATTTTCGGGGAGTTGTCCAAAGGTAGAAAACAATTAGGAAGAAGATTATTTCCGAGTATTAGTAATAGTTTGTTGGCAGGGGAACTTTAAGATGAGAGGGAAGAACCTATGCATATGTTATATAGATTTCCCCCAAACCCAATGGTAGTTTTATTTTTGTGTCTCTTTCATGAACAAATGTAGGGACCCAAAGGGTATATATATTAAAACTAATCCAAAAATTATGAACAAAGTTCCTTCTAACATTTTTGGAGGAAGGAACACTCCATCTATAAAATCTGCAAAACGGTATCAAAAAGTGCAAGTAGGAGACAACTCAACCCAAAAATCTAAAAACGTTTCAAAAGAGACAAAAACTGGGGAAACCATAGAACATAAGTTGAGACATCAACAATAGTAGGATGGGAGGTAAAACCACTCAAACCTTCCTCAAAACCAGCCAAGAAAACCTTTTCCTTTTTACCATCATCAAGGGATTCTAAATTTATAGATATCAATGACCTTGAATAAGTGATTTCCCTCTTTGGAAGTTCAACGAATATAGTTGTGTCACAAGTTGAAACTACAACTACTGAACCAATAGTTTCAATAGGCTCAAGAAAAATCCCTAACAACCAAATAGTAGATAATTTTTCCAATCAGAGAAATATCTCTCCTGAAAAGGAACCTTGGGATGCCTCATTATGTCCAAGAGTAAAACCACTAAGGTATTCTATTTTTGGGAATCATATCAGTATGGATGATTAGGAGGATCACAATCATGTGAGACATGATGAGGGAGAGGAAGTAGGAAACCATACATAAACCACTTCTGGGTTTCCAATTTTGGATACCACATAGAATGTTAATATGAAGAACATTCCACTTTATACACTACCTACCTTTTATGGTAAGAATAGTGAGGACCTAGACATCTTTCTGTTTGAGTTTGGCATCTTGTGTAGAAGTTATAACTACTTGCAAAATGCTAAAAAATTAAAACTATTTCCTACCACTCTTAAAGATTCCACACTTAGATGGTTCATGGGATTAAGAGAGTCTAGTATCAGATATTGGGAAGATATGAAAACCATATTCCTTAGGAAATACCAAGACTATTGAAAATCTAAAGATTATCATAGTGATATATTTAAAATTCAACAATTATAAGATGAGAGTCTTGAAGATTACGTGGAACGATTTTCCTATATCTCACAAAAATCAAAATATCATGACCTTCTAGACGATGCAATTAGAACTCTTTTTCTTAAAGGAATTTTGGAAGAATATATGGAAACACTTAATCTGATGGCATCAAAATATATCTCCCATAAACCATTCGTTGATATTTGTGAGATGTGTAGAAACTACTTAAGAAGCAGGGTGGAAACTGGAAAGGGTGTTCGAGATCCCTATAGTAGAAACACAAAGGGATTTATTTATGGTGGAGTCACAAGGATAGAAATAGAAAACCTGTTCGGAAGCTTTAAAACTGATATTTTAAGTACAATAGGTTCCAATTGGACACTTTAAAGACTAATAAGAAACATGAGGAAGAGAATGTTGTGATGTGCATCTTTTGTCCAAGGTGCAGAAGAAAGCATTCCTCAAGGGAATGCCCATTAGACAACATTTCAGTTTGTGGCTTATGTACTAAAGATCATCCAACTAAAAAATTCCCATCACTTCTTGGTTTATTATCTATTTATAAGAGTGGAGATCCCGAGGAATATTATTATGCACCTAGAAGGCCATGGAATCCTAGGAGTCATCCTATGTACCAAGATCCACCACCTCAAGCTCCACCTTATCACCAACAACCAAAACAATGGAACTTACCAAATTGGAAAATTTGGTCTCCACAGTATGCTTCACACCATCCTTGGCTACAAGAATGGAGAGGAGGACATACCCAGGGAAAAAATCAGATTCCAGTTGTTCCTATGCCCACTCATCCTTATCCACGGTTTCCACCAAATATTCAACAAATTTTTCCAGGTTTTGTCCCTCCACCTTTACCTCCTATTCCACAAAAACCTCAACAATTTCAAAATGAAAATTCCTCGAGACCAACATTATTACCTGTACAACTAGTTCCTAACCCAAATAATAAACCAACTCAACCTCTTCAAAATTTTGAGTTGCAAACTTTTTCGACATATGTTATTTCTCTTGTTCCATTACATGATATTCAACTAAGGTTGGGGAAAGTTTTGGACAAACAAAAACCTTCAGTAGTCATCTAGGAAAAAGAAGAAGATGAAACTCCTAACCAGCCCACAGATGACGCTAAGTGGGAAGATGTTATTATTCCCAATTATCAAGAACAAGATTTTACCCATAGTGAATCTTTGCAAACTATAAAAGTCCCCCCCTATCCAGAAAGATTAGCAATCGAAAAACCAATAGTTCGAGCAAAATTTGACATTATAAATGAATTAAAAAATATTTGTGTCAAAATTCCCATGTTACAAGCAATAAAAGATATCCCAATTTACAGTAAGGTAATCAAGGGGTTGTGTATCAAAATGAGAGGTATGAAATAGAAAGGTCCTCCAACAATACATATGATAGGGGAATTGTCTGAATACATATTGGAGCAGCGTAGGGTCACAAACTATGAAAACCTAGGGAATCTAGTAGTAACGATAACCATTAATAAGATTCCCATTGGAAATACTCTCATAGACCTAGGGGCATCCATTAATGTTATGACTGTGACTACCTTAGAAGAACTACAGTTGAAACACTTCCTTCGACCTATGCCAACTATTTTGGAATTGGAAGATAAAATAAAATTTATACCTGAGGGGATATTGGATGATATCATAGTCACATTAGCATCATGGGAATATCCGGTAGAATTCCTTGTAATTAATTCAAAGTATCCTGCTAAAGGCCATCACATTATCTTGGGAAGACCTTGGTTGGCTACAACCAATTCATTTATTGGTTTTCGAGAAGGTGAAATGACTATCTCTAATGGGATTTCTATGAAGAAACTTACGATATACCCACCATCTCAACCTGTTATAGAGAATCTATGGTGTCTTGAATATCCCTATGAGAACGAAAACTAGGAATAACCTGTGTTTCCTAGTGATTACTTCTAGTCACTTCAAGAGTAGACAATGAAAAATGTGTTAAATCAATTCATTTATGCAATCACATGTGTTGATTTTCCTTAATATTTTCCTCAATTTGAGTATATGTTTAGTGAATAATTTAAAGTACAATTGGACCCATCAACTTTGTATTCAACATATTTTATCTTTGAGATAGATGAATCTGCCATATCCTACACTATTCCTTATGAGATTAGTCTTGGAAAATTCCTACATATCAATTCCAGACTAGTTTTAGATCAACAAGAACAATTAGTGAACGCCCTTAAAGACCAATCAAGAGAATTTTCCTGGAAATATATCGATATGAGGGGTATACAACCTAACACATGCATTCATCATATATATACCGAGGAATAAGTAACACCTATTAGGCAACCTCAGAGAAGGATGAATCTGACACTAAAAGATATAGTGAAGGAGGAAATACATAAACTATTGAATGTCGATTTTATTTATCAAATTTCTAATAGAAAATGGGTATCCCCAATTGTAGTGGTTCCAAACAAAGTAATCAGAAAAAGGAGAATCTATGTTGACTTCCAGGAACTTAATAAGGACACTCTTAAAGATTATTTTCCTCTTCTCTTCATTGACCAAGTCTTGGATACCTTGTCATGAAAATGATGCTTTTCCTTCCTTGATGGATATAATGGATACAATCAATTTTTCATATCACTCAAGGATCAGGACAAGACTAATTTAACTTTTCGTTGGGGCACTTATGCTTATAGGGTCCTACCATTTGGTTTGTGTAACGCTCTTGACACATTTAAATAGGCAGTATTAGGGATATTTGTTGATCTCATTCATGATTGTGTGGAAGTGTATATGGACGATTTTACAGTATATGGTAAGACTTTTCAAGAAATCCTAGATAAATTGAGGAAAGTTATCATTACATGTCAATAGATGAATTTATCCTTAAGTCATGAGAAGTGTAAAATTTTATTGACTGAAGGAGTAGTATTAGGGAATCATGTTTCATCCGAAGGGATTAAAGTGGATCCTGCTAAGATTGAGGTAGTTTTCAAACTCCCACCTGTAAACACTCCAAAGTAGGTGAGAATATTTCTTGGACATGATGGATACTACCGACGATTCATTGACAATTTTACAAAAATTGTTGCACCAATGTTTGGATTGCTTACAAAGCATGTTGACTTTCTTTGGACTGACCATTGTCAAACTTCCTTTGAAACTTTAAAAGATAAATTATCTGTGGCACCATTTCTTAGAGGACCCAATTGGACCCTTCCATTCCATATATCTATTGATGCCTCTAACACTGTAATAGGAGGAGTGTTAGGATAAAAATAAGACCATCAAACTTATGCCATCTACTTTTTAAGTAAGAACTTGACTCCTACTGAAATAAACTATACAGTCAACGCGAAAGAATTCTTATAATTCATCCATGCCATCAAACATTTCCGCCATTACATCTTAGGATATGAGGTCTTTGTACATACGAATCACTTTTCCATTAGATTTATCATGAACAAACCTATTACCAATGGCAGAGTAACTGGGTGGATCCTTTTATTACAAGTGTTTAATATTAATGTCCTTGACCGACTAGGAAAACAGAACTTAGTAGCTGACTTTCTCTCTCGAATTAATCATGAAGATGATAGTATGTATGTTGATGATAGTTTTACATATGAGCATCTCTTCGTCATTTTTGTCAAAAATCCATGGTTTTCATATATGGAAAACTACTTAACCACTAGGAAATTACCATCTCATTTGTTGCCTCATGAAAAACATCGAATTCTAGCACAAAGTGCTAACTACTCATCGGTTGGTCATGACCTTTTCCATAGTGGACCAGATTTGATGATTCATAGATGTGTCCAGGAAGATGAGATAGAAAAAATCCTATGAATTTGTCATGATGGAACATGTGGTGGACATTTTTTTGATAAATATACAACATACAAGGTTTTACATTCAGCTTACTATTGGCCTAGCATTTTTAAGGATGCTGCTAAATATGTAAGAAGTTGTGATAATTGTCAAAGGATAGGAAAACCCACATCAACTGATGAAATTCCTTTACATACTAGAATCTTTTGAGAAATAGGCCCTTGATTTTGTAGGACCAATTTCCCCCATTTCTCATAAGAAGAACTATATTCTTGTTTTCACAGATTATGTCATTAAGTGGGTAGAGGAAAAATCCTTGTTTAGGGCTACTGAAAAATATGTTGTTGAGTTTATTTATGAATATATTTTGCCCTCTTTGGTGTTCCTCATGAGATTGTCATAGACCACGGTACACAATTTACTTCTAAGATCATGAAAGAATTAACAGAAAAGTATGGGATAAAGAATTGTAAGTCCTCTCCATACCACCCACAAGCTAATGGCCATGTGGAATCAACAAACAAAGTATTGGAAACTATCTTGACTAAAATTGTCCAACTTGATGGGTGTTCGATATGCACTGAAAACACACTAAAAACCCTCAATTAAATTGTCAACCTGGGGTAAGTAAACTTAGATTTGTAGAAACATATATGCCAAAGGTAGAAGGGATGATAGTAGTATAGTCTAACTAAGGAAGTGGCTATCTAAGGCTAATCTATTCAAGCAAAACGATCTAAAGAGAAAACCCTACTAAGCAACTTTAAACTATGTAACCTAAGTACTTTTGGACCAAGGATCGATGGATAGTTCTAAGAAAACAAGTGAAAACCCTATTTGAAGCAAACTAGTTCATAACAATAAGAAAAAGCAACTATTAAGCATAACGATAAGAAAATAACAAAAGCAAACTACTTTAACTTGCCTACCTAAATTCAATGAGCAACTACCCTATGAAAGCAAGTAAATAAACAAGCAACTATATTATCAAAGCAAGAATAAACAAGTAATAAAGTAACCTACTAAAGGCAGTGAACAACTAACTACCCTAAGATAACTTCTACTGCAAGTAAAATAATTAATACTTACCATTGAACAATTGTCTAACCTAAGAGGCAAGTGAACTATATTCTTAATTCAAACTTCAAAACTATTTCTAATTCATAAAAGGAAATCTATTTAATTGAAAGAAAGAAGGACTAACAACTAAAATTTAATCTAGGATAAGAAAATTGCTTTCTAACCTATCAAAGAAAAAGACTATCTATTCTACAACAGTAATAAAACTATCTATGAAAGAAAGAAACTATATCTTTTGATCTATGAAAGCAGGAAACTATTTTTTAACCTATGAAAAATCAAATATAGTGTTGGTGGTTGTGTGAATGTCTTTGGTGTCGGATAATATCTCGATAGCACTTAACAACAAAGGATAATTCAAGCAATATAAGCTCAACATTGATCTCAATAGAAAAGTGAAAGGTATGGATTAAACAATCCAATGAGAATTTAGCCATTATGGAAAAATGTTAATTACCCTGCATATTCATGGAATTATTAACCATCAACAATATAACGAGATTATAAGTATACTTCTATGCTATGTAAGAAAAATTCATAAGTAGATTCAACCATTAACTAAGAATTGGAGTTGCAATCTAATTCTAGGAAAGAAAGTACATAAAATGAAACTATGTTATATCTATCTTAACAATTCAAAATGTAATAAGGAAAATGCTTAAAACAGAAATTAAAGAATGAAGTATAAAAATTAAACTAACGAATAAATTAAATGTAACTAACAACTAGTTAAGAAAGATCTATATAAAAATGGAATAACCAATCTATAATTAAAAACTAAAACTAATCCTATCCATCCATCAAATCCTTGTTAAAGAAGACATGAAATAAAACTTTGTTCTATTCTATTTCAAACTCTCTTTTAAACTTAATTCTAAAAGCATAAATAAAACACAATCTAATATCTAATTGCACACGGGGTTAGTCTATGAATTTGCAAATTCGTTCCTAACTACAAGATCAATGCATACTAACACAAGCCTTCATACTAACCTACAAAAGAGAGTTAAAATGATTAAACTACAACAACAAATTAATTAACAAAGGAAAAATAACAATGCATGGACAGGAAATAAAAAAGAGGCATCTAAGATATAAAATACATGAAAAACTTAAAGAACAGTTACCATACTACTGGTGGCCCCCCCAACAAGTTGTGGTCAGTTCCTAAAGGCACACCACAAACTCAGCAAATCAATTTCACCATTAAAACTCAAAAACACGGTTTCTATATAATCTGGCAATGAAAAATAGCAAAACAGAGTAAATTAATGTTTCTCTCCAATACATTGGTTCTTCTATTGCTTAACTTCTATCTGACCACCATAGTGGTATTTATAATATTTACAGACCAAGTAGTTGACCACAGGAGGGTCGAACCACTTCTAAAATTGGCAAATTGCATTAATGGTGCCCTAACTGTCGAAATAGAGCGAGCCAATAATCGCCCTGCTTAACAACTTAAACTAAGATGTCAAGGGTTCAGTAGTTGGAGGTGGAAAGCACGAGAAAAACCCATGACCCTGATTCACCCACCATTGGCCGCCAATACGATAACCACCAAATCACCCACCATTTTTGTGCAAGAAGTAGTGTTGGACGAAGTGTCGGATCGAGTGCTGGAAGGGGTGTCGGACTGAGAGTCAGAAGCACAAATGTGATGCGTTTCTTCCCTGTAACACCAAAAACCATGAATTAGATCCTTGGAAACATAAAAACATGATGAATTATACTCAATATCAACATTAAACTTGAATCATACATACTTGGTGTAGATCATACCATTTTAGCACAAAATTCTTCAAAAAGCTTCTCCAAAACATGAAAAACACATATGTACATTCGGCAAAAGTGTCTAATAACTGTCATAAAATTGATCATATCTTAGGCCCAACATTACCCCCACACTTACTACTTTGCAAGTCCCACTACAAACAAAAATAAATTACCCCTCGTGACTAGGCTTGCTGAGGAGGAACAACTTTGGAAGCCTCTCCTTCTTGTTGTGAAGAATTTTCCTTGTGCCTCTTATGTTGCTTCAATTATGCTCTAAGGATGTGGTTGGATTTGGTCATCTCATCAACCAACCGGTGAAGGGAGTTAACCTTTGCTTGAAGGATTGCATTACCATGATGAAGGTGTGTGAATATTGCCTTCCTTTCTTCCAACTGTTGGAGAATCTGATGGTTTTCTTTTTGTAGCTTCTCAATGGCTAGGAAGAATCAATGATCTCTAAGGGAAGCTTAGATCCTTTGAGGGATGTGGACAATCTATCATTATTAGGATCTAGAGTAGGCATAGGTGATGTAGGAGTGATGGGGGATTGGTAAGGAGAGGTAGGTTTTGATTTTATCTTTCTTTGTGGCTCTAATCCATCCACATAAACTTCCCTAAGTCTCATGTGAGGGCTCTCAAGGTCAGAGGACACTTGCATAGGATCCGAAGCAGGCGGAGGTTTTGTATAAGGTTTTGTTCTTGTGCTCTGGGTACTCTTTCAAAAGGGTCCTTTACCAAATCGATTGGCTCCCCTCCTATTTGTGGGAACGATGGGAAATTCTTGTTGAATTACTTCTTGAAGTTTTTTAGGTATGGGATCAAGAGAGATTGAAGGCATTGGGGGGTTAACAATAGGCTTCTTTTTGTCTTTTCTCTTCGTCTTTTTACCCGATGAGGAAGTAGGGATATCAAAAATATTTTTGTATTGTTTCGACAAAGAGAGGGTTTGTACAAGGGGGGTTGGATTTCTTGGAGAGCGGGGCTTGGATGGAGAGATAGTTCTTAGGCTAAGTAGATTTTTGTCAGTCTTAATTGTCAAGTGAGGGTTTGCAAATTGATAGATAAAGGCATCCCAAGTTTTCCCTTGTCTCTCTAATTCGGCTAGAACAAGGATTTTGATCAATCCATGGTGAAAGAGACTATTTGGGGGTTAGTCACATTCTTCCTCACTTGAGAGGACATCTTCTCCAAGATTTTCAGAAGATAGAAGGGGAAGTTCAAAGGTTTGTTGAACAGAAAAGGAGCCAAAAATCTAAAATGACAAGCTTTGAAAGTGGAGGATCTACCTGTGCATGTAATCAACCTTGTGATGATGATGAGCGGGTTGATAAATTACACCTTTATCCACTCCCTAGAATATCCTTTTTCTCCTGAAAAGTTATTGAATCCAGACTTAAACACCCTGTTATAACTTGAGCGCAGCGACTGGTTGTTTTTGAACCACCTATCTCCCATTTTTGGAAGCTTCGTGGATGAAACAATGGACTCTTATGAGACCTCAAAGGAAAGAGACCCCATGCATGTTGTCTTCCCATCAAAACTAAGGGAAAATTGCATGGAGAGGCCATCATCGTGGCCCTACAATTTAGACAAAAATGCCCCCCAGCCTACACGCAAAAACACCTCTCTGCATTGTGCAAATTCGGGAATGGAAAAAATATCCTCATAGGAAGAGGGTTCATACCTCTCAGGCATTGTGGCAGAGGAAAAATTCACTAGGAAAGGGCGTGAATGGGCCAAGAGATGGCATGAATTGGGTATGGGCTGAGCGTAATTCAAACGAGGGAAGAAATGGCAGAGGCTGGGCACGATTTTTTAATGCAAGACAAAGAAAATGGCAAGGGCGAATTGAGATAATGGTTTCCCAGCCCGAATTTGAATGCGCCTATGGTGGAGTAAGTTGCACACATGTGCGCACGAGCTGCCATGTGTGGGAATTTTCGAATTCGAAGGCTCTTTTTGGGGGGAAATGTAATGATGCATAGTTAGATCAATGTCCAAGTGTTATGACTTGGAAATTTGATCATAAACATAGAAAGCATCTTCAATCAATTTCCTGCAACCAATTCAATTGAATGTAATTGATTTCTAGTTACCTGGAATCTAGGACAGTTATTGGTGTTTAATTCATATGGTACTTTTTTCATAACCTCATACGGAGTTTCATATGGCACCTCATACGGTACCTCTATGTTAAGTACATTTGCACCTCTTATAATGGATAGCCTGCAAATTTGAAGTGTTTTTGACAATCATAGTGTTTAATGAGTAGAGGTAGAATGCTCCCTTGTTGTTAATCTTTCCATCATGCTCACTCAATCCTCTTGCATATGACATATAATGTCAAACCTACAATGAACAGGTTATAGCAAGAACAAAACATATATTGTCAAACCTACAATGTACAACTTGTAATGAAAGATAAAATGATAAAGAGTGGTATGTTAAGTATATGTTTAGTAATTTATAGCACACGGGAGTTTAGCACTTCAAAAATAAAATGACTATTAATGTAATAACCCGTGTCATGGAAATAATACAAAAACTCTTGCAAATATTTATTTCTCTTAGGAAATGATCATTTGTAAGCTCATGAACCCCTCCCCCACACCTAAGTATTGTGACACCTCACAATCAAAAGTATAGGAAACTAGTCAGTATCCCCCAATAGTCGAATATTTATAGTATGTCAAGTGTAAAGATAAATTTCACAGATTGGTCTGACGAGACAGTTAGAAGATGGCCCTACCTATAGGATAAGAGATCCTATATATAGATAAGAAGAGGTAGGAAAGATAGTTTCAAGATAGTCTAAGAGTTATTTCCCAATGGAAAGTCTATGGAGTTCATTAACCTTAGCTTAACCACACATACTTCATGTCAGTTTTGTCTGCAAGTAATGTCATACATCAGGACAAGATTAAATTTATTAATTTTTTTTTTTCAGATTACCATCCTCGCTAGGTAGAAGGCCCCACTTCCAGAAAACCTGTTCAGTACTCCGACAGTTTTACCTAGTCATACCATAGGCCGGTACCCGATGCCAGCAAACTTTTTCAATATCCAAGTGGGTTAGCCTCTTACACCCTCAAAGTATGACCCTCCATCTTTTAAGATTTTAGTATAAGATTGCTTTATGCAAGAAGATGGGGGGACAGCTCTGAAAACAACTTTTTCTTTCTTTTTTCAATTGGTATGGTATTTATGTTAGAGGATGAATTTTTGTTATATTACTTAGTGATTGTCCTGATGTAAGGGGTACTTAAGTGGATGTGACCTATCTAAAGATATGATATAATCAAGCTATTTAGTGTGTAGTGGATGGTACCATTAAGAAAGAACATAAAGGTATCTCTAGGCTCAACTCATTTTCTTGTTTTGCAATTATTTTGATGTTTCCATGACTAACCTCTAATTAGACCTCCTTGTTACTCTTTGATAATGAAACTTGACTCACTTAATCAGGTTTCTTGGGAAAAACTATACAAGAGACCTCTAGGCTTGCTAGTTATGGTATCACTTCCTTATACAGTGGTGAAGAGTTTCAAGAGAAACTTCTTTAGAGTGCCTTAAAAAATGATAATTTTTGCAAAAATATGGCTTAATTATAGTAAATCAATATTCATTTGATGCTTTAGCAGACACAAAATTCGAGTGTAACAATTTTTTTGAAGAAATATCCTTGAAATTGTGTACTCCTGGTGAAATAAATACTTACATAAATCTCTGGAATTTCCTTATTAACAAAATTCAAAAACTATTTACATATATAGAGTAGGAGATTCAGAAAAAATTTCAAGAACAAGGGGGGACTTCCCCATCCACTAAGGCCAATGGCTTTTCAATTGACATGACCTGTAGAAAATCCTCTTTGGAAATGGGCTTATGATAAAATTTTAGTCAATGTCCATTTACTACAAAAGAGACTTGTCCATCGTCAATTGTTTTAATTTTTACAGCTCCATTGTCATATACAGTGTCTACCTCATAAGGGCCCAACCACCGGGTGGTGAGTTTTCCTTTGAAGGTTTTGAATCGGGAATCAAATAACAGAACCCAATCACCAAGTTGGAAGTGTTTCTTCTTAATAAACTTTTCATGCCACTTGCTCCTCTGGTTTTGGACTAATATTTTCCGTTGGATGGCATATTGCCTGATTTCATCCAGCTCATTCAATTGTAGGGATCATTGCTGATGAGCCTCATCCAGTTTCAATCCTAATTCTGGGGCAATACGGAAGTTCCTTACCTGGAATTCTATTTGTAAAAGTGCTTGTTTCCCGTACACTAGCTCATAAGGGGTATGCCCAGTGGTATTCCTCCAGGTGGTCTGGTATGCCCACAAAGCTTCTGGGATCCTATCAGCCCAATCTTGGTGATTTAACTGAACATTCTTGGTCAATATGGCTTCCATAACCTTGTTTGTGGATTCTACCTGACCATAGGCTTGCGGGTGGTATGGAGAAGATTTACGGTGTTTAATCCCATATTTCTCTGTTAGCTCTTTCATCATCTTGGAAGTGAATCGAGTGCCTTGGTCGGTAACAATTTCACGAGGGACACCGAAGGGGGTAAATATGTCTTCATAGATAAATTCGACAACAGACTTCTTTGTAGCCCTGAATAGGGCTTTTTCCTCTACCCATTTGGTGACATAGTCCGTACAAACCAAAATATAGTTCTTCTTACGGGACATGGGTGAAATTGGTCCTTAAAAGTTGAGGGCCCATTTTTCGAAGGGTTCTATCATAACTTGGGCATGAAAAGGAATTTCTTCAGCTAACGTAGGTCTTCCTATCCTTTGGAAACTATCA